>VZRU01005388.1:0-45402 GCA_013398155.1 Pedionomus torquatus | reverse complement strand
GGGGGGGAAGAAATCAGGAGAGATCTACCCAAAAGTTTAATTTGTTGCTGGTATCTGAGATTCATCTTATGGGAGGATGGGAATTTAATTCAAGAGTTACGCACAAAGGAGAGCAACTTAAATGCATTAAATTTAAGCATTTATTTAAAAGTGTCCCAGTCCTCTTTTCTGATTGCACAGAGCTGGTTAGACCTAGGTCTAGCTCCAGACCCAGACTCAGCAGTATTTCCAGTCTCTGGATGTCTGGGGTTTAAGATCCAAAAAGCAGCGAGAGCTGGAGGTTTCACAGCTCTGAGCCTGGTCCCTCTGGCAGGATAAGGGTTATAGCAACAGGGAACCGCTGCCATCTGCAATGTTAACTTTCTGCCACTCTTTCACACTCCAGATTTTTATCCCACGTCAGTTCTTACACAGAAACTCCCGTAGTGGCTTGCATTGTCTCCGGATTCCTGGCAGCATTGCTCTCCTTGCTGGTCAGCCTGCGGGATCTGATAGAAATGATGTCCATTGGCACGCTGCTCGCCTACACACTGGTCTCTGTCTGCGTCCTGCTCCTCCGGTACCAGCCTGAGAGTGACATCGATGGCTTCGTCAAATTCCTCTCCGAGGAGCACACCAAGAAGAAAGAGGGCATCCTGGCTGACTGCGAGAAGGAAGCTTGCTCCCCGGGCAGCGAAGGAGAAGAGTTTGCTGGCCCACCGACCAACACCTGCGGGGCAAAGAATCTGCCATCGCTGGGGGATAACGAGATGCTGATTGGGAAATCCGATAAATCCACCTACAATGTGAATCACCCCAATTATGGTACAGTTGACATGACCTCAGGGATAGAGGCAGATGAGTCTGAGAACATCTACCTCATCAAGCTGAAGAAGTTGATCGGCCCTCGCTACTACACCATGCGGATCCACCTTGGACTGCCAGGAAAAATGGACCGTCCCACGGCAGCCACCGGCCACACGGTCACCACCTGCGTGATCCTGCTGTTTGTCCTGATGTTCATCTTCTGCTCCTTCATCATTTTCGGGTCAGATTATATCTACGAGCAAAGCTGGTGGGCTGTCCTCCTCGTTGTGCTGATGGTCCTGCTCATCGTCGTGCTGGTGTTCGTGATCTTGCAGCAGCCAGAAAACCCCAAGAAGCTGCCCTACATGGCACCTTGTCTACCTTTTGTCCCTGCCTTTGCTATGCTGGTGAATATCTATCTCATGCTGAAGCTCTCCACAGTCACGTGGATCCGATTTGCCGTCTGGTGTTTTGTGGGTGAGTCCCAGATTCATTTATTTTAGTTTTTTTAACTGACATTCTTTTGAAAGGATGTTAATAATAACTTCCCTAATTAAGGTGCTTAGGCTGATGCTTCTTCAGCTGGGACATAACCAGTCTTTTGCACTTGCCCCTTGTCATCCTGAAGTTCTTAGAAACCTCCATTAATCAAGCCCCCAAACCACAGCTAAATGGAAAATTACACCTCCAGAAGATGTCAATTTGATGGAAGGAAACTGCTCCACGCCAAGGTGATTGTTTTGATGAGTCTTTTAATGCAAAGTAGGTGGGTTTTGGAAATTGCCTTGCAGACAGGTTTCCTACAGAAACCTGCCTCCTTTCTTGCTGTTTCACCCACTTGAGCTCTTCATCAGCCCACACTGAAATCTCAGCACTGTATTTCCAAAGCCCAGAGTTACCCAAGCCCAGCAGCCCTGGGAGAGACAGTCAAGGGATGTGTGGACTGTATCTCCTTTTCCTGGTCTAAGTCCTTCACGTTGTGGCAGGAGGATCTTGGGACTCATAGGCTCTGTTGTGGACCTTTTTTTGCCAAATTTAGGCTTCTTGGCACATAGCTGGGAGCCTGGCAGGTCCATAGTTTCCCTTGCTTGACATTACAATGCACTTACTGCACAAACCCAAGAGAAAAAGAGCAGTTCTCATAGTTCCTCATGAAGTGTCCCAGGTCTGGAGTATAGAGAACTGAAGCAAGACAATATCGAAGCCAAAGACTCCTTAGACAGAAATGATAACCCTATGGATAAACATATATTGCAGCAGTCCACAGGAGCCTCAGTGGCAGACAACACACTCTGAGCCTGGTGCTAGCACCCAAAAGGACCATCCCTGGTCAAGTATCCCACCAGCAGCCTCCTGCTTTAGTAACAGGTTTCAGGGTCCTGGGTTAAGAGGGAGAAAGTGGTGGGGAAAGAGAATGAGGATTGCTGCAAAGGTCATAGTCAGTGACCACCTCCCATAAAGGCAGGAATCACCTCTCCTGGAGGAAGGATGAGCAGGTACAGGCCACCACACTGGCCTCACAAGTCTTTATGCTTTTCTCAGGCACCTCCCAATGTTTGACCTCAGCTGGCAGAGCAGGAGACGACATGAATAGACAACAGATCTCCCTTTGGCATCTCAGAGAGTTTAGGGTAGTCTCATAGTTTCCATCCCTCAGGAGGAGGTTGCTACCACTTTTTTCCATCCATTTTACCATTCCCACTTTTGCTTCATAGTGAGGACATCAGCTGTCCTGAGTCAGGCCTGCAAGACTGAGGTCCCATAGCAAAGCTTTTCCCCTGAGAGTCCCCACACCCCAAGCCAAGCAATTGGGCAGTAGTTCCACATGCACCCTTTGGGGTGGAAACGGCATGGTCAGTGGTTTTCTGGCCCTCGAAGGCAAGAGCTCAAGCTGCAGAAGCCGTGAAAGTTCTTCTACTGGGAAGCAAAGTGACTCAAAGCATCAGTTTAATCCACTGTGGTTAAATACTTTCTCCTGTGAGTACATCTAGAATCATAGAATGGTTACAGTTGGAAGGGACCTTGAAGATCATCGAGTTCCAACCCCCCTGCTGTGGGCAGGGACACCTCCCACTAGAGCAGGATACAAAGATCTAATACATCTTCAGCTGCTAGCAAAGGCAATGAGTCAATTAAGCCACTCCATTAAGGTGTGACGGACTCCACCAGCCCCATCCAGGGCTGCTCACCAGCTGGGGGTGGCACATCCCATTTGTTTTCCTGGCAAACATGTGCTGTCCTGCCGTATATATTCTGGATTTAACCTCAGAAGCAGGCCCTCGTGGCCAGTTCATGGCATGTGGATAAGCATGGGTTTCTCTAGGCACACATCTGGGATAGGATTTCCAGGATCCACTGGAAATTAGATCTCCAGGTACATTTGTTTCCGGGCAAAGCACTGGTGCAGGAAGGTGAGATCAGGGAGGACTAGAGGGAGAAGATTAAACTCCTGAAGTGAGGAAGACAGGATTTCAGAGCTGTTTTGACACCAGCTCATCCTGACAATGCTGAGGCACACACAGCTGCAAGCACCCACAGACAAGAAACCGAGCGCAGAAGAAAACTCCAGAGAGAAGAAGACATCTGGGAGGGTAATAGGGTGGAGATGCAGGTTGTCAGGGCTTGGGAGCCTCCACATATCTGCTGGGAGCTGCTGTCCCACCAATGCTGCAGATGGCACAGTCACGTGGCAAATAGTGATCCCAGCTGATGTTTAAAACACACAGCCCTCGGAGTCACAGCTGGCAGCCCGAAAACACAAACTCAACGGATGTGAAGAGCAGACATCAACTACAAAATATGCTGGCTTAAAAAATATAGGTGTGTTTAGATGCACTCCACCCTCACCAGCTGCCACCAGCCCAGCTCTGGGCAGGAGGATGCTGATGGCGAGCTGGGCTGGATCCCCCACCCACTCCTGATGCGAGTTTTGAGGGGCAGGTGGTGTTTTTTGGGGAATGGTGTGTTTATAGTGATATTTTTTTCCAATGTTGTGGGGCCATTGTGGGCAGCCAAGGTCCAACCCTCTCCCTCTTGCCCACCACAGGTCTGCTCATCTACTTTGGCTACGGGATGTGGAACAGCACACTGGAGATCAGCGCCAGGGAGGAGGCCCTCCACCAGAGCACCTACCAGCGCTACGATGTGGACGTTGACCCCTTCTCTGTGGATGACGGCTTCTCCTACACCACCGAGGGTGAGGGCTTCCCGGGCTGGGGTCCCTCTGAGGACAAGAGCTTCTCGTACCAGCAAATGGCAGGAGCAAAGGAAAGCCATCGGACAAGTGGCAGGTCGAAAAGCAAAGGCAGGCACAAACCGTCGTCGGAGGCTCTCATCGCCAACGACGAGTTGGACTACTCTCCTGAGTAGTGGGGTGGGCAGTGGGGCACCGCGCCACCCAGCCGATGAGGAAGGGTGCCCGCGGCTCCCCTGTCCTGCCCCATCCTCCCCGGGTCCTCCACCACCACCCCCCTGCTCACCTCTGGTCCTTGGGACACGCTCTGCGACTGACGTTGACCACGAACCAAACACGCTCGTGGCCCGTCCTGGCTCCACCAGTCAGGTCCCATTCTGGTGAACGCTGGCCAATCTCCCAGCACTGGTTGATCTCCCAGCACTGGCTGCACCAGCAGAGGTGGTGGAGTGGGAGATGTGCCAAACTGGGAGGACATTGAGAGGTGGAAGGAGCCGTAAGAGCGGATGAGATGAGTTGTCTCCAGGGAGTGTCCACCCGATGGCTGCAGCAGTGGGATGCCACTCTTACATTTTTGGCACTTTCTCAGCATGTGTGTTTTCTTCTTTGAACCACCTGGAAGTAGTAACTGGGCCAGAGGGACAGGCGGGTAGATAGGAATGAAATGGAGATGGACAAACCCCTTTTGAGGGAGTAGCTCAGAGGTGGATCCAGGGATGTTGTACCCATCACACAGCATTTCCATGGCCTGTTCTGGTGCAAAGGGACTCTGTGCACCCAGCAGTGTGTCCCCCGTGTCCATCCCCACACCCAAAATCCAAGCATCCCAAATACTGGGATCGAAAATTTGTCCATGTCTCAATCAAATTTTGAAATTCCAGCATGGCCAAACATCCCAAATCTGTGCTTGACAACCTGGTCACATTTCTGGTCACAGTGAGGGCTGTGACCTCTTGGCTCAACCCACCTTGTACAAGTGGTCAACATGATCCACACACTGTTTCTCTGAGCATCACCAGTCTGAGGCTGGGCGCTGTTTCCACCACGTTGTGTCTTCTACAAAAATGACTACGTTGTAATTCCCTCGCTGTGGTTGGGCACATTTCAGCACTTGCTCTGGCCTCGGTGCTTCAGGGCTGCATCCATGCCCCTGAAAAATAACACCATCTGTGGGTCAGCCACGTTTTGGCAGAGCTTTTGGCCTACATGGTGAGTGGAGAGAACTCAGCTGCTGAAATCGTCCTCCTTGCTGACATCTCCACCTCCTACCATTTTCTCTCTTTCTGACCCTGGCTTGGTGGATGCTGTATGAAAAAAAAAAAAAAAAACCACACCGAAATGCTGCTCGTTCTGTAAGTGTCCATATTTCAGTCTGAAACCAAACGGCTGGTGGCTCGCAGGGCAAAGGCAGTCAGCAGGTGGACTGTTCCTGATAGTTAAACCCTTTGGGAGAGTCTGAGCTGTCCCAGCATGTCCCAGCTATGACACCCAGCAGTGCCATCGGGTTCCCTGCCACCAGCGTCCCTGCAGCATCATCGACGGTGATGGGGTTTGGTCACAGCCACCATCTCCCCCAGCACAGACAGCAGCTGCACTGCTGAATCGGCGGTTGTCTGGAGATCGTCACCAACATGCTTGGTTTAAAACCCTGCTACGGAGGAACACCTTTTTCAATAAATAACAACCGAGGAAACACCCCACCAGACAGTGACACTCATCCTTCTCCTGACTGCCAAAGGCTGCGGCTGGATCCATGCCTGGGGCTCCCCCAGAGCAGCCCAGACCAATGCCGGGTACCAGGGGTTGGTGCTGGCATCCCAGGGGGATTTTGGGGGCATGAGGCAGAATTTCTAATGTGCAATGCTGAGAACCATTAACAGTTTGGGTTCACTGGATGAGGCCCCCTCCAAACACAGCGCAGAGCTCACCTGGCACCCTTTGAGGGCAAGCCGGCTGCTGGGTGCAGAGGGTCCCTGGGTCCACAGCTGTCCCCATCACTCCTGAGGCTCAAGGGTTTGAGGGAGAGGCTGTCCATGGCTGCAAACGTTTCCCACCTGCAGCTCCCCTCCCAAATGGTCACAAACTACAGCCCTTCCCCCAGTAGAGAAGAGCATGTGATGCTGCAGATCATAACCTGGAGCACCTGGGGCAAGCCAAGGGAAATTTGACCTTCCTGAGGGCTTCTCCTGACGGGAGCGAGGTTGTGGCAAAAGGACCCATAAGCTTCGCTCTGGCATCCCCCTCCCCCTGCCTGCCCCCACCACGCTTCTGCAAGCAGAAAGCCCAAGCGTGTCCCACCCAAAAGCTGTTTGCAACGTGCACACCGCTCACGGGCCAGCTCGGGAAACCTTCACGCGAAGGTCACCTCTCACTCGCGCTTGGCTGCTCTCCTCCTCGATGCCTTAGAAGTACCCAAGAGAGATGGCACCTCGCAGGTCTGGCTTTACATTTTCAGGGAGAAAGATTGATGCTATTTTCCTACCAGCTCTTGTACTATACCATATCTGAGGTAGTCGTCTTTGTCCTGCTTCCACATGGTATTTAGGCATCTGCTGGACCACAAACTGGTGCCCAAGTACCCTGGCGAGTCGAAGCTTGTTATTCCTTTTGCAGCCTTAATCTCTTGCTACAGAAGTTACCAGTACTAATGTCTGTTGTCATGTCCGCTCTAGTTACACCGTATAATTTGATGAGGGCTTGATCCCTTGCTCTCTGGCATCTGTAGGAACCTCTCCGTTGGATCCATGCATCAAGTGAAGCCCCATGGCTTCTCTTGTCCACATTCACCCATCCTCCTTCCCCTTCCTGGGAAGTGCTGGGGCAGGATAGCTGCACCACATTCCCAGGACCACCAGGAAACAGCATTTGATGCCACCATCCGGTGCGGACAGGCTGCCACCAGCCCTCGCTGTGGTAGTGGGTGGGAGCCGTACCATCCTCCTGAGCCCACCATGTCCCACCTAACGTTGGAGTGTGAGGAGAAGGCAGCTGAGCCGCAGACTGGGGCTTGCCTGGGTCCCCCCACCCTGCTCTGAGCGGCAGTGCCTGGAGGACACACAGGTCCCACCTCTGTTTGGGAGCTCAGGTACTTTCCCTTGTAGTGGTCATTGGGGTCTTCAATGAACACAAGCAAAAGCTGCAAAGACCAAAATCTTCAGGTGTGTCCATCACCTTTGGCCACCGCTGGCACCAGGGGGTGGGTTTGGATGCTGGGAGGAGGTGCAAGTGCTCATTTTGCTGTAATGCCAAAATCCAGCCTTTCCCCTTGGGTGCCCTCAGGGAGGTTCTCACACCCCTGACCCATCAGGAGGACTCAGGCAGAGCAGTCCCACCACCAGTGAGAGGCACCCAGCCCCACAGGGCCTGACCACCCTCCACAGGGCATGAACCCAGGGGGCCCAATGCACGATACGGACAGAGCATAAATACCTCAGACCTTCCAGACCGACTCTGTAAGATCTTAATCCCTCCACAAATGCACTCCACGCAGTTACGACCACTCGGTACGAGGCCCACCACGCCGGCATCCTCCACGCGGCAGAAAAATCACACCCCGAACGACATCGGATGTTGTAAATCCAGCTTGTAAATGATCTTCACTTCGTTTTGTTTGGTCTTTCCGATGTATATCTTGCTTTTTATTTTGCAGATGGTACTTTCTGGTGTAACAGTTCTCTGCAGTTCCGGTATGAAATTGGTGTATTTGTTAAAAAAAAAAACAAACCAGTTTGTTCTTTTCTAAATTTTTTTTTTTTGTGGTTTTCCAAAGCCCATTGGTGCATTGTACAATGGGATCTTGTCGTGTGTCATGAGAAAGAAAACAAATATGCAGATATGTTATGGAGTGGTTTTTATTTTCAAATGATTGTGTTGTTGACAACTATACATATAATACATATATATATTATCAAGAAACTAAGAAAAAA
This sequence comes from Pedionomus torquatus, assembly GCA_013398155.1. NCBI lineage: Eukaryota > Metazoa > Chordata > Aves > Charadriiformes > Pedionomidae > Pedionomus > Pedionomus torquatus. The sequence goes on along the minus strand of VZRU01005388.1, from coordinate 37,497 downwards.
AAATCTAAATTTACCAAAATCTGTATATTTTAATAAATGCATAAAGCTTTATTGTGTGCCTTTACATTTAAAAATCAAACAGAAACTAATGGATTTTTAAAGAAAGACAGAGACAGATGTGTCTTACTATCAGTTTCCATAGTAATGTAAATCTTTTAAATGAAAGACTAAACCAAAAAATAAAAATAAAAAAATTTCCCACATAAATTCTGTTAAGCCAATCAGTAGCTGAATGTCTGATATTTTTTCAATGCTAAATTGAAGCTAGAGATGAACAAACCTTGCTTTAAGTGCTTCAAAATTCCCTTTGTGGAAGATCCATTTTAATGGGCTGATTTTGGTATTTACTTGCACTGTTGTGGAAAAGAATATGGTTATCAGTTTACACAATAAAAAAAAAAAAGAAATAGAAAAAAAAAAACAACAAAAACCAAAACAAAAACATAAAGCAAATAACCACAGGTTGACTACTGCAGTCAAAGCCTTGAGAAGAGCCAACAACTCCCCATGTTCTCATGGTGCTTCCAGCGTCCTCCTTTCCCTGGGGTAACTGGGATTCTATGACTTCTTCTCCCCTTTGGGGTGCTCAGGGCCACCAGTGTCCCCACCCTCCTGTTATTCTTATTATTTGTGGAATGGGGAGGCTGCCAGGCGTGTTCCTCATGATGGAGAGCTGTAGCTGGTCCTGGTGGGGCCAGTGGGTGTTCCACTAGGGCATCGGGGACTACCATCTCCATGCCAGGGTGATCACCACAGCTCCCCCACACCACTCTACAGATGATATTAAACATGGAGTGGAGCTGGTTTTCCTTTAAGGAGAATTATATCTGATTCTGTTTTGGTCAGTAAACAAGCACCAAAAGCCTGCAAGACCTAACAGGGCTGTGGCCAACCCAGCCCTGGAGAACACAGCAGGGGAGTGAGGCGTTTCGGGGTGGCACAAAGCATGTATTTCAGCTTTGAACACTTAAAAACTCAAAAACTTCAATGTTCCTTGTGCTTTCACTAAATACTTCCCCTCCGTAGTGCCAGCACTAATATCCTGTCCCATTCTTGGCCCCGTCTCCTTGCGTCCCACGGTGGCAGATGTCCGTTTTCCCCGTGGCTGCTCCAGAGTTGTTCTTCCTTTGTTTGGATTTTGCTTCTCTTCCTTCCTCTGAGCAGATTGCCTAGAGGCTTTTAAAGGCTGGATTTGGCACCAGCTGCTGGTAACCTGTGACCGTGGGCAGGGTGAGGAGAGCCCTGCTGACGGTCCCCAGCTCCGTGTGCCTGAAGATGCCAAGGCACAGCCCAAGAGTGGGGGAGACAAAAGAAACCATAAGCCCTGCCCAGCAGTTCTCATTCCTTGTTGGATCACGCACCACTACTCGAGCCCCTCCAGGAGCACCAACACCTTGCCAAAACCCCTCCTCAAGCATCCAGGGCACCCCTTCAGCCTTCCAGTACATAAAGGGAGCTGCAGGAGAGATGGGGAGGGGCTCCTGATCAGGCAAGTGTAGTGACAGGATGAGGGATGACAGTTTTAAACTGAAAGAGGGGAGGTTTAGGTTAGCTCTTAGGAAGAAGTTATTTACTGTGAGGTTGGTGAGACACTGGAACAGGTTGTCCATGGAAGCTGTGGCTGCCCCATCCCTCAAGGCCAGGCTGGATGGGACTTGGAGCAACCTGGTCTGGTGGGAGGTTGGAACTGAATGGTCTTGAAGGTCCTTTCCAACCCAAACCATTCTACAATCCTATGATCTCAGACAGGTTCCCCTGTGTTTTTCCCTCCCATCTTGCTCCAGGGCTGCTTGCAGGGCAGCATTCTAGCATCTCTCTGCTCTGAGGTTTCCCACGCCGCTGTCAGCCCCGGGGTTAACCAGCAGAGCTGCTGCTCTCCTAAAGCTGCGGGCAGCGGGGCACAATCCACAATCCCCGGGCAGCCTGCACAAGCTGGCACGTCCCTGCGCCACCCCTTCAACCCTGGCCCCCGCACATCAATGGCAGCACTTGTCGTGTCTCCCCGGGGCGTACAAGAACTGCCTGTGCCCTGCCCGTGATGTCATGGGCACAAGTGTCCTGCTGCCAGCCCCCCACCCCTGCCCGCTGCGGGGACATTTTATGGGGTGGCAGCAACAGAGACGCCTTCAAGGCTGCTCAGTCTTAAAGGCAGAGGCTGGGGTTGCGTGTCAGAGCTGGAGGGGGATGCACAACCAGCTCAGGACATGACCAGCCCCTCCTGGAGCCTCCTTATTGACTCCTCTTAAATGGTGGCTTCCCACACGGAAGAGGCAAAGCACGGGAGCTACAGCATTCTGGCACCTGTGTCTGTGTTGCCCACATTGGATTCTCCAACTGAAGTAGACCAAGATGAAAGGGCAGTCCCTAAGCTACCTCCGAGGCTTGGCTAGCAGCCTTGTTCTCAAATTCTTCTCCATCACCCCAAATAATTGTGTTGGTCCTCTCCTCTGCTTGCTCAATCCCCTCAGCACCTGGGCTCTCCCCCTTGTCCACGCCTGAACAGCAGCTATTCCCCTTCTCCTGCTCCTGTAGCCTTACACAAATTATTTGAACAAACACCTCCTGGAACAGATGGCATTTTGTAGCAACGTAATTCAATTGCTACAGCCCCTGCTAAGGGCTGAGTTAGATCTTGATCTTACATGGTTTTAATCAAAGAAAGCGATGAGCCCAGACCAGACTCTCAGTTTAGTTGAAAGCACTTCCAGCAACACAACTTCTCGACTTCAGCACGCCCAACCTGGGCTGGGGGCGTATCTCCACCACCTCAGTGGGTTTCTAAAGCTCCCCGATGTGAAGAGTACCACGAGCCACTGGTGGAAGCGGCTACTGGGAACATTGAAAGAATGAATGGAGAAGACTGAGGTCAGTATCCTGTAGGAAGATTGCTCATATTTTAAATATTAAAAAAAAACCAACCAAACAAACAAAAAATCCAAAGATTACTCATATTTCAAATATTCAAAATTAAAAAAGAAAGTCAAAAAAGACCCACTTAATCCCACAGCAGAACAGAATATCTCACCCTGCACTGCTATTGAAAAAAACCTCTTCAAAATCTTTGGGAAAACCCCATCATGGAAAAACTAGCTATGGAAACATGCAGGAAGGAAGGGAGGAAGGTAAAAAAGAAGCCGGTGGTTGCAGGTACTCTGTTATTTATTGTACAGTATTTCACTGAAAGTACAAAGGCATCATCAGTACTCACCAGAATTGTATTGTAACAGGTACATTATACTGCGTGTTAAAATGTGCTGCTTTAATGATGCAAGAGAGAACACAAATTTAGAGGAGGAAAGCAAGGAGTTCAAAAAAATGTAAAAATACATTTTTAGTAACTGATCTGTACAAAGGAAAAAAAAATAAAAAATAAGGGAAACGAAACAAGAGTGCGGGGATTAGAGCCCCCAAAGTCATTTAAGACTACATAAAAAGGCACCGTTATCTACCGTGTAATTAGGACCTTTGGGTTCTGTTTCCTTCATACTGATGACTGTGGGGGGTGAGGGAAATACGGTTACTGAAACGCTCAGACTCATACAAAAGTATTTACAGAGAAAGGCAGAAAAAAAATTTCCCTACTCTTGTTCCAAAAGAGAAACCTTTGCCCGGTTGGAGAGTGCAGCCTTCCTCCCTACCCCCTCGCCCACACCGTGCCCAAGCCCTGACCTTGAAGAGGGGGAAAGCAAACAGTGACGTGGTGGGAGAAGCTGCCAGAGTCCTTCTGACAATGGGAAAGTGTCTCTCTCGTTTCTCTTTTATTGCTTTTAAACTCTCCTATAAGCAGGGGAGTTAGAAAATAAAATAGAATGAAAACCAAAACCCGAGCCTAAAACCCACATGACAGCCCCAAACCATCTGAGTCGTGGTGGCGGCGAGAAGATGGGGCAGGTGGTCAGAACAAATTGGGGAGGACCAAGAGGTAGGGCTGGCTGGAGCTTTCTTTCTTGAAAAGGGGGCAGGGAGGGAGGAGAGGGAAGAGGTGGGGAGAATAACGCTTCAAACTACCAGACATTTGTGCTGCTTTTCTAAATCTTCCCCCTGGGAGCCTGACAGCGACGTATGGTGCCAGTAGAAGCAAACCCAGGGCACACAAACCCACCAGCCAGAGCATCTGACGGCAGCCGTGGGACATCCCCGGGACGCTTACACGTGAGCGCTCTTTGCGTGGGTAGGGGAGCTGGAGCCCGAGGCGTAGTAGAAACGGTTTTCCCCGAACGTCTGGGCATCCCCCGAGCAGCAGACGATGACGCAGCCACCGAAGAGGCAGAGGGCAGAGCCGATCCAGCCCGTGTACAGGGAGTAGCCGAAGCTCATGATGGTGGTCTCGCGGTGGGCACACACGGGAAACCAGATGGTGGCAACGACACCGCACATGGCTGGGGAGAGACGGAAAGGAAAGGTCAACTCCAGCAGGTAACCCCACCCTGGGGACACAGAGCTCACTGCAGGACAGGGGGCAGAGAGGAAACCCATCTCTCCCCCCCTGCAGTCCCACGGTGGGACTCAGGGACATCAGCATCAGGGCTTGGTCCGAGAGATCTCCGAGCAGGAGGCAGCGTGGGAGCCTTGTGGGGAGGGAGACCAAGAGAGAACAGCCATCTCTCTCAGGCACCAACAAACAAAAAGGAAAAAAACCAACCTCTGCTTGACACAGTCTGAGATAATTTTCGCAAGGGGAACAGATTTGTTCCCTAGAAATATCCTTAAGGAGGAAGAATGAAAGTCATCCCTGAAACTAATGCTCTGGAGAGCTGTAGAATTAGGAATAAATTCAAAGCAAGAGCACAAAAGCCACGTGCATCAGTGAGACGGTACAATCGGTGGCCCAAAGTCAACTGGTTTAAATCACCGCTTCTGCAGGAACTCACGTCAGTCACCGTCACACAAACATTAACGAAATGTCCCAGCACTTAGCAAGACAGAGCAGGGTTCATAAAGTACAAGCAGAAAAGGGGCAGGGACAAAATAAGCAGCAGTACAGCACTGCTGGCTTTGGGTTTTTTTTATGGAGAAGGAAAAGTCTCACAACTCTGGGAAGCAGATTTCACCTCCCTGTGGAAAATTGCTCTACCTCAAGCAATGGGGACACACCCAGCAAGTTTTCTCCAGAAACCTACTGAATTGAATAGAAAGGAAAATAGTATTTTACCCAGAGTCTACAGTGGGTCAAAAAATGTTATTGCTCTCTACAACTCCCTGAAAGGAGGTTGTACCGAGGTGGGGGTCGGTCTCTTCTCCCAAGTAAGAAGCAACAGGACAAGTGCAAATGGCCTCAAGTTGCACCAGGGGAGGTTTAGGATGGATATCAGGAAAAATTTCTTCCCAGAAAGGGTTATCAAGCATTGGAACAGGCTGCCCAGGGAAGTGGTGGAATCACCGTCCCTGGAGGTATTTAAAAGATGGGCAGGCGTGGTGCTGAGGGACATGGTTTAGAGGTGGCTTCGTCAGTGTTAAGCTGATGGTTGGACTCAATGATCTTAAAGGTCCCTTCCAAGCCTAGACGATTCTATTGTTCCATAACTCTATGACTGAGGACTTCAAATTTTGCTTGAAATTCCGTAGTGTTTTTTTCCACAAGAAGCAGGAGGGCTGCCACGGTGGGGCTGTGAGGACTGCTAGGCAGGTGACATGGGAAGCAGACACCCTCAGGGTTCAAATGTGGCATTTTGCAGGCAGCCAGGCTAGAGATCATGATGCTTTCAGCGTGTAGCACATGTTCTCCAAGCAGGGAGAAAACCTGTGCCCTGCTACGCAAGGTCACACTCACCACCCTCACTAAATGTCCTACCCTCCATCCTGCAAAGTCCCCACATGCACCAAGGGCAACAGGAGTCAACGGTGTTAATCACCTCACAAGAGCAGGGTCCTAAAACAATACTCCTTTATGGCCCGTACATCTGAGAAGAATTAGTCTGTCAATATTTACTTGCCTCCGGGACAAGCTGTGCAGGAGTCCATCCTTGTGGCTATCAGAGAATCAGAGCAAAACAATAACAGGAGCGTGGCAGCGTTACAGATTTCCACCGACCGCGTTAAAAGGTATCTGGAGGCAGTGTCAAAAAGTTAAGGTTGCAGGAGAGGGGGGAAAAAAAGAAAAAAAAAAAAAAAAGAAAAAAAAAAGACAGGGGGGATGAGATTAAAAATCAAGTTGTTTAGCTAAAGAGGAGAACAAACCCTAGCTCCTGGCCGGGCAGCAGAAAACCCATCCCCAATAGCTGCAGTTATTGTGAGAGAAAATATTTTCTTATGGAAAAAGAGAAGAACATTTGAAATTTGACGGATGCTAATAAAGCCAGTAATAATTTCGGGCCTCCTCAAAGCGAAGGGCCCCGCGGCTTTGGAGGAAAACTCCGGAGAAGGCAGGGAGGGGAGAGCAGCGTCTCTCTCTCTCATGTGGCTCCGTCCCGCAAACAGCTCATGATCTGTCAGTCAGGAATACGCAAAGCATTCTAATGGGCTCCAGGGAAGGGGGGGTTAGGGGTGGGGAAAAAGCTTCTTTGTTGTCCGAAAAGACACAATCATCTTTTCTTTTTCTGTCAGCAGTAAATATCTATATATATTTATGTCCATAGACTATAAGAGCGTTATCTATCCGGACCCTCCCCCCCCAACACAGGACAGAAGCAAACACTTGCGCTGGGGCGAGAGGAGCTCTCAGGGCGGCTGACACAATAGCATCCCTTGTGCGTGTGGCTGAACGACATGTAAAACCACCTTATTTTAACGCTGACAATGTTAGAAAGCCGTGAAAGACAAGCTAAGGACTCTGCACATGGGCTGCTTTGACCTCTCTGCCCTCGGAGGCCACCAGCTGCCATCGGTCACCAGTCACCCCCTCGCTCAGCAAGAGGAACGCCCCGAAACAGGACTGGATTTCATTGCCCTGCATAGATTAGAGCGGGCTGTAAGCCCTCTGAGAAGATGAGAAAAGGGTGGCCAGCTGGCCGGCAACTGCCGTATTTCTCGGTGAACTCGAATTTTGGTCCCGCTGTATCACCAAGAAAGGCTGAAGAAAAGCCGATTCACCAAGAAATCCAAAGGGCTTGGAAAAGGCATTTTAGGGCAAGTTTCCAGAACTACAACAGCTGCCTACAACAGCAAACCCTTCAGATAGAAATTATTCCCCCCTTTCTTTTTTGTGCCGACAGACTCTTTGCCTCTCCCTAAATACGAAATGTCCTCGGGCAGCAGAGCTGCTGTAATCAATAGGGTCTGGCAGAAAAGTAAAAGAAATCCTGCGAGCAGAAGGAATATTTTCTATTAGACCAACCTTGTTAGCTGGGAAAACAGGCGTGTTTTGGGATAGAAGCATCCTGGAGAGCTCACCCTCTTTTTGCAGCTAGAGCAGGGGGGCCCTGTAAAAGCCACTGCCTCTAACCTGCCAAATTCAGCTCAGCAATCAGTGCTGAGGTTGCCCTTGCTCCGTCGGGTCGCTGCGAATCCACGGGGACACGTCCCAGGCTCCCAGCATTTCCGAGTCCTTTTTTTGACTACAGGCTTCCAGCGGCTCAACCCGCTGAGCGGGAACTCTTCATATTTTGCGTTACAGGCATATTTTAATCAGATGGAAGCAGACGTAGGCAAGAAGCACAGAAGGTGCTCGGGGAGGTGGGGGAGATAGAGCAGGGTCACACTAACTCAAGGGACAGCGAGTCCCTGCCAAATTCCTTAACAGTAACTTAAAGGCTTTCTGCAGAAGAAAGAATACTTCTCTTTCACAGCTAAATTTAATCATTCTGAGTTGCTGACTCAAAGTCACACAGATTTCTCTTTCAAAGCATTTTGTTGAAATAATAGATATCCATTATTTTTTTTTTTTTCCCCTGTGTTCAAGGCAATCTTTGGATCTTGATACCTATGGTTTTCCAAGTATATCTCATGCAGTGTCCAAAAAATAACATCCTTTATTTAGTATACAACGGCTAATATGGTCATTTTGCAGTAGTAATTGCCAAAAACTAAGATATTTTTTTGTCTGGGTTTTCCAGTGTCTCGAGTCATAGAATGGTTAGAGTTGGAAGGGATCTCAGAGATCATTGAGTTCCAACCCCCCTGCCCTGGGCAGGGACACCTCCCACCACACCAGGTTGCTCCAAGCCCCATCCAGCCTGGCCTTGAACCCCTCCAGGGATGGGGCAGCCACAGCTTCTCTGGGCAACCTCTTCCAGTGCCTCACCACCCTCACAGCAAAGAATTTCTTCCTAATATCTAAACTAAATCTCCCCTCTTCCAGTTTAAAACCATTACCCCTTGTCCTATCACTACTCTTCCTGACCAAGAGTCCCTCTCCTGCTCTCCTGTAGGCTCCCTTCAGATCCTGGAAGGATTCCCTCATCTCCATTAGGAAAGTGCTTGGTTACCAGCACGGGGTCCCCCCGAATTAGTATCAACAACACGGGATGGTTTTTCCAGGGTTTTTTTTTTCCATCAACAGGAGTTGCACAAAATGTTTTCGTACTGGCTGCGAGCAAACCTCTGCTGACGGGTGTTTTCGGCAATAAATCAATTCTCTCGGGGAGATAGGATCAAGCAGAGACATAAAGCCATCAGCGGGCAGGACAGGAGGGTGCACACACAGGTTGCGCTCCGTTATTATCAGCAGACAGAAAAAAAAATTTAAAAAAAAATCAATGGAATATCTGAGCCTGTCATTTTCCTGGCGAGTTTTCAGTGGGTTTGTTTATAGATTTGGCTGTTGGTTTTTTTCCACACCTTTTCAACCCCTTGTTTTCCTTTGTAATAAATCTCAGTGACAAACTGCCACCCTTTCCCTGAGTGACACATGGAGTTTGCCACGGGGCCGGCTCCCCCCGTCACATCTCTGCTCTCTTATTTCGCTAATGAGCATTTGGGGGGTGGTTTTCTTTTATCCAGAGCTCTGGGAGTTGGTCTCCACTTAGAGGAAAAGGAATTTGGGGCAAACTGCAAACGAGAGGTCAGTGGTCAGAAGGTAAATAAGAAAAGTCCAGGGCATATCCCTTCTAGGATATAATTAATTTTACATCAGTATTACAATTTTTGAGGCCTGATTCACGCTGATTAAACGCTCTGCAATGGCAAGACCTCACTTTGCAAATAACAGATCATCAATCAACTTCAATAAGGACAAAGTCCCAGGTTCTGACCATTATTCTTCATCCATCGGGAGTGTCTACTTGTGCAGCCCTGAAAAAATTGAGGGTTGTAAAAATGAATGTAGGTTGGTTTGTTGTTGGCTTTTTTAAAACAAACAAACAAACAACAACCAACACCAAATTTAAGAGCAAAAGGGGCTTATTTATTCTTCATTTTGACAGAGTATTATTGTAGTTGTGACTGGGCTGCTGTTCCCAGCCCACATCATTCAGAACATCAGCGACAAGAGCAAACCACTTCACCTGCAGATGCTTCAGAGCTCACAGGGGTAAAAATCAGTAGAGAAGTCCAAATCCAACCCAAAGAGCATTCATCTGCCAGTGCCTGTGTAAATGCACGTTTTCTTTGCTTTACTTAGTGGCAAAACCATGTTCTGAGGAAGAGAGAAGCCTGGCCTATGGAGCACCGCAACCCCTCTTCTCCATCTTCGTACATCTAATTCCCCTCCCTGGTGTCACGCTGCAGCAAGACCAGAACAGGACAGGGGCACACCAGGTCTCCACCCCTGGGTGCTACACTGCCAGATAATACGAGATTTCACCTGGTTTAATACCGAGTTGCCCAATACTGCCACTGAAATTGCTTTTCTGTGCCTTCTGGTCCCCTAAACCCGTCACCCTTTGTCAAAGCAGATTTAAGGACGATGCTCTCACCTCCAGGTCTGCAGCCACAAACGGGGCTGATCTACAGCACCTTCTCCTCCACCAGGACCAAAAACTCACCTTTGTTTGTAACAAAGTGCAGCTCTGCTGGGGCTCCCCCATCCCAAGCAAGAGAAATCCAACAGGGCTCACTGTCTGGCACTGAGATCTCATTCACAGGAAGAGAAAAACCCTCCACTTTTTCTTTCATTTTGCCCAAATACAGGACTTAACGTTTTGGGACCGGGATGAAGGCCACATTCCAACAGCCCTTTACCGTGACCGTTCACGATCAGGATGTCCTAAGCAGGCCCTATAAAGCTTATTTTAGGATTTCCAGCTGTGCAACAACATGCTCTTGAGCCCCACAGATATTGAAAGGGCCCTTTGGTTTCACTCCCTTGGATTTGGGAATGTACTGATTCGTATTATCTGCGTCTCACCAAGGCACCAGAGGAGGGACCGCTTGCAAGGACGGAGTGTTCAGGGGACAGCCCCTCCAAGCGTGCAGCTATCTCCAGTGCCCACTTGAAAAATATAATAAGGAGAAGAAGAAGAAGAAAGAAGATGGGCATGATGTCAGCATGGGCTGCCAGCAACCAGCCGAGCCACACAAAGAGGCCACTTTCCCTCACCCCTCCTCCTCTGCTGCACAGACGGGTGAAAACAAGGCACCGCCGCCTGTTGCTGAGATGACGAGGCCTCAAGAACATGCAGGTGTTGCACTGGGGACAATGAGCTCCACAGTCCACGCTGCTCAAAACAATCTCCTCCTCAGGCACGGAGGATGGGAAGAAATTCCCTGGGGAACTTGGAGGCACGGCTGGGCAGAGGGGGTTGGGAGGCATAGGGGACGTGTCACCCCTCTTCCCAAGTCCATGCCATCTCCTCTGCTGTCCCTGCAGCACCAGCTCCTCCTCAGCCGTGGGCTTCCCCCCTCACACACCTCAGCTTACTTTGACCTGGCTGCATCTGCGATGCTCAGGGAGATCCGGAGGCTATCCATTCCCTGTAAGCAGCTCAGGAGTTTAGAAACTTTTCCAAAACCTGCATCACTTTTGCAGCAAAACAGCAAAACCAGCTGCTTGTGTGCAACAGCTATGACCATCCCACAGACACATGTGGTGGCCGTCCCCAAGGACTCAACAAGACCTCCCCTTTTCACCCTGCTTCACTCCCTATGTCCTTTGTCCTCCCCACTCCTCTTCATGCCTTTTATTCACCCCATAGGCAGCAGCAATGCTGGAGAGCTTCAGGGTCAGCCCAGCCTGGACATCCATCCTTTCAGGCGAACACGCTCAACCAGCTTGCACCATGCCATCCTGGAGCAGAGGAAGACCTCCAGCTCTCCACACGCAGCAGGTGCCTTACCCAGGAGGATGATGAGGATCCCTCCCAGCTGGGACCGACGATACTTGGCAGCTCCAGGCTCGTGGCCCATCCGGATGCAGGGCAAGACCGTTATCAGCAAGAAGATAGCAGGAAGACCCAGGACAGAGGCGGCGATCATCAGTGCTCGACATGCTTGGACGTACCCTGTTGGCCAGGCAAGGAAAGAGGATTTTAATTATTTGGCAAGAGAGAATCATAGAATGGTTAGAGTTGAAAGGGACCCTAAAGATCATCGAGTTCCAATCTCCTGCCAGGTCAGGGACGCCTCCCATTAGACCAGGTTGCTCAAAGCCTGGCCTTCAACACCTCCAAGGATGGGGCAGCCACAGCTTCTCTAGGCAACCTGGGCAGATGTCTCACCTCCCTCATAGTGAAAAATTTCTTCCTGATATCTAATCTAAATCTCCCCATTTCGAGTTTGAAGCCACTACCCCTCATCCTATTATTACACTCCCTCACAAAGAGTCCTTCTCCAGATTTCTTCTAGGCCCCCTTCAGATACTGAAAGGACTCTAAGTTCTCCCAGAACCTTCTCTTCTCCAGGCTGAACAACCCCAACTCTCTCAGTTTGTCTTTTATAGGAGAGGTTCTCCAGGCCTCTGGTCATCTTCATGCCCTCCTCTGGACCCACTCCAGCAGGTCCATGTCCTTCTTTTGCTGAGGACTCCTTTTTGAGAACCTTTGGACAAATGTTCCTCTTTGATTAGTTCCCAACACTTGAATGAGGTACAGGAGAGAGGTGCAATCCTTTGTGTAAACAATTAGGAGACTGCAGTACCATGTTTAGTGCGTGAGCATGGGGTATGCATGCTCAGAATTTTCTAATGGACAAAGCAGCACTGCCTGGAAACACAAGCTATTCCCAGCAAGACTCTGAGAAATCATGGAGCTGGGAAATATGGGAAAGGTACAAGAAATAGCTAGGAAGGAGTTTTCCTATATCTTTTTATAGAGAGAGTTATGATTAAATAGCAAGAATTTAAAGTCTTAAAGACTGCTGTGGGCAGAGGAGGTCCACAGTCACCCAGAGCAGGGCTGAATAGTTGAAGATCCATTACTGAAGCAAGTCCATGAGATATGACCACCAGCTACCCTGATGAGCTGAAGTTTGCTGACTTGGGAGGAGGATGGATGCTCACCAACCACAGCCGCTTCCTGACGCTGCACCTCAGCAGACCAGGCTGTTGGCTGGGTTTCAGAGAAGACCTGTGGCTTCAGGTGACCACTGGCACAGCTATTCCTTAGGGAGAAGAAATGACCATCTCTTGCAGAGCTGCTGGAGATGCCGTAACCAAGGGCAACGTTATTTCTCCGGATCCCTAGGGACATCACGGGATTCCCTGGCATTGCATCAGTTACCACCCCTCTCCTGCCTGCCCTTGTGCAGCACCAGCAGCCCAACACAAGACAGCGAGGAACCACCAAGGATGGGACTGTGGGTGTGCTGGGCAGGAACATGACATTTCTAACACTCCCTGGGGGTCTGTGTATAATAATGTCTCAAATTTCACATTTTTAATATATAATGTATATATAGTCTAGTTTTTATACATTTTAGAGATAAATTAGGTATAATACATAAAATGTATACATAAATTAAAAAATCCCAGGTCATTACTGGCACACAAAAGGAAAAAAAACAAGTGTCAGATTAGGTCCAGTGCCTGGTGAGCTTCCACCAGCTCTTGGGAAAGTCTCAGCAGGGCAAAGGCGCTGCCCCCCCGGCTGCTCTTATTAAGAAAACAACATTGAGTTTTGTGATGCCTCAAATAACATCAGCAAAAAGGGGCCTCAAGCAAGTCCCGCTGACATATAGATAAGACACCAGGAATGAGGATTTCACTGTTCCTGGAAAGGCAGACTCTGTGAATATTGAATATCTGCTTGTCTTTTCAAGAGGAAAATGAAGGGAAAAAAGTTACCTGAGGAGTTCAGGGCAAAAAATGAGACCATAAACAAAGGAGACGGCAGCGCCCAGCGTGGTGCCTTTGCATCAGTCCCCATGAAACGAGAATACAAACACATTTGTTTTAAAGACTTGTCTTGAGCCATGAAAGACTCTAAACACATTTCAGCAATCAGGCACACCAGGATAAATTCCCTCTGGATATCAAGTGGGTTACCAGCAGAAGCATCGTGTTTTGTGATTTGTTTCTGCTGGAGAGAAGAATTTTTTTCTGCTGCCAAAAGACCAATTTACCTATTTATTAATCTTCATTCAATAATATCTTTTCCCTGTCTTCTGTGCCGGATCATATTGAACAACAGTAGAAATGAGGGAGGCAAATCTACTAAAATAGAAGTATATACACAGAGAGAAAGGGAGAACATGAGCCAGACTGAGAGATTCAACATTGCGCAGCACTACGTGGTACAGACCAGGCTCTGCACCGGAGAGAAATTCGAGAATAATATGTCTAAACTCTTGTGAAATTATTTTCACTGCGGTTTTAAAATAAATAAATAAGGAAACATGAACGAAAACTACAAGGAATGGTTATTTCTACCCTCTCTTTGGAAGAGGCATGTCTGACATGCGAGAGGAGGTGCGATATAAAACACAGCAGAACAAAGAAGTGCTACAGGGATTGAAACACGTAAGATCAGTAACTAAACTTACAGGGACAAGACCACAGAAGGCTTTGGCAGGCTTAATTACCCCAAAAGTTGTATCAATACTGATGAAATACCTTGCATAATTTTTGCTTTTTAGTAAACTAGATGAAAATCACTATACGATTAGGAAATTTCAAGCCAAGTTAAATGTAGTTACATCTGCTCACTGTGTTAAAGTTCTCCCTTGCCTCAGAACGTGGGAAGCACAAGACCATCAAGACTAATTATGATCTTCCAAAAGATTAAAAGCAACATTAATAATAGATGCTGAAAGACTCGTTATACTCCATTTTAAGGAGCAGAACCCTTACATTTGTAATAGTTCCTCATTATCTCAAAGCAAAACTCAAAATACACTGTTACACTTCAATACACTATGCATGTTTTGCGATGCCATCTAGATACAAGATGTGAAAGGAACAGCCAGCGTTTACCAAGAGCAATGATTAAACATGAAGTGGCCTTTAACAGCAACAGGTAAGACATGATACTGGGCTACTATTAAAACTAGGTATGATTTAATGAGAATCATGTTAAGAGCTATCATCCACATTCTTTAGTGTATTTCATGGATCATCTCCTTCACTGATGAAGCTGAAGATGCTTCACCATCAATTCATCTTACCCAGCTCAGAGCAAGGCTTGGCCCCTCACCCCTTGGTGGGAAGGGGGAGGATGGGGCACACATACCTGGCAGTATGAGGATGTCCACGAGGGGCTTGCAGTGATAGAGACCTGTTGCCATCACACAGTCTGCCCACAGCCCCTTGGACCCCAGCTCATCCATTTTCCTGCAGGTGGTGATGGTGTAGCCGCAAGTCACCACCCAGTCGTTGGTGGCCGTGGCCACAACCACCCCGATCCACCCTATAAAACTGCAGACAAATCCAGCCAGGTGCAGGCAGGTGGCCACCATGTCGATCCTTTGGCGGGGCAAGCTGGACAGGAGAGGGCTCAGCAAAAGGTGAGGTGCCTGTTGTGGATCCCGGCTGCTGGGACCTTCTGTGAGCTTCTGGGAGCAGGAGGGACGAGGCTCTGGTAGGAGGGACGAGGTGCCTGGTCAGGCTGTTGCAGGCACTGGGCTGCTGCTGCCCAGCTCCCTCCCTGGGAGGGGTTAGAGCTGCCTCCAGCCCCACAAAGCATGGGAGGAGCGAGCAGGGAGCCCCAACTTTGGCCAGTTCATCAAGAGTCGGAGGGGACGGATGGCGAGGAGAGGAGGAGATGCGGAATTGCACCCACCCGTGCCTAAAAAAAAACCAAACCAGGCAGCTTTATTCAAATGCAAACAGCCTGACTATTCACAATCCAGCATCGAGGAGAAAAAATAAATAAATAAATAAATTAAGGCAGTTGTTGTCAAGCCACGGACAAACAATAACACTGGTACCTCTTCAGAGAAAAACAGGGCAAGAAACGTGGTGGAGAGAGTTACTGAAGAGGTGGAACTGATCATCTCATCAAAGCCACCAGCACGGCTGCAGGAAAGGGACAAAATCAGTCTTTGGGTCTCTCCTGGTGTTTTCGGTAGCTGCAAAAACGTAAGAGCCCTCACGGCATTCTCTGCCTGCCTTTTCAGAAGTACTAATTAACACTCACAGAATCTTAACTATGTGCTTGTCAGCACTTTTGAATGCTAAAATGAAAGCGAGCAACCTTTTACTCAGACTCGTTACGGGGGGCAAACCTGAGACTACTTCAAAATACCAAAAATACAAGAATAAAACCCACCCGAAACCCAAACCGCCTCGGCTTGTTCTGCACCAAGAGAAACAGGCGGGCAGGATATCGTCTCGATTTGGGGTGGGTTTTTTTTTTTTGGTTTTTTGCGCTGTCACACAAACACAGAGAAGTTCCCGGGGACCGACCCACCACCTCCTGATGAAGTTGGGTGGTTGCAAGGGAAGGTTTGGATCCAACGTTCCTGGAGAGACCACTAGCGGAGACCTGTCCGCATTGCACCGGCAACGGGAAAACCGGACTTTAAAAAACCCCCACCGAACCGGGAATTCGATTCATTCCCGGAGCCGGTAGTGAAAAAAAAAAAAAAAAAAAAAAAAAAAAAAAAGAGAGAAGTTTCGCGATAAAAACCAAAACAAGCNACTAGAAGCTACACAAGGATGAAGGTGCCGGGAATGAAATACACCCCCTTCTTCACCCAATAGCATTTTTTTCCCATTCTTCAGCAAATAAAGCGAAAAATACCAACAAGAGCATCCTAAGCCTCATCTGCCACGTGTTCCTTAAATCCAAAATTCAAGGACGGGAGGCCAGTTGTATTTTGTCAAAAGTTCATCCAAACACTGGAGTCACAATGTAAATAGTTGAAAATTACCTTTGAGGAGGAGCTTTTATAATAACTAGGAAATTAATAGCTGTTTTCACATTTGTTTTATATTATTTGCTTTTCCTTGTTTATGGTATTTTTGGCTAAGCCACCCTGCTATCAGCTTCTGCATGTGATTCCCCCTCTCTACAGAGCTGCTTCTTCTACTGCACCCACTTCAGGCGGGGAGGCTGCTGCTTACATCCAACCACCACTCTCATAGAATCATAGAATCCTCCAGGCCAGAAGGGACCTCCAAAGGTCATCTAGTCCCACCTCCCCGCAGTCACAGGGACACCCCCAACTAGACCAGGTTGCCCAGGGCTTCATCAAGCCTCACCTTGAATATCTCCAGGGAAGGGGCCTCAACCACCTCCCTGGGCAACCTGCTCCAGTGTTCCACCACCCTCAGAGGAAAGAAATTTTTCCTAATATCCAGCCTAAATCTACCCTTCTCTAATTTAAATCCATTGCCCCTCATCCTATCCCAGCAGATCTTTGTGAACAGCCCCTCCCCAGCCTTCCTGTAGCCCCCTTTAGATACTGAAAGGCTGCTACTAGTTCTCCTCATGCTGCCTAGAGTTTGATTCTAGATGGATTTAACCTTTTCCCCAAACAATATTCCTGCTTATTTATTATTCAGGAGATAAATTTGTCACCTCTCCAGCCTTGGAACACTGGACAGGTCACACATCCCCTCTTGAATTCAGGAGGAGACGAGTAGAGCAAACACATTCCCACTTCTCCCCTTCTCTGACTCAAGTTTGCGTCTTCTTTCAATCTAGTGTTTCCTCCATCTAATTTTATTGCAGTCCATAAATTAATCATCTGGTCTGTTTGTACCGAGCATAAACACAATTAGTTTAATGCCACTTTTTGATGAATATCAGGCATAAGGACACTGCAGTAACCGGCTCTATTCAACAGCGCTCCATCCGGTGCCCATCAGGCACGGTTCAAATGATTTCATTGATGCTGACAGGGGCAAGAAACATTTAATATTTTGTCCAAAAATCACTGTTATAAATCATACTACCTATATTTAAGTGCGTATAAGCTAGGATGCTACGACTATTCACAAGATCAACCAGAAACAAAGAATGACTTCCCAGCTCCCTGCTAAATAAACCAATACACTTGGGGCAATATTCTTAAATTCCCCATTTTTAAAGGAAGTGCTACCTGTGCTTTTAATCCAACACTGTGAGCACCTTAAAAAAAAAAAAAAATCAATTTTTTTACCCTGTCACTCAAGCACGTTTTTCCTTGATCAGCATTGTTTCCTCTGACAAACAATGTACGTTGCAATTAGTCACCCTTACACAAGCCCATCAACACCCCATGATTTTTTCTTCCCTAAGTGACTCACCTTGAAATTTTTCTTTGTAGGGTTGGGGTTTTTTTTCACCCCGAAGCTTCTCCCTCACTGGGAAATACAGCAGGATAAAAACACATCTCGGGGGACAGAAAGAAACGGGGGTAACTCTTTTTAAGTGGTACCATCAGTTGTTCATTTTCTTCCACGCTAAAGATTGAGCTCGTCAAGATAGTACCAGTTTCATCTTCATCCCGGTTAATACAGCATCTTTTCTCTCTTCAACTGTAAAATACAGGGAAGTACGTGCTACCATTAAGCTTTTGCAATAATCTGAAACAGAATCAGGATTTCCTATAGGCAAGACAAGTACCTTAAAGCAAGGACAAACCATTCTTGCTCTGATTTGAGGGGAAGAAAAATACTCATGTCAAGGTGACACCCTCCTTCCCATTTAGTATGAACAAAATCACCTAA
This sequence comes from Pedionomus torquatus, assembly GCA_013398155.1. Lineage (NCBI taxonomy): Eukaryota > Metazoa > Chordata > Aves > Charadriiformes > Pedionomidae > Pedionomus > Pedionomus torquatus. Next base: position 19,595 of record VZRU01005388.1, on the reverse strand, counting down.
GGAATCCCCAAAATGTTATTTGTAGTAAAAGTTCTGGGTTTTTTTTTACTACAATCTAGAGTTAAGTGACCACCAGAATATAGTTATTGTTATCATATACATATATATATATACACTCAAGGCCAGGCTGGATGGGGCTCGGAGCAACCTGGTCTGGTGGGAGGTGTCCCTGCCCATGGCAGGGGGGTTGGAACTGGATGATCTTTAAGGTCCCTTCCAACTCTACCCATTCTATGATAATAGAATATAGCTAGAATATATACAACATAGAATATATAAATAGAATACATAGCTAGAATAGCTAGATTATGTAACAGAATATATATACCTATATGTAATAGAATATAGCTATTAAATGGGGGAAGCTCAACTTAAATGGAAGACCCATTCACATACAGCCTTCAGGAACAGCTCCCTCTTCTCTTCGTGCCTCCTTCCTCTCTTCTATTCTCAATTTCCCGTGATTTTCTGCTCCCTGATGGTAGACAGAACTGTGAAGCAACTTCAACAATGAGATTTACAGAAACTAAGCACTCTTGAAAGTCACTGTGGGGCATATTTTCCATCAGCAAATAAAGTGTAATTCTCGTTTCTGCTTTGAACTTTTTCATAAATCTCAGCATTTTATAGGGCGATGCGTGATTTTTATCCTGTTCATCATTAACCTGTTAAGGAAGGGCACGAACAACTCAAACGTTGCTGGAGTAGTCAACAAAAAGCAGCAACAAAAGCTGCACACCAAAGAAATGCCAAATACACAAGTGGTTCACACACCGAAATGCCAACTTTACATCAAGATGCGCAGAAATCAGTGGCAATAGTATCTTCACAGAGCTGTAAGAGCTTTAGAAAACAGGCTCATGGTGAGGGAGGGCTATTGATCTTGTTGATTTTTTGCTAAAAATGCCTTTTGGAAGACTGAGGACTTGCTGCCAGCAGTGGAAGTCCTGCTATTACGATTCAGCGTAACCAAGATTTAATTCAGCATCATCAAATCAAGGAAGACTCTGTCCTCCTTAGAAAAGCACTGTCTTTACCCACCTTCCAAAAAGACAAGTTTAGGAGTCACTGTTCAAAAACCTGACGAAGCCAAGCGTTCTGACATTACAGTTCTTTATTTGTTTTTGAATCCACAATCTATACAGGTATTTACAAGGCATGAAAATGGAGAACAGCACAAAATACAATTGAGGTATAAGCTAAGAGCACAGTATGTCATGTTTCAATAAATAGAATTCAAAATTTGTAAACTAAGTGACCAGATAGATGCATCTTGTTTACTAAAACCATATAAAATATCTGTTAAATCTCACGTGAGGTAGAGGACAGTTTTGTGTGTCATGTAATGCAACCACAGCAACTCTAACAATTAAGACTGTACATCATTGGCAAAGTATTAAAAAAAAATAAAAATAAATCACTGAATGCACTGATCATTTCTTCCACAGGCTTTTTACTCCGGTTTCAGAATAGTCGTTCAAGCCGTTGCTTTCAGCTGACACAGACTCTGCTGTTGTGCAGCTTCTTTCTGCAATTCCTTAACATAATTATACTGGCATGTCAACATCAATAAATACTTTTGAGAGCGAGTATGAAAACACAGGAACAGGTTTTGTCAATCACAGAAAGCAACGTAATGGCAACAAAATATTTCAGACCAACTTTTTATTATTTCCTAGAATTAATTTAAATACAGTACAGCTGTGCTTTCCTTTAAGTGAGGTATCTATATTTGAAGAAAAAAAAAATATTCGATTGATATTGTTACATTTAATCAATTTTCAAATAGCAAAGTTTTATTCCATTTGTTTGCTGTGCTTGATGAAGTGCTTAAAACCCATTTTTCAAGCGTTTTCCAACTGAACCACTAACCCTGACAAAAAAACCCCGAGAAATTCTAAGTAATGGAGACGCACTACAAAATCACTGTGCCATTTGTAAGCGGTAACTGCTGACTTGCACAAAGGCTAAAAAAAATGGACATCCTTTTGAAATGGAGATATGCAACAAACAGAAAATTCTACAGGTTTCCTGTAATGAAAACTGACGAACACTCACGCTATACAAAGGTAATGAGCAAAAAGAAAATTGAAATTTGCAGCTTTCCGCTGCTTTCCATTGACAGCTTAAATAAAAGTACTGAAGTATTGCAAGCACAGATTTACAGGTAGGTGTAATTACGTCTTCTGTCGAGTTCCACGTTCTAGAAAACTCTGTTGTGTGGACTAATTACATTAATTAAGTGCAGAAAAAATACAAAGTTGTTATCTTGCTGACAATCAAAATATATACTCTACAAACAAGTGAATTCTAGGATGCTGACCACTGACAGCATTTCAGGGCCAACTTCATGACTAATCCTAGGAAAGTTTTCAAAAAATTTCATAACACATTCTAGCTATCCCCTCCCCCGATATAAAACAAAAACGTATGAATAAAACGTTTGTGACTTCTAAAATATGGGCCAAGCCTTATTTTTTCAGGCCACCAGTAGCTTTATGCTCCCACTCAACTTTTCCTACTTCACTAATTGCATTATGCCTTTGCTATATACAAATGAGTTTACACCTAAGCTATTAATATATTAAATATAGAATAAAATTAGTTTCAGGGTGTGAAACGTAACTATATTTTTCTAAATACTCAAGCTAAACGATAGGCTTTACAAAAACTAAAATACAGTTAAGTTTGGAGATTTTAACCTAAATCTCTTTCGTCTAGGGATCAGTGGCTACGCCGTCAGCGACTGTGCTTTCAGACTGCCAGAATTCCAGGAGTTTTACTCTCTAAACTCTTAACATTTTCCCGTTGTTTAGAGCACACAAAGCTCATGAAAGTTCTCTTTTTAAAAAGTATAGGAGCAAACGAGGTATTTACCTTAAATCCTACTTACTTTGTTCCAAAAGGCGCACTAGGCAACTTTGATCTCGGTCTAGGTGCTACCATGTAACTTCCAAAATCATGGACAATTTTAGGAGTTTTTTCCTAAAAGATTTCGTGTCACAACTATCTGGGAAAAACTACTTCCTGCCTGAAAGATCAGCAAGCAATAGCTGAAGGCAAAACAAATAGTAATACATAAAATGAGCATGCTGGGACTAAAAACGAGGATCTAATGACAGAATTAATTTCTACCATTAAGTGTGCACTTAAGTGAGGGCCCTAAAGTGTGCATTCCAAGTTCCTATATTAACCTGTAAAATAAACCATTCAATTCAACTAGTATAAGGTAGTGGAAAAAAGGTCAATGTATATTTGTTCTAGAACTTACACGGGATTATTTACAATTTACTAAAAAACTATCTTTCAAAGACTGTGAACACACAAAATCTATGGCACATTTATGTGTACATTATTACTTAAAATCAGTATAAAATTAAGTCTACGCGTATGAAAATTATTTATGTTATGTAAAGAGCCTGAAAGTAATATTTGAGAATTTTAAGAGGATTACAATAATTTAAAATGCATCCTAACTTCAGACGAACTAAATGGACTATTTACAAAGCTACTTGAAGAGTCATTTTAATGAATGTTCCATTAGCTCTTTAAGCCAGATGTTTTAGAATGATCCAGAGGCCTTATCTGCAGCTGGAATCGCTGAAACTCCACATAGCTGCTCGAGTTCTTGTCAACAGTGAAAATATTGGCTGAAATTATGGCCACCAGCAGTTTTACAGCCTAATGAGCCGGTTAAGGGGTGGTTAAGCGCTGGCTGAGGCTATCATAGTCCTCCAGCGACACTGCCACCGCTGAAGATCAACCGGCAACAAGAGGGGACATTTTAGCTGAAGTCACATACCATATAGACAAGACCTGAATGAAAACGGAACATACAGTACTCTAATAGAATAATCCCAAGAGGATTCCATACATTCAGCGGCTACGCTATAAATACCGTGGTAAATTAGTTACTGCAGCTGTATTAGACAAGTCTGTGTGGCCTTATCTACACTGACAATCCAACAAATCTGGTTCAAAACACCGATATTGAAAAGCAACGAGAAACGGTATCTTTTTGTTCTTAAATAATAACTGGATGAAACTTTTTAGTCTCCCAGGACGGTGCTTTCTTACCTGCCCATCTAACTAATCCAACGTACGTTCCGCCAACCAAGTTGGATCACGTCAAGCTCCACTCCCCAATAAATCACTTATTTTTGAATCACGTTTTATCAACACTCTCTCCTTCCAGACATGTTTTTGGTGGTTGTTACAATAAAACATCCATTGTGTTTTTAGAAGCACAAGGTGCACACACAACCGGAATCATTTTTAGTCAACACCTTTCCTTCCAAAACACGATGCTTTTTCCTTTTCGTTTTTTCCTTTAAAGCAAAAATTTGTAGATGGAGTTGAAGAAGGAAAAAATGTCATCTGGGTCTCCCGATCAACACTGACCAAAAAAAATGGTTTAATTTTTCATCTAACCTGCTTTAATCGTCAGTGTAAACATGACACAGAGTTCTGCAACAAAATTGTACACAGCTGTAAAAGAAACATCCTATGACTCAATTTACCACCTCGTTCCTCATTCAATTTAAAGATATGTGCAATTTTATCTTTCTCTGTGATACTCAGCTATCTCAGTTAAAGAGAAACAAAAAGGAACTTAAAAGTTTTCAGTTTTACTAGTTCAGGAAAAAAAATAAAATAAATCAATGTAGCCTTTTACTCGTGGTCTCATCAAAAAATTAACTGAAAGAGAATAATAAACCCAAGTACCTCAGAAACAGAAACTAAAATCGAAGGCTAAAATAGTGAAGTACTAGAACTATGAAAATATTCCTAGTCACTCACAGCCAACATCTGTCAGCCACATCAAACTTTTCAGAGGGAAGTGCAAAAAAGTATTTCTTCATCCAACCTTGTAGTCATGCGGTTAATCCACGAGGAACCAGACTTCTGAAGTACTCAAACATCATATATATATCTATCTATATATATATACATACACAAATAAAACAGTAATCCTGTACAATTACACATTGGAAAACGTTATAGCTTAACAAACATGCTGTATTTCTTAATTCATGGTAACATTACCATGCCGTTCAAATACAGAGACTATCAAAATGATTTTCAAAGTGCTGTATCACAGAATTTTATTTCTGAAGCTATTATCGCAATGTCAGTTAAGGCTTCTTCTAGGTGATGAAAGAAATATCCACAAGCTGGCCAGAAGCTCAAAGGGTGGAGGCTTAGGGTAATAAAGAAACTAACACATTTTAAATAAATATTATTTTTCTTGAAAGTTTACCTGAAAAATGGTTAAGTCAAACTTTCTCAGTTTCTAGAAGGAAGAGCCCCACCTTTAAGCCTTTTATTAACCTTTCTTTCATACTTAATCTATAGAAGAAAACAAAAGAAAATATGTAAATTTTTAATTTCCAAAGATTCCATTGCAATTGTAAGGTTTTTTTTCATTTACAAGGAAAGCCTAATGTTTTCTTCTTCCAGCACGGCAAGCAAACGCCAGCGCTGAAACTCTTTAGATTGATAAGGAGTTGTTAAATAGGAAATACTGAAAAGATCAGCGTGGCTTCATACAGTGAAATGATGAAAAAAACGCTGGTATGTCACTTTTGATGATCACTCATCTATCATTGTGGCGATTTTGGCTATTTCCTTACAGATAATAAGTTGCCCTTGCTCCCCCCAGTTTGAGAATACATAACTCTCATTGAAACCCAAACTATTTTTGACTTTGAAGAACGCAGAATGTTTATAACGTGTTTTTAGAACTGGATGTGCAATTGATAGCAAAATAAAGATCACCACATATATTTTTAACAGACGATGTTAAAAGGTATAGAGTCCTTAAGACTGCATTAGAAATAGACAGAAACTGGTCACTCTGAATCAAGAGTTTCGTATTTTTCACGGTCTGAGAAAAACACCAGTACAAATAAAATGCAGATTTTCATTGGTTAGGAAAATCTAAAAATGTATACCTATCTATCTCTATTTATTTATATATACGTATATCTTCATCCAGACTTGTCTGGGAAGTAGAAATCTGCAGAGAATACTTTATCTCATCACACAGGAACTGCTCACCGTTCATTAAAAACCAGAACACCCTGTTTGAAGGATGGAGTCGTGCTTCTTCCTCTTCCAACTTCTATTTTCCTTTCCCGTTTTTTGAAGATTTCAAAATCTGTAGCTTCAATTCCTTTATCATCATCTCTAACTTTTCCCTCGCCTCTCGTTCTTGTCTCAGTTCATCCTGAAGCTCTTGTCTATCTGCCTCTGCGTGATCCAATCTCTGCCTCAATTCTGCTAGCTGGAAAAGAGAGGAAGCAGAGCAAATTTTAGCAAGCTTATTTGGAAACATCAGCAATTCACCTCAAGACACCACTGATGACCACCCTACGCATCAGATAAAAGCATTTATCAGCTCATCTTCTACTGTTATCAAGAATTATGCAGTTACCTACTACACCGTTAGCAAATTATAACAATGTGCAAAGTTGCATAAGCATCATATTACAATACAAGGGGGAAAGTGATTTTTAAATACATATTAATTGTAATTACATGAACTGACACACTAGACCATGTCAATAATAATAATAAATACAATCTGTTAGGAAGACTGTGATGACATCTGCATCAGATATTTCATAAATCCCGGTATTTTTCATTTCCCAGGTTCCCTTCTCTTACCTGACAAAATATTACTTCTTCATTTCAAAGCCTGAAAGCATTTCTAGCACAAACAAATCCACCGATACTGTTTTCTGATACCCTTTAGTATAAATGAAAAAGAATTCCCAGCAATAACATCCAGAAAATCTTGAACGTAATAACCACCTATCCATTTATGTTTGTTCAAATAGAAACAAGAGTCCACCCAACTTGTTTTTTTTTTCAAAATATTTTGTGTTTAAACAGCAATTAAATATTTTTTTCATCTTTGGAATACAATAAAACTGAAACTTGAGGTTAGAGTATCTCATCAAAACCTATTTCCAGTGAGATCTGACAGATCTGATGCATTTTTCAAGCGTGGGGAACTTACTGTCAAATTGCAATAGCAGTTAAAAGAGGGAGGAAACTGGAAACCAGTTACTTTTGCCCCCATTGACTCGAGGGGTTATTTCGTATAAAAAGACCTTATTGAATCTAAAAAAAAAAAATATCCTCTGCCTTTATAATGACAGGTATCTATCTTATCTAAAGCAACACTAAGTGTACACCTCGCTGAAAATGAGGAAGACATGAGAACAAAGGAAACTGGGGATCACTGGGATTCCCCAGCTGCTATAAAACATACCAGGCAAAGAAACTCCTGTGCTGACTTTAGGGAAACATCACATCCAGTGGCCTTTCACCTCCACTTGCATAATCTGAATTCTTCACTGATTCTATGTATCATCAGAAATATTTAAGCAGTTTTTAGATGGTAATAGGCTACTAATTGAAGTCTCTTGGCTCCACTACTCTGACACAGTGAGCCGTGGTAGTGCAGTAATGGCCAGTGCCTGCATGCTGCAGCACGTACTGCACATGCACTTCTCTGGTTGAGTTTTGTTTTCCAGCTCTAAGGAAAGGTTCCAGTACCGGTTATACTGCCCCACTGTGATTGACAGGGTAAAACAACAATTAAACTAGACAATTCAATAAATAAGCCAAAAAGAGAGAGAAGACACTGCATCTTCGGGCAAGCCTAAAAGAAAGACCAACAAATATTTGAGCAAGTTGCAAATCTCAAATTGCTCATTTTCTTTAATGTACAAAGAGGGCTCCTCCCAGCCCACAGTTCTCAGAGAGAGAAAGGGCAACCTGGGCAACTGCTTCATGACGACGTGGGATTAAGGCTTTTTTAAACTGCTGTATACACAGCTTGGGAAAGTTACGGGTTGCCAGGACCTCTGTTTAACTCGGGTACTTCTGACAACTGCTCGGAACGCAGGCTCTAAAAATCTATTCTAAGATGTGGTAAATGGAGAAAAAGGTTCAAACTGTATGTTGCGAATAGCTCTACCACACAGGTAGTAACAGAGAAAACTTTCACACAAGGGACATGTTTAGTTTTCAAAGCTTAACTTCAAAAGAAAGGAACAACCGATCTCCTTGAGGAACAATCTCTGGTTTTCACCCTCTGAAGAAAACAAGCTACACAAGCCCTATAAAACGTGCTATACACTATTATCTTCATAAATTAGAACATGTTGTTACTTGCAGTAACAGGGCTCGTACCAGATGTTTAGTAAATCAGGCCTTAGTCAGAGAGGATTATTTCTGGCAGCAAAGGCCAGGAATCTGCAGAGTGGGATGTCATGAAATTAAACGCACGGAAAGGATTTGTGATGCTAGTCTCTGCCCTGCTCCCCCAAAATACCAAAACCTGTCTCTCAAGTACTGCCTGTTTCGTAGTTTGAGACAGCAAGAACAGGAAATATACGTGGCCGTGATCAAATGACCACAAAGCTCTACTGAGCTGAAGTTTCAGGTTTTATTTACTTTAAAGAGATCCTGTAAAGATTAGTTTTCTGTGACACAGCACAAAATACATCACCATCCACTTAATCATAACTGCAACTGGTTTTGAAATGGGGCATTTCAAGGGTCCCTTTGGCATTAACTATATTTTTCTCATTGGAATGACATGAATAACCTCCAACATTCAAGCAGCAATACTAAAAGTTAAAAGGAAAGCAAAAGAGTAAAAAAAAATCTCTATCAGTTTTGACATACGAACCCAAGAGGCAGGAATGAGAGACAAAAATATGGTTTTCCTTTCCAAGAGAAAGCCTCTACCGAATGCTTTGATAGAGCACAGAAGGGGGCTCATCAGATAGTGTAGAAGATTCTACCACCAAGGAACAGAAAGGACAGCAAGGTAGGCTACTAATCTGACAAAAAGGTCTTTGAGAGGTTTGGATTTTTTTAAACATAAAAGGAAGAAAAAGAGCGGTAGGTTATTTCTGTAACTAAAATAAGAATGTTTAAATCTATGACATGGGCAAGCCTACATACATTAAAACCACGATTTGTTTTAAATGAGGACATGACAGACCAGGTGTTTAAGATTAATATTTCACCAGTAACATGGTATGTGTCTGTAAGTTGCATTCTACCTCAGTTTCAATCAAGGAACAGGGAAATAAATACTGCTCTCACTGTGACCTATTTTGGTATTTGTCTATAGCATGCAAGACACACAGAGAAGATGAAACCTTAAGGTGGCTGAGCAACAGCTTGGCAATTTCCTGACAGACTAAATACCATCTGGTTTGAAACAAACTTTCCCTTCTCACCTGTGCTGCATATTCCGCTTCTTTATCTTTTTCTAAATTGGAGTCGCAGCTACACTTTTGTTTCATTACTTGGTCCAGTTTCTTCTCCAAGTCTCTCTGCTCGAAATAAAATTCTTCCATTCTTTGAGCGTGCTCCGTTTGCAAAAATTCAAGTTCTTTTTGTAAATTCTGCTGCTCTTCTGTTAGTTCCTTCATAGCTTTAGAGTTGCTTAACATTTCCACTTCCTGTCAAGAAAAATCAGGGTCACATACACCTTGGTTCTAAGACCAGAAAAGTAAAAAACAGAATTTACATGTCCAGCTGGAAACACCGAGACCAAAAAGAGCGTGTTTATCTGCTGGTAAAATAGCCTGATAACAGTATTTACCTACTGATCAATGGCGCCTTGTAGCAACCATTTTAAGAAATTATTTACACTTCCAAGTACACAGAACTTCCAGAAACACATTCACAACTTCCAGCAGTGAATCTCAGAAAGCAGCAACATTGATTCTACTGAAATATACCTTGAAGATGTAAGAAGTCCATCATCAGAAAACAGAAAAATGTTTATTTTTTCCACTAGCATTGTGTTATTTTTAAAAAAATCTTCCAAGTCATCTAAAAGCTCTCCAACACCAGAACAACTCAGAAGTAGTAGCTGTAGGGCCCTACCCGAGCTCATAGATTCTGAGCTTAACAAATAAAACTAAATTAACTAAAATATCATGTCTGGTCTATGAATTTAAGAAACAAAGCCAGTGTTGACCTTAATTCAGAAAACAGAAATGAGGCAAAACCGCAAGTGAACACCAATTTCTCAAGTAATTCATTATGTAAAAAGACTAATAAAATCCCCCTAAAAACAAAGGCTTATCAAATAAAAGTAGGAAGGTGAATTTTTATTTTTTTTAATAAAAGAAAGTGGTAAGACCATTCCTAGAATATTGATGCCTGCATCTTTAAAATCCTGGAAACTGAGAAATTTTAGAGGACTTAAACTCTATTTGCCAATATCTTTGGAAAACGTTTTGAAGTGAAAGAACTACTTTTCATTTGTCTAAAACGAAAGCAGGAGCTGCTTGAATACAGTTGTCACAAACTGAAAAGACACCAATCTTTTGTGGACTCAACCCTAACGATCGTAAAGGATATTAAAGATTTGGTGCCTGGATTCAAGCAGAAGGAAAACTACCTGTGTGTTTTGGTGTTTCTAAATGAATGTAACTTGAGATATTGACTCTACAACCAACAAACAAACGTCAGTTTTCTGATGTCAAAAGCAAAATGCACTCAGATCAGCACCGTACCATTTGAAGCTGCTGTTTCCTCCGCAAAATACTATTTAGTTTTTCTTGCTGTTTGATATAGGTTTTCATTACTTCTTCCATGATCCTTCCCTTGTCATCTTCACAGCTGATGTCTTTCATGAGAGTGGGGGACAAGGTTCGCATATCATTACCTACTTCAACACGGCTGGACTCTCTTGTGATTTTGGAAGAAACACGTTCAGATTTTCCACCTCTTGCAGAACGAGTTGACACAGGCAGATCTGTGAAGAAAAGAACAACACAGCATAACAGTCACAGAAAATTAAAACTTCTAGAGTGGAAAAAGAGGGAAAAAAAAAAAAAAAGAAATGAAACCTGAAGATTATAAAAGGCAAAAACAATCTTTGGAAAACTGAAGTGACATCACAAACACTAGTTTGGCGTTGAGCTTTCCAAAATTACATGATAAAAACAACTGACTTCAACGTAATTTTCACTACTCACCTAAACTCTTATGCTGCTCCACGCCAGTTTTCAAGTCAATTTTTTCCTGTTCTTCAAGAGAAAGCTCTGGATAGGAGGCGGCTTTTTGGTATTTTCCAATACTTAGCTTTTTCTCTGACTGTCCAGGTGAGGATTTAATTACTTCAGATGCTTTGACTGTTGGTTTTGCAATATCCTTATATTGTGATGCAAGAGATACATTTGGAGCAACCACTTTATCACACATATAAAGGTAGTAACTGAAACAGCAGAAGAATAAAATTAAGAATGAAAGGTAAGGCATAATAAAACGATGACTGGTAGAGACCAGTAAGCTTAATTTAATGTGATTTCACACTATGAAAGTGCCAATGAAAAATAAGCATGTCCTTTTTAAATTTTTTCTCTGCGAAAGGAAATCCTAATGACCCACTTAATCTTTACTGAGTAGATTATCTAGATAAGGTCTGGAGGCTATCAAACAAGAGGATTTTTCAAACATGGCTGATTTTAAAAAAAAATCATATAGAAAAATCATTTAAACTTGACTTCATTTAAATGCAGAGTGAAATTAGAATGCCACTGAATTCTTTCATAATCCTTATATTAGCAATAGAGGATAAGGGAAGCGATCAGTGCAGTGGGAATGAGCAGATCACTCTTTACAAAGCAGATCTGTGCACTGACAACGCTGGGGCACATCTGAGACCACGGCTGGACCTTCTTTCCCACATACATTGAGCGATCCATCTGGATTTTCACAGCTCCTGGACTCCTGGGAGCATCCTTCTGTACCGCCCTAACCCAGACACTCGGCTTTTGTCTGGTACAGAGGGAAAAATGAGCGCCAGATGCATTAAGGTCAGATAATCATTGTCTTGATGGTGGAGTCAAGGTTGCTGTTTTCAACGCTTTCCCTTCTCCTAGTTTGGAAGGCACCAACAGAAAGAGCAAACAGAAGGACCGTACCATTCACGTCTTCATGTGGGAACTAGCTTGCTGCGCCTGTTGCTTTGATGGGTGCTGGTAGCCAAAAAGACTCTTAATCTCACCCATACGGGGTAAAGGCATAATCACACACAGAAAAGGTATATTAAGAAAAAAAAAATAAATGTTTTCCTTGTTGATGCAGGTGACAAACTGCACACTACTGAAATGCACTCAGTTTCTAAACCCAGGAAACTAATCAACAGAGAATTCAGCCACAGCCATTGTTCCAGTGTGGAAGAAAACCTTCAAACACGTTTTACAAGTCTTTTTAGAAAGGAAAGTAAGTTGGACCCATGGTAAACAAGCCCTACGCAACTTTCCACACATATACATTATATTCTAATAAGAAATATTAAAAGTTCCTGTAATTTTTACTCTGAAAAGGGAAATGATGAATAATTTCAATTGTATTGCCTACTGAAGAACACTCCCAGATTTGGTGCTTGACTTCTGCACCAAAAACCCACTCATAAGCAGTTCATTAATATTTACACTAAGAAATGCATTAAGAAGTCAGGGTTCAACTACTCCTGTGCGATGCCTTACAGTTCTCCTAACAGTTCAGGTTGCAAATACTTTTTTTTTTTTCACTTTAAATACTTTTGGCTATTTAAAGATAATTTAAATATTTGTACACAAGCTGCTTATGGCCCTACACAGGAAATGCAGTTACCTGGGATGGAAAAAGGAGGGGGGTTGAGGATCAGTTTCTGCTTCTTGCTTTATAACTGGATACCACTGCGGTAATTCCACGTTTTGCTGTGAATCTGCCTAAAGAAGAGAAAATAAATTGGTAATTGGAAGATGGATACGCTTTATTTACAAGCTCATAAACACTCCTCAGTGCGATGGCATTTACATCACCAACGCATACACACCAGAGAAACTGGGGTAATGGAAAATAGAGTGGTTTTGGCAGGGCTGCAGGGTGGTACGAGCCACAGAAGTTTCTTCTATCTCCAGGTTCCCATGACAGGCAAAGCAGCAAAAAAAATTAAAAGAAAACCTCTTTACAAACCTGTGTAAAAGCTCTGCTGAGTTTCTAGAACTCTGCCAGAGGCATGCTAAAAATGTTAGATAGAAACAGAAAGCAGAAACTAGGATTCCCACAAAGTTATAGGAGCCTTTTACAAGAAAGTACCCAAATCATAGATACTTAGATACATAGATACTTACTTATATAGATACATAGATATTCCCAGATACTTCATTACAAAATAAAACCTGGGAATAAAATGGAACCATTGCTGGTGTTCCACAGACACCAGTTTCTTCAGTTGTCATGAATTTTTATTGGACAAGTGGGTAAAGCTGCTGCAGTAACATGACAACTCCATTTCCTTTGCAGTAACAAAATTTATTCAGCATCATCCGAATAGATCATCTTAAAATCTTCTGTGTGTTCTGCTTTTGGTTAACAATTCTTGTTCTGTTAGTCTCCAGAAACATTTCTGGAATGACTCTTTAGTCAAAGGCAACAGGGATTCTTGGTGGTCCACTGCAAAGGTGTTAACTTCAAGCAAAAGGTGTCTCATCATGTATTTAAACAAGAATCATAGCTAAAATATTGTTTTCTTCATTAATTTGCATTAAAATAGCCTTGGGAAGCAGGTTTTGGGGTAAGGTGTGGTCAAGCTGACGCAAGCCAGCAGCCAAGCACCCCCTCACCACCACCCCCAGAGGGACAGGGACAAGAGCAAGGAAGCTCATGGGTGAAGACTGAGACAGTTTAATATGTGAAGAAAAGAGGAAAAAAAACCCAAAGGATATTGCTCACTGGCCCCCACAGGTAGACTGATGCCCTGGTGGTCTCCAAACAACGTCCACCTTGGATGCCAACCCCCCCTTTCTTCTCCTTCTATCCTAATTTTCATTGCTGAGCATGACTTTATGAAGTACAGAGCACCTCTCTGGCCCCCACTGTCCCTCGCCCACCCACAGCCTACTTGCTGCAGGGAGCGAGCACAAAACCCTGAAAGCCAAAACACCGGTGTGTTACACACACTGTTTCAGCCACAAATCCGAAGCAGAGCACCATACAGGCTGCTACGATAAAAAGTTAATGTCATTCCAGCCAGGCCCAAAGTTGCTCAATTAAAAAGAGCAACCTATAAAGCTAAAAATATCCTACTGTACCAAAACCTTCACCTAGCTTTCTAACATCTTCACAATTTCTTGCATACAGGTTGTATTATAGGAAAAGTTTGTATTTACTATATTTATTTAATATATATACTATATTACTGTATTATTTACTATATTTATTTGAGTTTAACTACTGGCAACTTCATCTCTGGCAGCCAAGAGTGTAGCCAATGACCCAGGGGTGGCTTGGACCAAGGTCTGCAGAATCAAGTGTCACTTGATCACGAGAGACCCAATCCCATCTACAACACTCTGGTCAAAACTCCCTGCCCATTCAATTCTGCTCTAGCAACCAAACTAAAACGTAACTCCACCCCTGCAGTTCCTCAAATCAGTTCCAAGGCAGATAGAAAGGAGGGAGGGTACAAGGAAGCTGAGCCACAAAACAGTAAATTCATAGTCAAGCCTTTAAATAATAGAGATTTGAAATACAGCAACTGATCTCCAGAAAACCAGCCTCATACTGACACTTGTCCAGTCTTTTCTACTTAGACCACTCAAACAATTTAAGTATTAAACACAGATTCTTCTACTTACACTACAGCTAGTACACAGCAATCCAATTTTAATTTCTGATTCACATCCTGTCCATGTTTTAGGACTTAAATTTTAAAATGTTTTTATATTTACATATGAAATTATCTATCAGGTAACCTGTATTTTCAAGTTATTAGGTCAGATTTTTACATTCCCACCTATTTCAAATGGAAAACAATTGTACTGTGTACCCATTACTGTGCACTTTACAAATGGATTACGGACCTTGTAATCAAATTTTTACTTGGGGAAAAAAAAAATCAGCATAAATAAACATGAGGTCTTTTTCTAACATGATTCCTTCTTCACCTAAGCTAATTAAATAGAGAAAAAGCCTTTATTTCAACACATACATGTATATTTCACTACCTGTCTAGTTTAGATGCTCTTAAATAATTCTATAAATGTAATATATCCAAGTAAATCTAAAAATTAACTACTTCTACCTAAACTGTTTGAAAGGGCTACAAGAAAAAAGTCTTATTTTCCTTCTAAAGCTCATTGCACAAAGTTCTTAAGGAAAAAAAAATATATTTAAGTAGTGGTTTCAGCCTAATTATTAAGCCAGTAGCTTTAGCAGAAATGAGATTTACGAAAATACTCAGGAGAAGTGTTAACTCTCCACATTGTGAGCTTTTCCCCACAAATTCAAGGAATGAAGACTGAGAAGCAAGACAAACTTTTAGAGCAGGTTAATTATCAGAAACTGTCGCAAAGTCAAAGGGAGCAAGGATCTGACACCGCAGAGACTTCAGCGACAGCTGGTCCCATGAAAAGCAGGTGGATGTGACACTGCAGTCTAGAACTCAACAGCAAATGAGAAACTCGGTGACAATAAAACACAGAGCTTACTGCTTCGTTATTAGCACAAAGAACAGAAAGTAATTAACCTGGTGAGTACACTGCTCTTAGAATACTGAAAGCAAAAAGCATATTTGCACTGTGAGGTGAATCCACTCAGAATGAAATGTGAAGGTGAAAGGCAACCGTACGGGCTCTAGGATGCTCTGAAGACTATGGGATTTAATTAATAATTTATTATTACTGGCTGGACAAAGACTTAGCCAGGGGCAACTGTTCTTCCCAGGCCCTCCAAGATAACCTCAAAGACGCGTCGGCACTTCTGAGGACTGACTCAGCAGAAGTGGTTAAGGAGGTGACAGCTCAGCAAGGGGAACATCCTGCAAGTAATTTTCCCTAGAAGTGTGAGAAACAGGAATGTCTAGGCGTTGTACCCACTACCTCTCTCACCCCACAGACATAGGGTACAGGAAAGGCTACTGAAGCAGCACAAGCTTCCCTAGAACAGGGGAGCAGAGGTTGTGCTCCAATACTCCCCTAATTAAACTCTCCTAATCTTTAGTATTTTCCAGATGAGTATTTGTGAGACCCCCCCAAAAAAACCAAGAAAAAGTTTCCAGTTTCTCTCTCTTTTTTGATTTCAGACCCTGCTTTGTAAAAGGAAAAAAAAAAAAAAAAAAAAAAAAAAGATTTACAGGTCTGCAACAGGAGGCTCCAGAAAGTTTTTCTATTTCATTTTTTCATTTGCAGTGGTTCAGACCAGATGACCGCTCTCGCTAATTTCAGCTGTTTTTCTTCATCTGTACACCTGAAACTGAAAGACCCTGTGGTCTTTAGTCTCTTACTGTGAAAAGGGAAGCACTATTATAGGTATGGAAATGGAAAACTATTTCTAATAATGCATCCACCAGCCTGTAGTTTATTACCTACACTGGCACTGGAAGGATAGAGTATTTCCTTGCTATGAACTAGCCTGCACCTTCAACTAACTCATCAAGTGTAAGCACACCACACTGCAGACTTTCGTGGAAATTTTCTCCTAAAATCCCTTAGTGAAGGCTGGCACAACCGTAAAAATACCTGTTACCGGAGTGAGCCTTTCTGCAATGCTAACTTTACAGCAGTTTATGCTGAAAAACATCGATTTACAACACACCTTTTTGGGCTCATCCATCTGGACTGCTCTTGCTGCTAACCTGAAATCCACCACAAAACATGCACCAGGCAAAATGGATGTACAATCAAACCAGTAGCCATCAAGTAGACACATCAATGTCAAGTACACATAAGAAAAGATAGTCAGGGAATACTGATATACACTGATACACCGAAAAGAGAGTCACTCATGAAGCAGAAACCATTTTAAAACCTCTTAAATTTAAATTATACCCCAAAAAATCTACCTTCTACGAATGGAAACATCTGCAATGTTCACTATTTATCCAGTGCTTGTCTTATGATCTAAAGCAGAAGCTCTCTAAGGGAAAAATAAGCTCTTGTACTTTTGACACCGACTTGTGGGAAAATTTAAGATGTTGTAGTTTAGGAAAAAATAATCTATTATTAATCACTGTCAAGATACCGGCCTACAGCTCATTACTGGAGCTGCTTAAAAGCCCCTCTTTTTGGCATATTTCTCTATATGGTTGGTTTAAACAGAAAGCTATTGCTGAACGAGCAGACTTTGGGCTTCTAAATAGCAACTTATTAATGCACCATTACCCTGCACACAGGGTCATGAGATGGGTGGTGAGCAAGCCAGGTTACCACACACCACACGTGTGCGTGCTGGAGTCAAAATAACAAATGAAGAACTAATTTCTAATACTTGATTTTCCAGGTCTTTTCTGCTTTACTCAGCTGCTGCAACGCACGCCGCATAAAACATACTCAAAGGTCAAATGGGAGAATGACGACTTCCACAATACCTCTGAATTTTCCAGAGATTGCAAACCTTAGAACAAGAACCAACAAAGCCAAAGCAGCTCAAATGAAGTTACTTACAGCCCAAAGAGAGAAGAGATTACCACGCCTTTTAATGACAAATGTATTTCCATGGTGAAGCTCTCTCATAAATTTAACTTAGGCTTGATTTGACAAGCATCTTCCCATTTACAAAAGGCAAACAAAAAAGTAATTACACGTGAGCTCGAAGAGACTCGGGAGTTTTACAAAAGCAGGTGAACTTACTTTGGACCGAGTTCTTTTCTGGTTTTTCTCGCTAAATTTCTCCTTCATTTCCTCCAAGAGATGCTTCAGTTCCCGCTCCTCTGACGTTCCTAGGTATTTTTGGTTAATATGCAGGTAGCAGTGCCACTTGGCCGATTCGAACCCCCAGTGGCAGGTCCTCTTGTCCGGGGATCTGTGCGAATGCATCACGAACGTCTGGGGCGAGAACATCCCGTAGCATTCCAAACACTGGATACACGGGTCATCCGGCGCCAGGTAGAACTGAGGTGCAAACAAGCCCTGGCACTTGCCCAGGCATTCGTGCTCCACTTCAAAGGCACTGCCAGTCTCTTTCAACTGGGCCAACGCGTTCTTAGCGGGGAGAAAACTGCCGTTTTGCGGAAAAGTGCGAGGACGTAGTAAAGCATTGCATAGTCTCTGAGCATCAGTCAGTGTAATCAGCCCACAGGAGGGAGCATTGAATGGAAGGATTCCCAAGACCTTCAGGATGTGAAGCTGGTCAGAAGTGCACCTTGAGCAGTATATATACAGTTCGTCACACACCGTATTGATCTGTTGCAGCGAAAAGTCTCGGAGAACCGAATTCAACACTTGAGGCAGGCAAAGTCTTTTTTCCCCTCCGACTTTAAAACAAGAGATGGACTCCCCCTCCAGTAGGGTCTGGGTGAGTTCTGTAGAGCTGTCCGGAGGAATAAGCAGCGGACCAGAAAGTATTTGCGTCGACGGGAGAGGCAAGAAGACAGTGGGTGACATACTTTCCTGGGAATAACGAGCTGAAAAAGCTGCCGGTCCACCCAGTGAACTCTGGCTGCTCAAGTGGAACTGTGCCAACGTGTGTTTCAAACCTGGATTTAAATTCAAAGGCTCAGATAGCGAAGTGCTGTTTGGCTTGGCGGGTTCCCCATCTGCCTCTGTCACAGGAGTTTCGTCATATTCGTCCAAGTTTTCCTTCTTTATTGTCGGCAATTTATTTATTACGACTCGTACTTTGTTATTTACGTGCATTTCTGTCATTGCTTTCTTTAACGGAGGACTCCCATCCTCTTGGATGCCACTCCTTTTTTGGTCTGAAACTAGACCTAGAGGGAAGTTTATTTGTGGGCTTTCCATCTCTAAACACCAGAACTTTAATCAAGTCAGTCTTGAATGTGCATTTTCCTGCTTCTTCATACAAAAAGCAACTTCAAGGGATCTCGATCACCTCAGGCACACTGGGTTTCACACTCCTTTCAGTAGAGCGTTACTTCTTCAGCCTCCAACAGTAAAAACTGTAACCCATTTTTGCATGTAATACCATAAAATCAGTAATGGTGGGGTTACACAAATTTTTCTTTTAGTTTTATAGTTGTTTGTTCAATTTTCTTGTGCAAAAAACCCGCCGTAGAAGATATATAAAAGGCTTTTCTTTATACCCTGGAGGCTATTTTACACACTAGGCTTGTACAGCGACTTAGTAAAAAATGATGAGGTGATTCTAGACTGCCCATCCTTGATCATCTTTTCCTTTAAAAAAACCACTGTCTCTTCAGGTAAGTCTGTATTTAAATATTAAAATAGGAAAAAAAAAAAAAAAAAAAAGGTCTCAGTTTGAAGAACACCGATCTTAATGTAACAAAAAGCGTAGCTTAAGTCGTATGAAAATTTAATTCGGCGCTTTCAGTTCTCGGAGATCAAACACAACCTTTTGGGCTTCCTTTATATCGCGCTGCCAAGTTTCTGATTTCACCACCACCAGAGTTACTATGGCAGCTCACAAATAAACCCCTAAATTAAAGGCNAAAAAAAAAAAAAAAGAAAAATAAAACCACCCCAAAACTAGATGTCCCTGGAGAGTCACCTTTCGCACAGATGTCGCTGGTGTGAGTGTCACAATTTTCCCACCCCGCGTTGTTAGTGGGAGAGGTAAGATCCAGGCCACCGGCTGGATTCAGC
>VZRU01005387.1:40127-52883 GCA_013398155.1 Pedionomus torquatus | reverse complement strand
GGGGGGGGGGGAGGGGGCTACCCGCAGAGGCCCCGCAGCCCCCGGGGGGGCAGCGCCCGGTCCCTTGGGATCAAAGGCGGAGCGCCCGCCTCCTTAACCTGTCCTCAGACAACGCTGGAAGTTGATGAGTAACTATCAACGTCTTCGGTGGCTCAAGGGAGTTTGTGACCCGGGATTTGGAAGACGTGCCTGAAGGTCGCTGACAAGTGGCTTTTCTTTTGGGGGGTTGGTTGGTTGGTTGTTTTTTAATCTTTCTGCCTTTCTGTATAAGCACAAACACGGTCTATTTGACGTATTTAGAATGTTGGGTTTTTTTTCAAGCCTTGCTGACATCTAGCAACGTAGGTACGTGAACATCAATGCATGCTAAATCACTGGGTGCATCACCGCTTTTCTGGGTTGGAATACATTATTCACCTGTCCTTTCACAGCAAAGTCCAAATAAAGAGTCTTAAGAAATGAATAAGACAATTTTTCCCCCAACTGAAGTTTTATTAGTTTGTGCTTTTTTTTCTTGAATATGTAGATCCTATTTTAGCCTCAGAATCTAACTGGATTTTATTTAAATGGACCAGGTTTTAATGCTATGAGAACGTTTCAGAACAGAATATTCAGAACCTCTTTAAGTGCTATTGATAATTTGATTGATTCCTGTTCTCTAAGTGGATTCACATAGGTATATCGTCTTTACAAATTCAGAATTTTGATGTGTTCTGTCAGCAAAACGGCTGCTCAAGTCTAAATGTTCTGGACAAGTCTCTTATTTATGAAAGTGGCAGTGCTCTTGGCTTGGCAGAGACCTGCTAGAATGCTTCCCTTTTTTTCTAGGGAGTATGAATACAATCCAATAATCCAATGGTTAAGGTACTTACATGAGATGAGGGGAAATTTCTTGTCCTGTTTATTTGGTATCTGTCAGATTACTCATAATTTGCAATATATACTTGCTGTATATTTGCATATACTGCCGACAGTATATTGCAAGTTTGCCACTTTGTTAGGTTTTATGGAGGGTTAACATTTATTTTTTAAATCCTTGTTGGAGCAAGAATAAGTGTCTTCCAGATGAATATTACACCCTGCAAGGCAATGGGGTTTTTTTACTCTCTGTGCTGTGAGAAGCACTACATACAAGCTGGTGAAAGCAGAAAATTCAACCTTTACTGTAGGAAACCAACCAAACAAAACCAACCAACTAACCATGGCCCTGATGACATCGTGTGAGAATAGTTATGGGCTTTTTTTTATAGAGATTGATCTAAATTAGACATAGAGTGGTTCCATCAGCAATGGCTAAACCTTACTATCAGGGAGTGCAAAAGTGGCTTAAACCTGCCTTCAAAATCCTTTCTCTTGTGGGCACATCCACTATGTTTCTCATTCTGAGAGTTTGCTACCAAAATTTTCATGTAGTTGTTGTTGTTTATTAAAGTTAATGATGATACAGAGTTGTTCCATTGATTATTTCAAAGTGCTGTGACAGATGAGCTGCTTTAAAAGAACACAGAACACTACTTAGGTTTATTTTTGTGTCCTAACATGGCAAAATGAAAGCAGACGTCTCTCAGAAATATTATTAAACGTTTTGTAATAGGACTGTCCTTTCTTTTCTCTATCTGTGATATAGCACGGATTGACATAAACCTGGCATTCCTAATCATAAGCGTGTCTCTAGAGGAATATTTTTTATATTAGCTAACAGGAGACCTAGTGCCATAGCTAGCATGGGAGTGAAGGTATGACTTTTCTGTACGTAAAGTCCAGACACGCCTGTTTGCCATTCTTCTGAAACAGGTGTATGTTGCTGTTTTAATCTAACTGTGTTGCAAAAGATGAGAAAATCAGGTCTCAACGACTTGTTTTTCTCCATAAAAATAAATGGATTGTGAAATAAAGCAAGATTTTAATACATGCCTTGATATTTTGGCACAGAACCTTAGTCTTGTACTTAGGCATCTGCTGCTGACAAGTTGAGATGCAGAGTTTTGAGGGCTCCTTCTGCTGTGGGCTGAGAGGCCCTTTAAAGGGATTCCTTTGGGAAGGTGCGTTTTGATGTGAGATGTTTCACATTCCATGGCTACAGGTAACCTTTCAAAACACTGCACAGGTGATAAGTTATGAAAACTACTTACTTATCCCTAACTCCTTGTCAGCAGTTTGGCTGCTTATAATAAGAATCTATATTATTTTGTTATTGTATGAGAGATCCACATGCATGGAAGGAAAAACCATGTTTCATAAATAGGAAAATGTGACTGCCAAACTTCTAAAACAGACAGTGGGGAGTTGGAGTCATGTCTATTAAATTATTTTTGACTTTGTGTTGAAACTTTATCAGATGATCTGTTTATTGTGATCTGTCTTCTACATGTTTATGATTATCTTCCAGTACTTCAGCTTTGCTGGAACTTAAATGCAAGTTATCTTTTTGTAACTGTGTGCATGTTTTAGTTTACCAGAAAATTTCACCTTGCTATGAGAACTGAAGATGGATCCAGAAGAGCAGGAGTTACTTGGTGATTACAGATACAGAAATTATTCTTCAGCAATTGAGAAAGCTTTGAGAAACTTTGAATCATCAAGTGAATGGGCAGATCTTATATCTTCCCTTGGCAAACTCAATAAGGTACAGTGTCACAGGAATATTTTTCCTGTGTTTATTATCTTGGTATTATGATTAACTTTCCTGTAACTTACAGTACTTAGCAAAATTGAAAATCCTCTCAAGAAAAATACTAGTTCATAAAGGAAGGATAATGGAAGCAGCTAAGTCAGTATCTATTACATAAATGTGAGAAATTCTAATACAACCAGCAGAGGCTTCCTTCAAATGGTATTTGTTTCTTTTATACAGTTAATCTAGTTTTTGCATCAAAGAAACCCTCAGGGTGCTGGTTGTTAACTCTAGAGCAACTAAAAACGTCTTTGTGAAATACAAGAAGTCACAAGTTTTAGGATATTTTCTGAGTCAAAGTTTATATTTAAAGATCACATTTACTTGACTATGCCCCATTTACTTGACTATGCCCTTCCCTTGTATTTGGGGAAATAAATGATTTGCTGCTGGTGGTGGGTTTTGTGTGACCATGGCTGAATATAGGAAAAGAGAAGACTTTTATGGAAAAACACTTAGGAATTGTGCTCTCTCCTCCTGCCCAAGAAACAAGGTGTGTTTTCTTTGTGTCCCACTGGGCCTCTTACAACATAAAGCTCTTGATGTGTTTGTGGGCAAGAGTAGTTACAGAGTTACAGTCACAAAGGAAATAGGGGGGGGAGGAGGCAACTTCTTCAGAATTTATAAGGAAACATCTGTTGTTTCCCGATAGATGCCTCGTGCACCTATGCTGTCGTTGATAAACCTTAATTCTACAGAATTTTCAAAGAGGAGAATTGATAGGATTATAGAATCATAGCATGTCTCATGTTGGAAGGGATCCATAAGAATCATCAAGTCCAACTCACTGTTCCTCAAAGGACTACATAAAACTAAACCATATGACTAAGAGCATGATCTGGACGCTCCTTGAACTGTGATAGGTTTGGTGCTTCCCCACTTCCCTGGGGACCCTGTTGCAGCGAGCAACCACCCTCTTGGTGAACAACCTTTTCTTAATGTCCAGTCTGCACTTCCCTTGATGCAGCTTCCTTCCATTTCCTTGTGTCCTATTGCTGGTCACCAGAGAGAGGGGATGAGCTCTTCCCGCTCTGCTGCCCCCCTTAAGGAAGTTGTAAACTACAGTGAGGTCTCCCTTCAACCTTCTCTTCTCCAAGCTGACCAAATCAAGTGACCTCAGCCACTCTTTGTAAGTCTTACCCTCAAGACCATTCACCATCTTGGTTGCCCTCCTCTGGACATGCTGTAGTAGTTCCTTCTTGCACTGAGGCGCCCAAAACTACACGCAATACTCTAAGGTGTGGCCACACCATTGCAGTGTTTGATGCACCTCAGGACACAGTTGGCCCTTTTGGCTGCTAGGGCACACTGCTGACTCATATTCAACTTGCCATTAACCCAGCCCCCAGATCTCTTTCTACAGGGCTGCTCTTCAGCCTCTCATCCCCCAGTTTGTATATGTAGTCAGGATTACCCTGTCCCAGGTGGAGATCTGGCACTTGGTCTTGTTAAATTTCATATGGTTGCTGATTGCTCAGCTGTCTAGCCTATCCAGATCTCTCTGTAAGGCCTCTCTACCTTCAAGGGAGCCCACAGATCCTTCTAGTTTAGTATCATCAACAAGCTTACTTGATGTAGGCTCAATTCCTGCATCCCGATCCTTTATAAAAACATTAAAGAACACTGGCAGTAAAACTGAGACCTGAGGAACCCCACTGGTGACTGGCCTCCAGCATGATACAACCCTTTGAGCCTGACCCGTCAGTCAGTTGCTCAGCTGGCGTATTATGGACTTGTCTAGTTTTGTGCTGGACAGTTTATCCAGAAGGGTACTGAGAGGCAATAGCGAAAGCTTTGCTAAAATCCAAAAACCTCACGTATACTGGCTTCCCTTGGTCAACTAGATGGATGACCTTGTTGTAAAAGGAAATTAAATTGGCTAAGCAGGACTTTTCCCTTGTGAACTTGCACTGGCTATGACCAATGACTGCGTTGTCTCTCAAATGTTTTTCAGTAACTCCCAGAATAGCCTTCTACCTAGTTTTTCCAGTTGCTGAAATGAGACTTGCAGGCATGTAATTATCAGGATCTTCCTTCTTACCGCCCTTGAAAATTGGGATGATATTTGTCAAACTGAGGTGATTTTTTTATGGGCAACCATGTTCTTTTCTCTTCAGAGGAGAAAAGATGAATATTGTTCTGGCAATAGAAATCACACATTTCTACCTTTACTTTTTCCTCATGATTCCTCTCAAGTCAGTAAGGAGAACTAGAGGTCTTGAGAATTCTTATTTTCCCCTTTGAAAGAAGCAATAATTAGAGTGACAGATTTCTTACCTCTAGCAAGAAGTAGGCTTTTATCTTTTATTGTGACCTAGATGAACACACTGAACTGATTAACACCTATCTGAAACTCTTATTCGGCTACAGACTTGCCAAAATATATATCAGCATAGTAGAAACAAAGCAAAAAAGCTTTTAGCTGTTACATCAGTCCATCTGCTGTGGTATTTTATGGACTTAATCGTTTTAGGAGCTTAAGAGTTGGGAGAGCAAATCATCCCCAATGTTCATCTGCTTCTGCCTTCTATCTGAAAATAAGGATAATATGTCAGGGGAATGTGCTGGCAAAAGGGAGATTGTAAAATAAGATGTCAATAGCTATTCTCTTAATTCCTGTGATTACTTGATCTCCTACATCCTAAAACATAAATATTGTTGTTGAGTTCTGTTAGCATTAGGGGAGAGTGGAGTTCTTCTCACATAAGTTCTTCTATAGTCAGCACTGAGAGTGAATGAGTGAACAGGGAGAGAACGGGTAAAAGGGAGGATGTCAACAGTATCTCAGTGATAAAAGTGTTTTTAAACACCGCATATGGTTATATTCAGGAACCTGAATGTTAGTAACTGGTGATGCCTGTTATTAAGCAAATGTGAAAATGTTGAGAAAGGGAGAGACAAAAGAGGATGAGTAAGTAGAGGAGGTTTGGAAGTATTTTTCTTGTGTCTAGAGCAGCATGGAAGATCTGTTAAGCAAATATTTCTTAAGGATCTTGTCTTTATTTGTGGGTATTCTTGCTTATATAGGTGTAATATTTTCTGAAGCTTTTACTCCTATTGGCATGCTTCAACAATAATTTGCACTATTGAGTCCTGCAAGTTAACACATACATAATATTATTTCTGTAGAAGCTCAGTGGTATTAATCTTTCAATGCAAGGTCTGGAGGAATCAGCACAGGCTGTTGCTACTTAAAGGCGAGGGAAAAAGATGGAAAGAGCTGATCTAGATCCCTTTGGCCTTGGCTGAAACAAATGATCTGGAGCTTTTGCTGCTGTTACTCCTGGTGAAAAGAGACAGCTCTGCTATTTCTATGGCTACTTAGCTACCAAGGTTAAACTGAAGGTTGTTTTTCACAATTTTTCTGTTGTTTCTGTGGTTCTAACTGATGTTTCACAGTGATTTGCAGAAACAAGGAAGCAACAGAGAAACTGGTTGACTTTAAGTGGCCAGCCAAACGGGTCAGTCTGTAAATCTAGAAAATTATTTTTTGTCACTTAAGGGAAATGAGCCTTATCTAACTTCACGCGACTTCAGTATGGACAGCTTCACCTTGAATCACTTTTAGGCACAGAGAGGAATAAGGAGTTTTATTTGTTGTTGTTATGAATCATCTCTTGCTATTTAAAGTAGGTCAGGTGAATGCTGTCCTAAAATTGTGTGTCTTCCTCACTGGAAGATTGAGGAAGACATAGGGAGCCTGAGGTGAATTACTGCAATGTTGTTCATGTTTTTTAGCTGACCTAGGTTTCTAGGTTAGGTAAAATGAATGTCCCCTGCAGTTTTATGAACAGAACTACAGGTACCAAGCGTGAACATGAGTGAACAAGCGTGAACATGATGGAGGAAAAAATGTGGCTACTGGACAGCTAGAGTTGGCAGAATTTGCTAACCTATGCTACACCTCACGTTTGTAAGGGAAAGATTTTTGGAGTTTTAATTTGAATAGTGTGGGTGTTAGACATCATCATGGTGAAGGAGAAACAGTGGGAAGTAATGTTTATAACTTATAAAAGAGTATGAATGGACAGATGGAAGCGGGTGAATTAAACAGACAGTAAATACGGATGTTAATGTTTCAAAGAGGGTGTTCAGCTCTGCCCTGAAACTTACTCATATTTCACTTGTAAATATCTCTCTGTGCTTTCCTTCTGTTCAACTTGTAGTTACTCTAAGCTGGTCATTTAGTAACTGCAGCCTAGGCTGCTCTATGCTTCAAGAAATAGGATTATTTTCCTCTCGGTACTATTCTTGGATATAGCTTTGAACCACATTTTTATTGTTATTGGAAATTTGCATACATTCAGTTTGAAAAGCACTCTTTTGTGACTGAGGTTTTCAGATGGTCAGTACAGATTGCTGCATCCAGAATACAGTAATCCTGTTCAATTGTCTTAGTACTAAAATGTGATGGTGCTATTGCAGATTTTGCCATCCTGTTCCAATGATTTAAGAGGATACAACTCTGCAAAATCACTTTGATGCTTTGATAGAAAAAAACATGTTGGGGGGAGAAGTGTTATCTTTTTACAGCTAGAAATAGGTGGTAGTTCAGCATATGTCAGTTTGTCAGTTAAATAAGTGCTTTTAACACTGTTTTCATATCAAAAATGTTTGCCACTGTCTATTTGGAGTATAAACAGATATGTTTATTATATATCATATATGTAAAAGTATACATGTGGGGGGGACTTTGGGCAATTAAGTGGCTAAAATTATTATGAACTTAGGAAAATCCATGTGCACTGTTTGTACTATGGATTTTAATCCATATTATAGGCATATATTGTCCAGAAATTTTAACCTCTGGGTTATAAAACAGTAGATAGATGGCACAGTTTGCAAAATGAAGAACTGAGCAGTAGTAAATACTGGATTCCACAGCCTGCTTTTGTAGGGAAACTATGAAAGAAGGTTTTAAAAAAAGTTTCTGAAATTTATTAGTTCCTAGAAAAGCACAAAATCTTTCTGGGTTTTTGGCAATTGAATATTAAAAGTCCACTGTTTGGTCATTTAATCCACACATATATTAAAAACGAACAACAACAACAAAAAAACTAACCTAATCTACCAGAAAGCCCAACTCCCTTCTGATTGCGAACAATGGACAGGATTTTGTCATGCACGTCGTCAGAAATACCTAGTTCAACAGTTTTTGGATATCGGTTGTATGGAACTTGCACGTGAGCTTCACTAGTGACGGTTGCCGCTGAGCCTGGGTAGTAAGGCAGTGTCCCTTTTCTGAGAAAGATGTTATTGTTCCATGAGAACAAAATATTATAACACTTGAAAAATCAGTGGTTGTACAGGGATTTGTTTTATGCTTTCATCATGGTGGATCTGCTGAGTAACGATAGCAGTATTTGCCTCAGAAGAGCACTTTCAAACTGCCTTTTTTATCCTTGGACACAAATGTGTAAATGCACAGGTTATAAAATCTTGAAGTAGTAGGTTTTAGTCTTTAGTTTGCAATTTCAAAGTTTGTTGTTTTGTTTGTTTGTTTTTTTTAATTTGACCTTCAATTGAAAAGAAGTATGTTACCTTTTGTTTCTGTAGGCTTTTCTTGCTTCAAAAACTTCAAGGTGAATATGATCTCAACCAAATACATGATCTGTTTGGAGGGGAAGGGGAAGCAAAGCATAAAAATCATTGCAGCTGCACAATTATTGTTTGTTTCAGTAGAAACATTTCATGTCACAATGTGTCTGTTCTTGAAGGAAAAGAAGAGAAGGATTCTTCTGAAATATGGATTTAATGAGCATAGCCATTAATTACACCAGTTGCTTCATAGGAGAATTCTGACTGCCACAGCTATATAACAACTGTTGGCTGAAATCCAAGCACAAGCACCGCTTGCCTTCTGTTGAAGGCAAGCCTTATATCTTTGAGAGGAAGGAAAGCATTGCCTCCTAATTGCTTTATAGAGCTTCACCATGCCCTATGCACAGATGCGATGTGCAGGACTAAGGTATTTCATGCACTTTTTTTCCCCTGCATTTTCATGTAACTCCAGCTCCTTGCTTACAGTTTCCTCACAACCATCTTTGAACTTCATGCTGCTATTTTTATGGAAGCTGGAGCTCTGTTTAGAGTTTTTTTTCCTTGGAAAATGAATCAGTGGAAAATGAAATCACTGGCTGTCCTTCTCCCCTTCTCTCCCCAATCACTGTTGTCTAAAACAAGAATTAAAGTATCTGCTAGTTGAAGATAATCTTATAAATTGATGTGCTGCCTTTTTCTGGAGTTCTAGTTATATAAATAAAATTATTTACTTGATTTGCTCGGGTTTTTTATGTCTAGGCAAATCGACCTAACTGATGTTTAGTGGGGCTGTAAAGTAGTGCAGAATAACTTATACCAGGAACTGTGGAAAAACTTCTTTGCTTTGATGGTGCCAGAGCACTGGAACAGGCTGCCCAGGGAGGTTGTGAAGTCTCCTTCTCTGGAGATACTCAAAACCGGCCTGGATATGTTCTTGTCCAGCCTGCTCAAATTAACTTGATTTGGCAGGAGGTGTGGACTAGATGACCTCCAAAGATCCCTTCCAGCCCCTATCATTATGTGATTCTGGGAAATGTGAATATTCCTGTGTGTGCGTGTGTGTCTATTTGTTTTGTTTTAAGGCACATATATACATTGCTGAAAAGAATATATAGTCTTTCCTTTCTACCCTTTATAGCCCACATTCAAAGAAACTCTTTACATGCATATACATTAGCAAGTGTTTAGTATATGTAAAATATTCTCTAGTCAGGCATGACAAAAAAGAATCTCTAAGAAGATGAAAACTGGACATGTACATAGACACACATCATTAGTTTGCATGTCTCATTTTTTCCTGACTTACTGATTAAAGTCTGTATTTTAAAAGCCAGTGGTAGGCCAAATATTTGTTGGTTTTCTGGGGTTGTTGATTTCACACTGGTCTGTGAAAACCAGATCCTGGGACAATCTATTAAGTGTGGAGTGCTTGCTGGCAGTTCAGGCTCCTCAAGCCAACCCTTACTAGCAGTTCCAGTGACTTTTAACACTTCTGCCACCATAACTTCTCATGTGGAAAGCGGTGAGGGGAAAATAGATCATGCATTGATTTCTGCCCATATGTATCTTAAGACAGTCAAATTAAGCTCACAAAAATCAGAAAAAATGGGTGAATAATAGATGTTGAAACCTGTGAGCAGAGTTGTCCATCTGCAGTTGTTAGTGTCAGATTCGGAATGTGGAAGCAATGGTTTGGGATGGGCTCTTGATCTGAATACAGTGTCAGTGATGCCAGGCTTGCCACCACATTTAATTACCTGTAACAGCTGAAATTATGATGGCATTTTAGCGGTCCTAGATCTCTTTTTTAAGAACTCTTTTAAAATTCTTTAAGCCCTGCAATTCTGGGGAAGCTGTTAAGAATCTGAACCTTTCAGCAAGGTAGCAGCCAGCCAACCTCTTTGCTGGAATGGCTCACGGTGAAACCACAGTCTTCTAATATATTGAAGTGTGATTTAAAATTCCTTCATCTGCTGGAAGATCAGAGACGACTATTAACCAGGAATACCCGCTCGTGAGAAGAACTGTAGCTTGTGTCCAACTGTGTATTTATTCAACCAATGTCAGGAAAAAAAAAAAAAAAAAAGATTACATGCTTTTGAGAAGGAGGTTTCATCTCGGAATCATTCTGATGTGATAGGCTGAAACTCTCCTCAGCTTGTGTATGAGGATCATAATAAACATCTTCAAATCTTGCTTCCTGTTCTTGTCTTTTGATTCTTTAGGTGAAGCAGTATAGTTGGCACATCTACATGAATGTAGCCTTGTTCCAAGTTAGTCTCACCTGCTGGAATTTAGACATAGGAAGGTTTTGCCCAGGAGAAATACTTCAAAATTAATTGTCCCTGAATATCCACTGTTCAACTCCTAATATGCCTGGAGTACTTTTCCCTCTGCTGACTAAATGTTTTGCTTAGCTATTCCTGATGTTTGGTGAAGGAGAGTTCTTATTTGTTGGTGGAGGTTTACTTTACATCCTTAGGAAATGAAATAACCCAAGCAATGTTCTTTATTAGATGGCATTATTTCTGTAATGCATCAGATTCTCTGTGTAATAAACAGCGAATGTTTTCATTTTCTACCTATTTGATATTTAGGTTTTAACTGACAGAATATTAAGATTGAGAGAAAAAATATTTACTATTGGGTTTTTGTTTGGGTTTGGGTTTTGTTGATGATTTTTTTTTTTTTTGTAGTTACCTTCTCTTATATATACAGAGGGTGTGGGCAAATATATACCAGCCAATATAAACATAATGTTTCAAAGTCCAGCTTTCAAACAGTCTTCAAAGTTGTTACAAGTACTAAGGTTTTTAATCCTTAATATTGAAATAATACTACTTGTGTAAGTTATGAATAAATCTCTCAAGTATAAAAGATATAAAAACATATAAAATACAGCTCCACAAATATAACCTGGTTGTTTCATATGTGAAATATTGCTATATTCCTGGAATCTATTTTTTAGTACCTATTAAAATGCAAATCTCTTGCTCATAGTGGGGGAGTAAAGGAAGGAACTTAATTAGCTGTAAAAGGCATCTGTACTCTATGTTTGAGAGTGGTGTGACATTTCTATTTACTGTGGTTACAAACTCTGCCTTTTTCTTCTTGAGTAAATTTTATTTACTAGAAACTCTCTCTTTCTAGAGCCGGTCTCTCAGTTTAGGCAGGGCAGCAAGTGGGAGAAATAAAGCAATCATAGTCTCACAGACTGTAGCTTCTCATGTTCACCAGCTGCGAAGTCTTAAATGATAAGTTGCACATGCCTTTGAAAGATGATGGGTTTTATCTCTCCCTCTTACTGCTGATGAGAGTGTTCAGCATTCAAGTGAATGCTGCAATCATCAGTGGACCGTTTCGGTTTCTTCTGAGAAACAGCAAGGAAAGGTTATTTCATGTATCTGCTGCCTTTTCAAAACCATTTTTCAGGCAGAATAGAAGAACCTCAAGTTAAAACAATTATGTAGGATAAAACCATGACTTAACCTTTGGGAGAGTCAAGAATTTGCCTAATCCTGAACATCCCAAATGTCAATCTGCATAGAACAGCTGTTTGTGTTCACAGGCAGTGATCAAAGGCTAAAGTGCCCTTCACTTGCACCTTCTTTTTTTAATTGTTTCTGAATTGAAGATACATACTTACCCTGCTGAAATACATGTATGGCTCAAGGAAAAGAGTAATCTTTCTACAGAAAGGTGCCACAGTTTGTTTTTTTCCAGAGACCTGGGCTGTCTGGCATACTTAGTTCCTGTCCTGAAGATCTTTACTTATACATCAATACAGTGGATATTGTTAACAAAGCTTACTGTTATTGTTAAGTTATTGTCCCATTTTATCATGTCTGTTTTGGCTGAAGCTTTTTTGTTTATATTTCAACTACATGTGAATCGAAAATTTACAAGGAAAGATAGTTATTTAATTCTTACTTTATTTCCTGTGCTTAAAAGCTGAGATGCTGTTCTTGTCAATTCCCTAATCTCCCTGCAGATAGGATAAGGATACTCTGTTTCTGCTCTGTTCTGCCCTTTGTCTTCCATTTCCAGCCTCTAGACAAAGTAACACCAGACTTTCTTAAATTGTTCATGAGTTGATACCATATGAAAACTCAATTGCAGAATTTTGCTGGTTTGGTGTAACAAAATGCATTTATGAGAGAAAACTCTGGAATGTATTTAGTTCTTCTCAGTGTGCTAGTAGGAAACCTTTGACATACAGTCATCATACACTTCATCTTTTACATTATAGTTATTTATTCTCATCTCCTTTCTTCCACAGGCTCTCCAAAGTAACCTGAAGTATTCTCTATTACCAAGACGGCTGATCATCAGTAAAAGATTATCTCAGTGTTTGCATCCAGCACTACCTAGTGGAGTGCATTTAAAAGCACTAGAAACCTATGAAATAATCTTTAAAATTATTGGAACAAAATGGCTTGCCAAGGATTTATTCTTGTACAGGTAAATTTATATTTTAAAGCATATGCATTTCACAGTCTGTTTTAATTAACTAATTTTATTTTCTTCTTTTTTTTTTTTTT
>VZRU01005387.1:6089-40094 GCA_013398155.1 Pedionomus torquatus | reverse complement strand
TCCTCTGCTGGCAAATGCAGCAATGTCAGTGAGGCCTGTTCTCCTTGGTCTGTATGAGAAATACTTTCTTCCTCTCCAAACGTCACTCCTGCCTGGTCTTCAAGCCTTTGTAATTGGACTGCTGCCTGGATTGGAAGAAGGATCAGAAATTTATGACAGGTGAGAACTAATATTAATTTAAAAGCGATATACAGTGTTTCACTTTCCTAGGGAACTCTCAAGAAATTTCTGCCAGCTCTCTATATAGAATGCTTGATAAAAGAGCTTCTAAGAGTGGGAGAATCATGAGTCCCTGAAAGATGCAATGAATCATGCTAAGGTAGAAAAAAAACCCTTTCCCCTTGTATTTTCATCTCAAGAGAAGAGGAAAAGGAGCATTAAAAACATACGTGCTGAGAGAAAGACTTTTTTATAGCTTCTCTGAACTCTTAAATAATTAACCTGACTCCCCAAACCACTGCTCTGTAGATAAATTTAATTTAAATACTGCAACACCAGAAAGCAGATGAATTTCTTCCGGTCTTTCTATACCAGATGCTTACCCTCAGGTTCTGAAAACATGAGCAAGAGGCAACGCATATAAAACATAGTGTGGAAAAACATATCTCTTTCATTCTTAGGTTCTTCTCATGGCGGTAATGACAATGGCATTCAGGATGATAAAGTCAGGATCAGGAAGTGTGCTGAGAAGAGTAACTCAGCACCCATTTGTGTAGTGGTTTTACTTCAGTTACCAGAACTGTTTTGTAACTTTTAAGAACTCAACCACTGAAGGTTTCATCCAATTGTTCCTTGCTTAAACGGTCACTAAATGTTGCATTAGTAACATAGTTCCTTCTGTATTACCAGTCTGGATGTGTTGCTGTTTTCTCTGCTCTTTTTGAATCTTAAATAGCTGTGTGTACACATAAAAGAAAAACAAAAACAAAAACAAATAGGAAAAAAAAAAAAAAGAAGATATGCCAGGCTGCATAGATTAGAGTGGATAAACAAAATCCTTGTAATGCCTCTTTTTAAAAACAGATATTAAATTGAAGGGTCGTATCAATTACTGGAGCAGCTAAGAGTATGTGTCCCCAACTTGTTGAGTAGCATTCAGTTGCCAATTCAGAACATCAGCTTTATGGACAAGTATATACCTCTTATACATCTGCTATAGAAACATGAATTTTAGTATGTCCTTTTTGTCAGGCAGGCTCATAAGTGATGGTGCATGGTTTTCTTTTTCTTACAGCACTGGGGACTTGGGGGAGAAAGGGGATCCCTTGAAACAAAATCTCCTGTCTATCTGAAGCCTTTTTATAGTGGCTTGATCGTATTTTGAAACTGACTAAATTTTAAATACTGAGTTAATAGGAACTGTAGTCTAACTTCCAAGATCCAATTTACGGTTTTATACCTTTTTTTCCCTATTCTTGATGGCATTGTTTTCCTCAACATCAGCAGAGATAAAAAAGTCATTATCCCACTCTACTCAGTACTTGTCAGGCCACATCTGGAAAAACTGTGTCCAGTTTTGGTCCCTGCTATACAAAATA
Source organism: Pedionomus torquatus (assembly GCA_013398155.1). Classification (NCBI taxonomy): domain Eukaryota; kingdom Metazoa; phylum Chordata; class Aves; order Charadriiformes; family Pedionomidae; genus Pedionomus; species Pedionomus torquatus. Next base: position 38,556 of record VZRU01005387.1, on the reverse strand, counting down.
CATGTAGACAGGTTGGAGAGGGTCCAGAGAAGGGCCATCAAGATGATTAAGTGACTAAGAAGCCTGCCGTATGAGAAAAGGCTGAGTGAATTGGATTTGTTCAGCCTTGAGGAAAGAAGGGTTAGGGGAGACCTCATTACCACATTCCAGTATTTAAAGGGTGACTATAAAGAAGATGGAGATTCCCTTTTTACAAGGAGTCACATGGAAAATGCAAGGGGGGAGTTATTCCTGGGGAGAATGGAAACGGATGCAAAAGGAAGATTTTTCACAATGAGAACAATCAGCCATTGGAATAATCTCCCCACAGAAGTGGTGGATTCCCCAACACTGGACACTTTTAAGATCAAGCTGGACAGAGTGCTGGCCCATCTTGTCTAGATAATGCTTCTGCCAGGAAAGTTTGGACCAGATGATCCCTGAGGTCCCTTCCAACCTGGTACTCTATGGTTCTTTGCCTTGAAAAAACAGGATCACAGGGAGCAACTGACCATATTTTTCACTGTGAAAGATTTATACTAAAATTAACTTAATATTATTTTGTGAAATATAAGAATTACATGAGAAAGTCTGTCTTTCCTTTAGTCATCGTAATGATTCTGGTACAGGAAAGATAGACCAAGATACTTTGTTGGAAAATGTATGAGATTGGTATTTCATGAGCTGACTTAGCATTATTCAGTGAATATTTTCAGAATCTTCAGCATTGAAGTAATATATCCCCTGCAGTTCCCAAAAGTGGTAGAATTACTAGCTCAGGTTGTGCTTCACCATAGAAACTATTTCCTTCTTAAACACGTACATATGCGTACATATGCGTGAGTTTGCACACACACACACACAAAACAAAAGAAAAAAGGCTTTTTTCAAAAGATTGAGAGCTGCTTTATAGAAAAATGGAAAAGAACATCAGATTGCAGGGAGTGGGTGTCCTTTATCTATGCTGGACTTCTTCCTCTTTTCTCACTTCTACATTTCTCACGTGATATTTTAATTTCTACATTCTAGTAAAATAACAGGGTACTGACAAAGTTGCCAAAGCAGAGAATGTGCCTTCAGTCATAAGACCTCTAATGTGATCACCTTTAAACTAATTCCAGTGTACCAGTCCTGTGGGCAATAAATGACAGCATGTCATTTTATATTCTTTTTTTTTTTTTTTTTTTTTCATTCAGTGACTTATAAGTTGAGTCCATTGACTTGTAAGTATGTAGGATATCTTCCAGTTCCCAGACTGATAAAATTGACTTTCAGAGTCTAACATCAGCTTAAATTATTTCCAGCTCAGCATTGTATACCTCTCAATGTAAATATTTTGCAATCAGAGCTACTGCAGTAATTTGATCAGTGCTTAATGTTTGCAGATAATTACTGGAAAAGTTTCCAAATTATGCACGGAAGCTTTATTTCAGTGAGTGTGCACAGTGACAAAGGCTTGATAGTTTTTTCATTGTTTTTGTACAAGTAGTTGCTTGCCATCTTCACATAAGAAAGGCAAAACTACTAACACAAAAATGAGGACATTAAATAAATAATGACAACTACAATACTAGTTCTGTGTATAATTGCCATTTTATGGTATAAAATGGAACTAACAAAAGTCTGTTTTCTCATGTTAAATTTATTTCTATACAGAACAGATGCTCTGCTTGTGAAGCTCTCCTTACTGATGGGACAAGAAATGTTCTATGGAGCACTCTGGGGCAGTGTCCTGGTTAGCCCATCCATTAGGCTGCCTGCCTCTCTTTTTGTTGTCAGTCATATCAACAGAGAGCTGCCCGGAAAACAGCAGAAGTACATGCTTGGCACCGATTATAAACTCACAGTAAGTTCAAAACAGTCAGAAAAGAACAGTCCTTGCAGAACACTCTTATAATACCCATGTACTAGCAGATAGTAACTTCTCTGTATTCAATGCAAATGACGTGCTCTTAAAAATAGTTTGGAGAGAGATAAAGAGAGGCTGGTGGAATTGCCTAATACGATTTCTTCATGGTGGCACCTTACCCAAAGCATAGCAGAGAATCTCCCATATCCATTTTGGTCAGCCTGCAGAACGCCATTCTTCTGAAGCTTCTGTGGTTTTTGGTAATCGGTATTGCATACAGCAATAGACTGTTTCAAACCAGAAGTTAAACCTGGTAACTTTTCTCTACTTGTTCTGAATTTGCGGTTAAGATTGCAGACCAACTTTTCTATAATACAGTAAATACAATGTATAATGTATTCCCAAAGTGTTTGCAGTTCTGGCAGACAATTCTGGAATTTAGTATCTTTTTATTTTTTTAGTAAAATGGAAATCTTCAGTAGGTAGTAATTTATGTTAATTGAGTGATGCAATAACTGTAATGCTAGTTAGAGTACCTAAATATCTGCATTTTTGTGAGGTTTCACATTCTGTCTGATAGCTGGTGATGTCACACTGTGACATTGTATGTTGTTGCAAACTGAAATATTTCCAAAGTATTACCGATTCTTTTAACAGTATTCAACAAAACTCCTTTTTTAACTAATTTTGGGGGCAGGAGTTAAATGGCTGAGTGATTATCCTCTTATTAAAAAAGATATTGTTCACCTGTAACCAAGTTTGCTTTCTTTCCTTCTTGTGATTATTATTGTAGTTTAAATGTTGTCATCAAGTGAAATACCATTGTGCTTTCTTTTCTTTTTACAGATAAAATCTTTGTGCGTATCGGTGTTAGATTCAAATGTCCTTGTGCAAAGAAACACTCTAGAAGTCATTCTCTTCTTCTTCCCATTTTATACAGCTTTGGTAAGAGGACTGTTTTGGCAATGTTATATGTGTGCTTTGTGCGGGAAGGTGTCTTCTGTGAAACCAATCCAGCTCCTACCTCTGTTATTGCCAAATGTCTGAAATTTGTACGGTCAAAATCAATGAACAGATTTTGCAGTTTCTTGTTCCCACATCAGTTCTAAAAGTTTAGGAGACTCAGACTTCTAAGTAGAGGCTTCTCAGACTTGTTACAGCTTCAAATGAAAATGTGCTTTCACAGCGACTATGGCATGATATTTGGAATGTGCTTGAACTATTCAGATCTGAGAAACTGCATATGGAAAAAATATTGAGCTCCTTTTTCAAGTAGGATTTCAGCATTTAGAATTGTTTGCATTAAACTAAGATACATCTGTTAAAGATTGGAAAAGAAAACACTATGTGAAACGAGCTGTGATCCATAATTTCCTAACTTACCTAGCAGTATAGTCAGTATTTTGAAAGTAACAAGTAATTTTGAGTCTTAAGGCATAACATAATGATGTCTTTAGTATTTTTAGTTTAACTGTAGCTTCATACTTTAAATAGGAAAATTTTGCGTCAGCTTTGTCAGATTCTGTTTCTTGACATTTTTATTATACAAAATATCTTGTTGATGATGGTTTTTTGCCTTTTTTTCCAGAACAATAATATTACCAGTTTAAAAAGAAAAAAACCCACTTCATTACCAACTTGACTTGTTTAGATGTTCATAAACTGCTAAAGTATTTTTGATTTTCATCCTAGGACTGCAATGAAAGCACAATTCTATTGCACAGGACTGATGTAGTCTATATTCTGTCAGCAGCTACGCAGACATTGTTGAGGAGAGACATGTCGCTCAATAGAAGATTATATGCATGGTTGCTAGGTACTGTACAACATACACTGATATTCTGAATATTTAAAAAAATAATCAGTGCTTAAAAATGTTAATATGTTTTTCAGCATTTAGTGAATGGTGATAAAATAAACTCATTTTTACTTGCCATTTATTAAGTACCTTTTTAATAAAATTAAGGATTCATTTGGCAAACAGGTCTTCTCTTCCAAGATGAATTAATTTTACTGTCCTGAATCACAGGGTATCTGCTGAGTTATTTCTGGTCCTGTCCACAGTTTGTTCTGAAGTGGTTCAGTGAACTGAAAGGAGTAGGGCACTATTTTAAGTTATTTAACTATTACTTATTAATGTAATAGACTATTCATTCGCATATGGGCTTAATTGTCAAGGAACTCATAAGAGGGCTATAACTCCTCTCCATCTGCCTCCTTTTAACAGTGTAAGAGGAGGCTAAATGTGCCAGGGCAAGAGCTGCAGCCATGCAGGTGCATGAAGGCTGGCCTTGCTGACCTGGTATCTGGATCTGGCCTTGGTTTTCATATATGTTCCAATACAGCACATCTGGATGCCTCAAACTGTAATATGTAGGCTGACCTTGGGCAGTGTGTTAGCTAGTTTTGAGCAAAGTGTTAAATTGACAAAGGTTAAAAACACAGTGTAATTTCAGTATTTGTATAAATGACCTGTGTGTAGTGCTTGGTACTGTAGTGTTTCTCTGTACTCCTAATCCCTTTGCTTATCTTGTAGGCTCTGATATTAAAGGTGGTACTTTTGCTCCAGACTCAACAACTTCTGAAGACCATGCTATTTATTTCTTTGGAAAATACTCTAAAGATCTTTTGGTTGAGGTTGGTGTTCATTATATACAGATGTATTGATGATCCTTTGAAACAGTAACACAAACTGTGTCTAGAATTGTCCACTGCCACTTGGTTTGTCCTTTGCTTTCTGTCTCTAAAGACAGCATCCCTTTGGTGGTTAGATTTTTATCTATCTGAATGCCTGCTGTGCTATTTTTATCCCAATAATGTATGTGCTTACAATACAAATGGAATCTAATGAAACCAAAAGGTAACATTTTTATGAGCTATCTGAATTATTTAAATAGGCTTCCCTGAATAGATCAGCTATTGAGTGCAGATGATGAAAAGATGTCATTGATTTATCTACCCTGTATAGAAAATTGAAGTTCAATTGTAGTTGGTACTAAACAAAATCAAATTTGGAAACACTCCAAGTCTTAATAAAATGGCAATCTCTCTTCTCCATATAACATTTTGATGTTTTCTTTTTACCAGAGTTTGATTGAAATTTTACATCAGAAATTCCCAGAGTCTGATACAGAGGAGCAGCATCAAGCTTATTTGAAACCCTTCCGCATCCTAATCAGTCTCCTCGACAAACCTGAAATAGGTAATGTTGTTTGTTGCTTCTGTTACAACTGATAAAGACTTGTTACAATTCGGTGTTCATCACCTTTGACAGCAGGACTCAAGACATCATGCTGCACAATTCTTTCTAATTCTGGACATGTGTGTATTAATGTGCTAGGGTCCTGTGTACCTTGCCTTGGACCTGTTTCAGAACAGTGCTCCGAACAGCAAGCCTCCTCTCCAGGTTATTTCTGACTTTTCTACAAACAATCCACTTTGTAGCAGGGACACATCCTAGTGAGGATAACACTCTTCCACACCTGGTGGAAGTGAGATCTGAGGAACCAGTTGAAAAGAACTACTCATGCTCTAGTATCTATGTTCATATCAATTCGTTCCTTAGATATTAATCTCTAAAATACTGTCAGGCTTCTTTTTGTTATGTCTTATAAAGTGACTTTCTGTCTGGAAACCTACCCTTGTCTGGGTTTGTTTCCAGCACATGGCTGTGCTTGCAGGCCTTGATTTACACTTGCATCAGGCTCTCATGACTCTGTTGCTTTTCCGAACACCGTAGTCCCACAGGCAGCTGGCCTATGTGGTACTGCTGCCAAAGTGGGTAATATAGTTTACCTGCAGGTGCTCCAACTGGAAATAACCTCTTGTGGGTGTGAGATGGTGTAGGGTTGCCTCAGTCAGTGGCACTCCCAGCTTTTGCCTGTCTGACACTGCTGTGGGAGCTGTAGTTTCAGACTTCATGACTGTGCAGTAAAGAATTTCCTCCTCTTCCCTGTCACGTGTCTGTCCTGTTGTGTACATGAAGTTGCCAGCACCAGAAGGGTGAGGCTCTGCCAGCCCTTATTTTAAAGGGCAAGTTCTCCTTTCTCCACCAAAAAAATAAACCAAAGTGACTTGGCAGATTTTTAGGATTTAGTAGTATTCAGTAAGAATCATGTATAGATAAATCTTTGAAATTATATTATGTGTATCTGACAGTTAGGAGAAGCTTATTAACTGGTTAACTGGTATTTGTTAAAGTCTTAATGACTGACTGTATTCCAAAGTGTTGTTTTAGGTATTATCCTGGGGGTGGGGAGCAATGTTACCATTAACTAAACCTGTAGACTTAGAGTAAAACTCATGTATTGAGACTAAACACGTAAATGGCAGTTCAAAAATGAACTGCCAAAAATGAATAATCAAAAGCTCCTGTATCTGGTAAGCTTACCCTCTTTCATGGGTCAGGAAAGTAATTTTAAGCCCATTTCTTACTAAAGAATTACCAAAGTACTGCCAGGAAAAATGAGGATTCTATATTGCTTATCTAACAAATGAATGCTACCTTAGTAAAAACAGTTTATGACAGTGGTGCTAATAGTTCCTTCTGCTGATTTTAGCTGATTTTTAGCTGTTTAATAAATAAATAAATAAAATCTATTGTGATTAAAGCCTCTTGTATAAAGCATTTTTATTTCCTGACAAAAATGCTGAATCAGACTAAGGTTGTTACATTATCAATTTAATGATTAATCAAATTTAAAAAGTAGATGATAGATACTGCCCTATTGTATCTTTTATTTGGCTAGCAAACAGTGTTAATCTGAACTACAAATAATAGTTATTTAGCTAAACTGCATTGTATTATTTAATCTTTCTGCTCCAGTCAGCACACAAAATATAACTTCTTGAGCCTTGAGCCAAGAAGCCTTGAGCCTTTCACTTCCTTTTGAAATGGATTTGGCAAAGCAACTTTTTGTTTTGATTTGTTTTTTTTTAAGATAGCAAACTAAAGCATAAGGAGAATTTTTGACCCTTTTTGCTACTCTTAGTTGCTTTAATGCTTTTTTTTTTCCGTTTTAGAAACGCTCACTGGAGTGCTTTATAGACTGCTTTTTTTTTAATAGTTCCATGTTTACAGTAGTGTATTTATTATGTGTTCACCTCCTCTGTAGAAAATTTCAAATAAAACAAAGATTTGTTGACCCTTGAAAACAGCTTACAGCTATCAGTACGCACCAAATTTATACTTGCTTTTTAAACCTTTTTAAAAATATGCATTTTTATATTTGGGCATTTGAACTACCTCAATTTGCTGATTTTTCCAGCTTCTGTCCCTCAGAATTTAATCCACACTACTATGTTAAATGCATATTGGGAAATCTGCTTGTTTTCCTTATGGATTCAGACATAATGATTATTTTTGGTACATGAACTGCAGATTCATGGTTATGATTCTGCCCACTTATAAATGATTGCAGTGTAAGTGCCTTGCTGAAGTGACAAGTGTAATGTAGTGACAAGTGTAAAGCTATGGCTGTCTATTTATCACTTTAACAAGTTCTTAAAATGAGCAACAGCTGGTATTTAGCTAGAATTTTTAAAAATCACGAATATTTAACTACATATTTAATTTTATTTTAACTGGAAAATCTGACATTTTAGAAAACCATGTAAACATTTTCTTTGTTTGTGGGTGCTGTGTTTTTTCAGTCTGGTTACCCCTAATATGAGTTTAGAAATCCTATGCAAGTTTATAACTGAGCTGCTCAGCAATCACTTTGGTGCAACTACTGGATTCTTTTTTCCTTCACTTGCAGGGCCGCAGGTTGTTGGGGATCTGTTCCTTGAAGTTATTAGAGCCTTTTATTCCTACTGCAAAGATGCCCTTGGTTCTGATCTCAGGCTTAGCTACAATCAAAGTGGCAACATACTTGCAAGGTATAATTACAAGGTTTCAACTTTGAACTGAAATGGTATCATTTATATTAAAGTAATTCTTTAAAATCTGAGCAATTTAGGGAGAGTTAGCTTTTTAACAAAGGAACTTTCTGTACAGGAGATGACTACCCTTTTCCCCACAGATGCTTGATTTCTCTTTGATTAGCAGAGAAGAAAATGAAGTACACTGCATATGTTTGGTGTTGATTAAATCCAGTGATGCTGGCCAAGAATCAGTCTGGTGACAGAACTCTTAGCCTTTTGATTTTCAAAGTTGAAGGCTTTTTTTCCTTTCATATGGGAGAAAGATGCTCAAACTGTAGCTATTCCAGAGTGACTTAGTCCTTGATTTAAAACAACCAATGTCTTTTAGATTCTAGAGGAAAAGGGGAAAAGATTTTAGAACACATCAGCTAATACTTTGATGTGCATGCTTTTTGAATCTTCACTGACATCTGTTTCTTCTTTTTTTTTCTTTTCACACAGTGCAATCAAAGAGAATAAAAATGCTTCGGAAATTGTCAAAACAGTCAATTTGTTGATCACATCCTTAAGCACGGATTTTCTGTGGGATTACATGACCAAATGTTTCGAAGATTGTTTCAGGTGTTTATGTTGTCAAACAATAGTGCTCCTCTTAAAAATGCCACTTAAGAGCTATCTGTGTAAGAGAATAAAGTTTACTGAAGCATTTAATATTCTGGAAGGAACATAACATGTTAGAATTAGACAGATAAGCAAGTTGCATTCTAAAATAATTAAAGAATGCGAACAGGTAAACGATTAGTTGGAAACTAACAACCTGAGAACAAAATAAATTACTTTCAAGTTGACAAGTGACGGAGGAAAAGGTTTGGGAGGGGAAGTTGAGAGATCTTCTTTGGAAGAATAAGTGGTTTTTTGAAGAAAAAGAAAGATATCTTCTTTTATCTCTTTCTAAATATAAGGGAGAAAATTATACTTTAAGTAGTAAGATTGTGTATAGAGATTGTCTGAAAATTAGAGGCACTTTTGCATCCCACATGCCAACTACAGTTTAGGATTTTGACAGAACGTTTTATCCTGCTGTGTTAGAAGTCCCATATTACTTTGCTTCAGGAAAGTTATTTTAAACAGCCTAGCTGTTCACTATTTTGTGTTGGTTTTAGTGAAGCTTTTTTATTGTAACAAGAATATTTACAGGAAAAAAAAAGTATATAATAATGTTTCTCTCAATCCAGAAACAAATCCACACAGATGAGATACCCTCTTGAAAATATTAGCTCTCCTACAATTTCAGAGCTCTGCACACTATTGGTGTTTCTTCTTGATGTGATTCCTTTGGTAAGGTAACCTGAAGTGTTGTGCTTCAAAGTCTTAAGAAATGTAAATAATTCATACTGTGATTACCTAAAATGAAAATAGGCAAATTGACATACATGTGCATACGCATGCTGTGTCCTACATAGTATGGTTTTATGTGTTGATTTATATACGGCTACGCATGCTATTGCCTAGCAAAATAAAAATTGTTGGAATTTTCAAATATGGTGATTCTATCAAAGGAATGGAAAAATTTGCCTTTTTCCTCGTGGGTAAATAAATTCCTGGGACTTCTTGATTTCTTAGTAGCTGGAGAACTATCATAGGATTTTTAGGTTATGATTCGGTGTTCATCATGTAGAATGAAGACAGAAACAATAGCACTGAAGCAAATTTGTACAGCTGACCATACATGAACTGACTTTATCAGTCTTTGATCAGTGTTGCTAGACAGATGAATAATGATATATGGTAACTATTTTAAACAATGTTTATTTATTTTAGGAACTCTACTCTGAAGTGCAGACTCAGTATCTTCCACAGATGCTCAGTTATATGGTGGAGTCTCTCCTGGAAAATATGGAAGTATTAGATTTACCAGAACTCACTCATGCCTTAAAGACCTGTTTCAAGGTGCTTAGCAAAGTGCAAATGCCCCCCTCTTATTTGGACATTGAGACAGGCAGTGGAAATGGGGTAAGTGTTTCTCTGCTACCTACAGATATTTAAAATTGTTAGTGATATAACTTATTTTAAAATGCTAATTCTTCTAACTGAAACCTAGATGATAACTGCAGCAATAAAGAAATTTGAAACTTATTTTCTTTAGCCTCTTCCAGAACTAGCTGATGCCTTGTTATTCCTACTAGATATTCAGTCCTGACTTGCTTGAATTATTCCAGAGGGCGTAGAGGAGCTGCGACAGATAACAAATTATTTGTGACAGTGAAGGAGTGTAGTGTTGTCTGAAACTCGGGCTATAATCCTACCTTTTGAGAAGAATGTGATCTTCATGGTTTTAAAAAGGCCGTCAGCATCATGCCGTTGCCAAAGATTCAAGTTGTGAAATCAAGCCCAGCTTTACAGCTGGTTAGGTCTGCAAGGCTTTCAATTAATATTTCAGTTTAACACAATGTGGTATTATTTGTGTGCAAGAGACCATGATAGGAAGTAAGGAATAGATGGCATAAAGCAATCACACAAGCACAGCCTGCCAACGTTTAGCAGTAGAACAAATACATGCATTGTCCAACATATGTAGTACACTTCTAGAGGTTAATTGATTTTAAGGAAACATTTCCATTTGCTAAGTATCTTTAGCTATGGATCTGTTGGTGTTGGATAAGTTAAGACATGAAGATTATACAAACATTTCTAAGGTTTTAAATGCAATCGAATTGAACTACTTGCAAATAACTATGTCTCAAGATTTTGTAAAAGTAATCTGTATCTGGAAATTGCAAATACTAGCCTTTTTTATTTTTGTCATTGCCATTCCCCAGTGTCTGCTACAATTCTACATAGTTTAAAATTGTCTATGTGGTGCCACATTTAACTACCTTAACGTTCCTGTTTTAGAGCCCAGTGAAAAAGGAAAATGTGGACATAACCTTGGAGACTAAGTCTGTACTACAGGAGGAGGATGAGACTCCGTTCCCTCCGCTGAAGTCAGAAGACAGTGGCATTGGTCTAAGCACTTCCTCCCCAGAGCTCTCTCAACACTTGGGGGTGCCAACTGTGACCCTTGAGAGAGATGACGTCTGGAAGAAAGGGGGAAGCATTCAGAAGACTTTGTATTGCATCCAAGAGCTGGTTGCCAAGTTTTCCAGTAAATACATTTTTGGGATGCAATTTCAAGAAACAAGTAATGAAAGCATCTCAGCAATGAATCTGAGTGGAAAAGAGAAAAAGGAGAATGGCTACAGATTACCCGAAAGTGCTAGCAAGAAAAAGAGCCCATGGGATGCAAAGCAAATAACCGTACCTCAGTTTAAACAGATGCTTTCAGACTTATTCTCAGTTCGAGGGTCACCATTCAAGAACAAGAGTTCTAATCCTCTTCCTTCTGACCACAACTCTGGTAGTAAAAAGGAAAAGGAAGAAGAGGAGTGGGACTTAGAGCAAGTGATGCTTGTCTTGGGACCCCTTAGAGGCGACTGTAAGGAAGCTTTCGCTGCGGCTTGTCATCTTTTGTTGGATTGTACCACATTTCCAGTCTATTTTTCAGAGGAGGAGATGGAACAGTTGTATCTCTCTCTGTTTCAAGTTCCTGGTAAGAAAATATTCCTTTTCTGGGCAGCTTGAGCATTTGAGGATGCAAATAGCAGCATGAGCTTGGCTATTTGCAAGACATGTGGCCAGGGCCAGTAGTAATGTCTTTTGACAGGGCAGAAGGCAAGTTGCATGTGAATTAAATACTTACCAGCATGTGCTTTGTGTCTTGCAGCTGAGGGATGACTTTTACCAAGCTTTTAAAATTCAAATTATTTTGGAAGTTTTCACTATAAAACTTGTAGCTGAAGGAATGAAAATACTTACTGGACTGTAAAGCCCTGTGGCATGGTTCAGGATTTTCAAAAAACCCAGCCCTCCAAGTCCATGCTGTGTCATCCCATCCCCTGCCCCAAATAAAGGATGGGTGTAGGTCAAAAACTGGAGGTCTAACAGTTCTGTTTGCTTCTAACAGAAGCAAAATCAGCTCTTTTCCTAGCCCTCAGAACTCAAAGAAGTCTGTTGTAAGCTACCATATAAAAATAATCTTTTATAATTGGAAGGCCTGTTTGTTCTGGGAATTCAAGTTCATTAGCTTCAGCAGGAGCAGTTATTGGCCTGAAGGCTACTTGACAAGATAGGTTTGTAGTGAATGGAGAAGTCTGAAATTGGAAAACTGCGTTCTCTTCCTCACCTGACTACAAACCTCTGCTGCTGTTATTAGCAAAGTGATGGCATGCCCATCATCTACATAGGTGAGTGCTCTGCTTGACATATTTGCAGTGCCTTCCACATGTTCAGCAATGTAGCTGAATTTAGAAGGCTGGCTTTCATAATTGTGTTCATTTGGAATATTGTCCGAGAATTATAGATGTCTGTTTTCAAAATTCTTTTCAACTGCGCACCCCAGAGAATACAGTAAGGTTTAAAGCCAAAAGGAGAGAACTTCTGATAATGAAGGCCTGCGTTGAATGTGATACAGAAGCTGTTTGATGTGGAGAGGAAAGTGCTCATTTTGTTGTAGTAATAAAGCTAAAACATTTGGGTTTGAAGCCAGAGATGTGAACTCATACTTCAGAATCTTCAGTCAAGCCATAATAAAGCTGCATCTGATTATTCACTCAGGAGGGAGGGACAAAGATGGTTAGACCTGATGTTAGTCGTATCAGTTCCTTGTGGTGTTTGTGTTTCTGAAATGATACACCTCAGTGCTGCCCAAGAGAGCACTGGGGTGTGTTGATGTTTTTGACAATGACAGCTGGAAAACAGCTGCTGTAAAAACTAGTGCTGATTAAACATAAACTGGAAAGCAGAAATCCACTAGTTACTGCGTTACTGAGCTCCTGCAAGAGTTTTCTGCTGGGAGAAACAGGGAAAATAATATAACTAGCTTTGAAGCAAGTCCCTTCTGAAGTAAGGGAATCAATGATAGCATGACAGTTGGATTTGGGCAGTCTTTTTTTTTTTTCTTGGTCTTGTGGGTTTGATTGAAGAATTCTTGGAAATATGACCATAACCTTGAGATTATTGAAAAAATCTTTTCTCGTTTATGTTCTGAGGAGGTTGTGATGCCAGCTTCCCTCTGTGGCTGAAGTCTTTAATGACAATATGCTGTTGTGTGAATGACTGCTATGTTCAGAACGTGTCCATCTTTACACTGCTGGAGGTGATCAACCATTCCCAGTCACTGGCACTTGTGATAGAAGACAGAATGAAGCGATACAAAGTGTCTGGCCACAGTCCCTTCTTCGGAAAGCTACAGATGGTCACTCTTCCTCCCATTGCTCCTGGAGTTCTAAAGATCATCTCAGAGAAAACAGATTTTTACCAGGTGTCATTTTTCTTTCTCTTTTTTACTGTCCAACTACACTGAACCTCTAAGGATGGGGCAGGAAAGCAAATATTATTTGCATGCATGTTTGGGGGCAGCATGTTTGTGTTACAATGATGCACTGCTGGGTTTTGCTTCCATGTGCATTTAAAAGCAATTGCATTCTTTGTGTGCTTCCCAATGGAATGTTCAAGAGTGGCAGGTTATTTTCCTATTGCTGCTTGGTTTCGTGCCCAATTTTGGGGGGACAGGTATAATTGATTTCTCACTTGAAGGGTTTGGTTTCATTAGCTTGAAAGTTGTACATTAGAGAACATTGGTACCTCTCTATATTTTCAGGTAAGGAAAAATGTTAGTGGGTGAACAATAATGGAAACATTCCCTCCTCCTTGTTTTAAGTATATATATTTCAAAGGTGCTTTCCTTCTCCTGACCATTTATTGATGGTGTTAGCATGAGCATTGGTTCCAAATTCTTTTTCTAAATTACTGTGTTTCTGATTGCTGTGGCTGACACATGTACAATCTTCTAAGTTTTGACCCACAAAAGAAAAGCAGAAATGCTTTTCTTAACTTCTGGTTCATGTATATTTGAATTCCCTGTCCTACTAAGGTCAGAATGTTGCATTTCTTTAGGTCTGAATGTATGGCCTGAATTCTTGTTCATTGCTGAACTAAGATGATTTGGAAATCCCTCTTGATAATAGTGGGCATTTATGCAATGGAAAGCTTTTGAGTCAGGGAAGAAATGTCACATTGTTGTGTTGTTATAATTATTATTATTGCTAAGTATTGTTGTTTTTCCCTAGAGAGTAGCATGTGTGCTCTGGAATCAGCTGAACAAAGAGAAAAGGGAGCATCATATTGCCTGTGTGGAACTGTTCTACAGGCTGCACTGCTTGGCACCATCAGCAAATATCTGTGAAGACATTATCTGCCATGCACTTTTGGATTGTGATAAAGTAAGTCCTGTATTCACCGAATCTCTTTGGTCACTGTAGAGTTATTCCAGTGCTTTCTAGACTGCCTCCAGTTCCCTCCCACCCCACATCTTCACTCCCATGGTCCCTCTGTCTTCCAAGAGTCTGACAGACTCTGTCCACACCTTTATGGGATTTATTCATCACGGGACTGCTGCAAAACATAATCCCAGGATACTAGATCAGTCAATGCTGGAGCTTTTTTAATTTCAGCCCAAATCAGGTGGTATTTAAAATCTTTGTGGTTTTGTCAGTATTTCCAAACTAACCCAGCTGACCAATAACTCTAAATTTTTTTTATTTTGTGTTGATTTTGTAAACTTCATATTTCAACCGAAGAGTTTATTACCTTGTAAGTGTATGTCAACATAATGTTGACCCTGTGTCCACCTTAGTATTTAGTTCTCATAATAAGTAAACTATATTTTAAGTGAGCCAGTTAATTCTTTTACTTACCTAATTTAATAATAGAGTAGTTCTTTAATAGCTTTCAGTGTATTTGTGAGAAGTGCCTGGCACAATAAAACTTAAAACAGCCACCTTCAGTCTTTGGTATTGTTTTCATATATTTACTCTTGTAATTTTGAAACGTAAAAGTTTGGAGATCTTTTAAAGGCTTTCAAACAAAATTACCAGTAACAAGCACTACATACCAATACACCAATAATACATCAATGTCTTCCCATTTGTCATGCAACTCTTAAACCTCCCTAGCATCAAATCAAGACTAAAATGTTTATATACAAGAATCCTGAAATACACTTTTGGTGTATTGGCACATTTTGTTTCCTACTGCAAACACTGTGGCTGTTAAATTTTGGTTGCGCATTCGTGTGTATATTGCACTTCGGTTTAATATATTATAAAACAAAAAAGTATTCCCGAACTACCTGAGAAAGATTAGCCGTTGTTCTGCTAATAACTGTTCTTCTATTAGAGGTTTAAATATAAAATAATAAATAAATAATAGAACTGTTGTTCTATTAGAGGTTTAAAAATCACTAAAACTTTACTTGGAGATAAGTGCTGCAAAAAATATGTATCTGTCTTGTTTCCTTGCAAAGGGGACAAGGCTGGAAGCACTGTTCAGATTCTCTGTCATGTGGCATCTGACCAGAGAGATCCAAGGCAGCAGAGTGACTTCTCACAATCGGTCCTTTGATAGGTATTTTTCCATTTCACCTGGCTTGAACTTGCATTTGTATATTTAATTATGTCACGCTTTGTTCTGTTCTTTTTTCTGAGATGGGAATATGCTCTCCGTAAAGCAAACAAAAAATGAGTAAAAGGAAGATCTTCAACTTCCTTGCACTACTACCTTCGTGAAGCACTCTGTGTGCACGGTGCACTTTTTTGTGTGAAGGAAGTTTCTGTAAAAATAAAAAGAGCTTCATATATGAAGAGTAGCTTGCAGATGTCTACCTTGGAGTGGATTAGATTTTTTCCCCAAAGAAAATAGGACCAGCTACTTTTGCAGGGAAAAAGAAAATATTTTAGTTTTACTTCCTATTTACAACACCATAATATTTTTATAAAATGAAATAAAGGCATTAAGAGTCTTTCTAAATAGATATGTGAAAGACCTTTAAAATATGCTGCTCTTCTAGAGTGTGAGTACACATATGGACTTGCTTCTACAAATGCATGTGTATTTGACCTCAACTCAGAAAAACGTGCATGATCAAGCTATTGTTAGCAGACATGAGCCACTGGCTGGTGCTCACTTGAACATGCACTTTGTCTGTTCCCTGCCACTATTTTGTTGTTTGCATCAACTTTTTTAGGGATTTCAATTGTACTTCTTCATTCTGATTTCTCCACTCAGGTCTCTGTTTGTGGTACTGGACAGTCTCAATTGTTCAGATGGCGCAATTGGTGCTGCAGCGCAGGGCTGGCTGATCCGTGCTCTTTCACTTAATGATGTTGCACGGATTCTTGAACCAGTCCTGCTGCTGCTGCTTCATCCAAAGACACAGCGCACGTCCATCCACTACATCAAACAGAAAAATTCAGCAGGTAAAACTGTTCTTGGACTGAAACTGTAAGTGCTAACATAGCATTGCATACTCCTGAACACCTACTGAAGGTAGTCTCTGAAATGTAATGGCATCATTTTATTCTGAGTTGTGCTGCATCGGTTCCATAGTCTTCTCATCCAGGTACCTCTGCTGATGCCTAAAACAGAGTTCAGGAGTAAGTTATGCTAGTTGAAGGCCTAATGATCATTTCTATATTATGGTGGCTGCACCTACACTGTTGGTTTGGATTGCTCCCTGCTTTGCTCTGGGATCTTGTCCCTCACTTCACATTGCCATTCCCAGATGATCCACACTGCATGTGTGTTCACTGTTCATGGGATCCCTTGTTGAGCAAAACTAGGTCTGCAACCAAATGAAATCCAGGAGCAGTTTGGTGACTCTGAGAGTCCAGGAACTGTTCCAGAAGGCAGGATGGACAGGCAAGTCTTACTCTCTCCACCCAGTCTTGTCCCAGCACACTATGCGCCCTCATACCAGGTTTCTTTGTTCAGCATATTTTTTGTTAATGATTCCCTCAGCATCATGTTAGAACAGTCAGAGAGGTTGTGAGGAACATCTTGCTGTTTAGGGCACACCACACAAAAGAACCCTACCTAATTCTGCTATCTTCTGAAAATCAAAATGTCTTCGTCAAAAGAAGATCTACCTTCAAGAGGAGAGATGAGCTCTCCTTGTGGCATATGTCTTGAGGTATCCTAGAGTGAGGACAAAGAAGCAGAAAGGTGTTTGGAATTGAAGATAACCTCCAGCTGCCCACATTTAGGAATGTCATTACCATGACAGGCTAAATTTGGCAGCTGGAAGATGTTCATTTTAAGACTCGAAATGAGAACCAATGTGAATCATATACGGTCTATGTGCCAAATGTGGCACAAACAGACAAGGTTGTTTCCTGGAGCAGAGCAGGAAGAGAGTGGAGAAGTGTCCAGTAGTTTTGTGTAAAGAAACTTCCATGTCACTCATCTGTGTCATTACTGTTAACCTAGCTGTCTGCTTGCATAATTGTTTTTCTGTCTCAGTTGGCAAATAGATAGATGGCAGACACTTATAGAATCCAAAGGGACCCGTTTATAAGATGCTATACTAACACAGAGCTAATTTATTCCTTCCTTGTTCCACAGCATTTAATCAAGGAAAAAAGCTCTTTACCAAAAAAAAAAAAACCAAAAGCCTCTGTTGCTATTCTTCTCATTTCCCTCCTGATCTCAACAAGCATTTTATGTTCAGGAAGCATTAAAAAAATGTCACATCTAGGAAATCGTAGCACAGGAGAAGCAGCATGTGCTTTATGTTTTTTATCCTATTCTCTTGCACTTATGGTAGGTCAGGATGGGTCTACCACTTTAAGAAAAAAGTAACTCTTGCCTAAACCTTGAGGGTTTTTTTTAGCTCTGCTCATTCTAATTAATACTAGACTAGATCAGAGTAGCTTTTTGACCTTTTTTTTTTCCTTACAATTTATTCAATATAAAGTATGTTATGTGGACTACATGACCTTTAAAGGTCCCTTCCAACCCAAACTATTCTATGATTCTATATATGAAATAGATGATTATATGCATTTCTTGTAAAAATAATATTTTTTTTTTCCAGAAGATATGCGTGACTGGATTTGCAAGAAAAAGGCCTCTTTGAAAGAGTCTGGCATCTCTGAGAGCAATTCTGAGGAAAACCTTCCATTGAGCCAATTTACTACTGTGGATAGAGAAGCAATTTGGGCAGAAGTAGAAAAAGATCCAGAGAAGCCAGAGTTAAACACTGGAGAGTCTGAAAATGATGGCTCTTGCAATCCAGTAACTTTACATGAAGCAGATAGTGACCAAGATAACAGTGAGCACACAGAATCAGCAGACACCAGCACAGGCCGTGACAGTGAAAATACATCCTCTTTTTCTCCTTCTCTGGAGCTGCAAGAAGTGAGCAATGAGGACAATGACAGTGCTGCGACCAATGGCAAAGAGACCACAAACCATATGAGTTTGCCCAATGCATTCCTTCCTGAAAGCTCCAAATCCAGTGCAGCACTAAACCTTGTGCGTGCTGACTCTGAGAGGACTCAAGCATCGGAGTCTCTGTCAAGTGATGAAGAGGTGGACTTGGAGCTCCAGGAAATTACCCATTCTAGGTTGCTCAAGCAACAGAAGGAAAAACAGGAGATGATTGAGGCTCTGTTTAAACACATGCTGCTATATTTGCAGCCTTATGATTCTAAGAGGGTATTGTATGCTTTTTCTGTGTTGGAGGCAGTGCTTAAAACAAACCCTAAAGAATTTATTGAAGCTGTAGCTAGTACAAGCATGGATACCAGCTCCACAGCACACTTGAATCTTATTTACAATCTTTTAGCTCGCCATCAGGAAGCTCTTGTAGGGCAAAGTTTTTATGGCAAGCTTCAGACTCAGTCCCCGACTATGTGTCCCCATTCTCTTCTAATAGAACTGCTCACTTACCTTTGTCTCAGTTTTCTGCGCTCATATTATCCATGCTACTTGAAGGTCACTCACAGAGATGTGCTTGGCAACAGGGATGTTCAAGTAAAAAGTGTGGAAGTCCTGATCAGAATGATGACCCAGCTAGCTACCATGGCAAAGGCAGCCGAGAGTAAGAATGTAGAGTTCATACACAATTTGCTAGGAAGATGCAAAATTCAGGAGTTTGTTCTCCTTTCTTTGTCTGCATCTATGTATACAAGTCAGAAACGGTATGAGCTGCTTATGGCTGACGGAGTTAATAATGTTGCTGAAGAAGAACTCTTTGAAGAGAGCCTAATCAATTTTGGGCATGATCAAATATGGAGCGAACACCCACTCCAGATTGAGTTGCTGAAGCTTTTGCAGGTATTGATTGTCTTGGAGCACCATCTTGGACAGACTCATGAAGAGCAGGAGAATCAGCCAGATCTCTCTAAGGAATGGCAGCAGGCTCTTAATTTCCAGCAAGCTATTGGTGCAATGCAGTATGTCTATCCACACCCAATAACTTCACAGGGGTTATTCGTCTCTGCTGTGGTTAGAGGTTTGCAGCCAGAGTATGGCTATGGGATGCATCCCACTTGGGTAGGCTTAGTCACATGTTCCCTGCCCTATTTTGGGAAGTCTTTAGGCTGGACTGTGGCACCATTTATTGCACAGATATGTAAAAACCTGGATGAGCTTGTCAAACAGTATGAAAATGAAGCTGTGAAGACATCTGCAAAAACATCTGCAAGGTAAGTCTGTAGTGTGGAATTTTTTATGCTGAAAAGTTCCCCTTAGTACAGAGCAGCGCACAGTAACTTACTGGTTTAGCATTGTGGGTCCCTGTGCTTGCAGGCATTTGTCCCTTGAGCCCAGGTGGGCGGAGGCAGAAGGGAGGACAGGGTACCAGCAGCAAGAATGACCAGCAGCTGTAATAGTTCCTGTCTCCTCTCAGCCTGCCACCCAAATAAAAAAGTTCCCAGTTTCGACAAGACAGAGGATTTTGGAGGATTGAGGAACTGAGTAGAGACACCCTGGAGAAGAGAAATACGGTGGTACTGTTCAGAACAGGCAGTAAGTGAAAGGAGTAGGGAAAAATAATTGAACGTTGAATATTTATAGTCGGGGTTATAATATTTTAAAATATCTAGGCAAGGAAACAGGGTTGTCCAAGCATAGTTTGTGAATCCTTTGCTTTGGTGTTGCTGTCTTATCATTCCGGTATTCTTTTAACCACTGAATACAAACCAATTTCTATTGGAATTTTTAATCAAGGAAATGCTACTTGGCCTAATAACCTTTTGTTTTGTTTTGTTTTGTTTTCCCCTTCAAAGCTTAACATCTAAAAGAGAAAATGTCACACCTGATTACCCACTAACCCTTTTGGAAGGTCTGACAACCATTGGTCACTTCTGCCTTCTTGATCATCCTAATCAGACTAGAAAGGTACATGTTAAATGTCTACCACTTGCTTGACGCTTCAGCACCAATTTGTCATAATATCTCTTTTTCATTCTGAAATGAATATAAGTAGTAAAGTGGCACTTGTAAAAGAAGATAACCTTAAAGAAGCCTCATACTTGCCAAAAGAAGTTAAATAAGTAAAAGTGTAAGGAAGGACTTAATTTTTCTATTTGGAGACAATAAAGTTAATTTTAAGCAGAAAATATTTATGATGATCTCAGTCACAAATATTAGTCCTGTGTAGCTTATCTACAGTTGCTGTCATTAACAAAATATTCTCTTTTCTTTTGAGTTAATAACATGCTGATGTGTTCTCTACAATTTTTATTTCTATAACGTTTGTCAGAAGAGGATATTATCCTAATAATTTCCTAGATGAATCAGTTCTGTCTGCCAAAATAGTGATCAGCAAATTCCGTAGATTCTAATAGCAGCAACATATTTCAGAAACTGAATGGCTGACTTATTTTCAAAGTTGTCATTACAAAAGTTGACTATAATTCTCCTAATTATAGAATAAGAGTAGTTACTCTGTGGTGCGTGATACAATGTATTTTAATATTCACATTTTTGTTTTTTCCAGTCATCATGTTCAGTTGAACCTGCAAACCTGAGAAACGCTAGGAATGCCATTTTGGAAGAATTGCCTCGCATTATTAATACCATGTCCCTTCTTTGGAATGTTATAAAGAGGGAAGACTCTCAAAAAAGACCAACTGACTTCTTTGGAACAACTAAGGGCTCTTCTTCTGTCTACTTTAAAGCAACCAAAGTAGGAGCTCTTTTAAACTGCTGTGTATCTCATCATCCTTATGATCCCCTCCCTCATGATTTTACATAGAGTTTATAGAATAGTTTTGCCGTTCCCAGAACTGGTATTGAGCCATGTAGAAGTTTTTAAGAACTCTCATGTCTTACGCAGTGCCTAACTACAAAAGTAGATTTTTTTTTCCTGCTCTTTTTGCCCATCTGCAAAATCTGTTTAATGTTATGCTTTTTCTGTGAGCTTTTGATAATAGCTGCTGTAGAACCAGCCACCTTTGAATTGTCTGCACTTACGCAGACAGTAGAGCATGTGTTGGAAGGAGTAAAAGTACTAGACTTTTCTCTTCTTCTGTGGATATTGGTAAATCATAGTAGTGAAAAATATCTGTACAAGAGAAAATGTAACACAAAAAGTTATTTTTTTCTGTTTTGCAATCTGTTTTCCGACAAATGTGCCTTCCACCTGTAAGGTCGATATACTAACTCATAAATAATCAAAACTAGTCTGACCGCCAAGTATATAAAAAGATTCTTTTATTGTTGTGTATTTTCTGAACATCTTGGAAAAAGGAAGAATGTTTTACAGATTGTGAGATAAACTTTACAAGGGAAAGGGATAGCATTGACAGTTATTTTCTTCCCTTCCATAGACATTAAGAACTAAAATACTGGACTTCCTGAATCCATTAACAGCACAACTTGGAATCCAATTGATGGCAGCAATTGCAGCAGTATGGAATAGCAAGAAACCTCATAGGAATCAAAGTAAAATCAAGGTGAAACTAAAGAAAGGCACCCCTAGTTTTCCAGTGTAAAGGCAAATGTTACATTTATGTGATTGGTTCTAAGCTCTAGGCTAGTTTATTGATTCTTTGGAGCTTTTTATATGTGACAATGGCAAGCCACTGAAAAATCTGAAATTCTCTTGTTTATACGTGATTCCATAAAGCATCAGGACTACAATTAAACCTCAAAAAGTAACTAAATAAAGAGGACAGTGTGACAGTTTATGCCTGATAGTAATAGTGGTTGGGGTTTTTTAATTCAATACTGGATTGTAATCCTAGGATTGCAACTTGCCAATTATATTTTAAAGGTCTTGAATCAGTTCTATTTCCAGAGAAAGCTTAGAGTTGTAGCATTCTCTTGAACTAAGCATTCTGTGTAGAACACCTCTTTCTTTCCTGCTTTCCTAATTTACGTTTTGTCTAAGTATTGATCTTTGAGTAGTCACACAAAAAGCTGTTTTTTCAACTTCATGTTTTTCCTGCTAAGGTGATCAGAGGGGTGTGTTTTCTTTTGTCAGATTCTTCCAGTGGCTAGTGCATCTCAGCTTATTCTTGTGGACTTGGTATGTGCACTTAACACATTGAAAATTGATACTATATTACATCTCATCAAAGAGGTAGTCAAGAAACCATCACAAATCAAGGGAGAAGAGGTAAACATGAAGATAATTCCTTTTCTTAATATATTCTCTTGTGGATTTTTTCCAATGTGTGTTCTAAATAGTATTAGAAAGAAAGTTATGTTGATTGGTGTTGGTTGGTTGGTTGTTTTTTTTTTTTTTAAATATGTGATTTTCTTTTGCTCCTGAATAAGTTGTATTTTCCAGAATGTGGGTTTCTGTGTTTTGACCCATTAATGTCAGTAGGTTCTTCAGAACATTCTGCTACAGAAGTTGCTGGCAATGAAAGGGTGTGGAGTCTTCCAGTACCAAAGAAGCTGACAATTTTCATAAAGCTGATGCAGATACACAACTCAGTGATGCATTTTTATCTTTCTACCCTTATCTGAACAGTTAGAAATACTTCACGTTGAGTCTGCTGTCTTCCAATTGGTTTTCAAGGAAACCAGTTTTGCTACTATGCATGGCACTGTAGGAGCTCCTACAGCTCTGAATGAACTTTAGCCAGTATTCCAAAGTAATGCGACTGCTTCTGAACTAGGATCCTCTATTAAAGCTCTGAATTGTCTCATACTGCTGTATAGATAGCTTTGTCGTAGTTGATCACCTGTTGGAGTGGAAGCGGTTTCTAAGAAGGCTGTGTTAACCATTGAACATAAGTATTTGAGAGATTGAACCTTCTTTTTATTTTTTTTCCTGATGGCAAATAATAGCAGATTTTGCTTTTATTTTCAGAAATCTTCTCTTGTAGATATTCCAGTGCTGCAGTTCAGTTATGCTTTCATTCAAAGGTAATACTATAAAAGAGAATTTTCTGTTTGACTCTTAAGTTAAGATAACAGCTCGCATCACTATTTCTGCTTTACTTTGTTCTTCATGCCACAATGCCACAGAACACATTTATACAGTGAATGGTTATTGCTACTTTATAATTAAGTAACAGACACAAAATAACTGGTATATGATATTATGTTCCATTGATCTGTTTATAATGCCAATCTGAAAGCCTCACTTCATACTAATAGAGCAACCTACTTCAGGCACCATATTAGCAAGACATTTATATAATTGCTCGTGATCTTCCTCCTTATCTGTTGTGTGTTGCCAGATGAATGGATAGAGAACTTCTAAATTCAGAGTTATATGTTATGACTGTAGCATATGCTGGACACATTAAGAGTCAGACAGTTGATTGGAAATACTCCTTTGGTTAAAGCTCTTCTTCACATACTTGGCTTTTCACACTTGGAAGCCTTGGGATATATTAGACTGTACAATATACTATATGCAATGAGCTACAAAGATAGCATACAGTGGAATGGTTAGCTAAACTTTATTCCTTTTCTTACCCATGAAGACCCGGATTTCTTATAGTCCTGGCTGGCATACAGCACATGCTGCTAGCATTAACTGCCGTATGCATATTGCCTGTGCTGCCCAATATTTATACCATGCTGTTGGATCAGTTAGGAAGGGGCAGGATCTAAAGGATTGATCTTGATGGAAGCTTTTAGGCAAGTTATGCATGTATGTTGGTTTGGGGTTTTTCATTAACATGAACTTCAGACTTCAGTGTGTTTTGGTACTGGTTTTTTGGCAGACTGCCTGTCTCAGCCTTGCAAGAGAACTTCCAGTCCTTATTAGGACTTCTCAAAGAGTCTGTGCAGTTGAACTTGGCTCCTCCTGGACACTTTCTCCTTCTCAGGTACTGTATAAAAGAGAAGAAGGTTTATAGATGTATTTAGTAGAACTGTCCAATTACTAACTCAGAGTGAATTGATTTTCCCACAGTATTCTGAATGACTTTGTGACTAGGACACCTACTCTAGAAAACAAAAAAGACCAAAAAGACTTGCAGGTACAGTGTATACATGTATACCTTTTAATTCATAAATCTGGCACTGTACATCTAAGTAAAAGTGGAGATGGCCTGATCTGTACTTTGTATCTGAATTCACCTGTGCTTTTAGAATGTGTGAATATTTTGGCTCAGGCCTAGTAAATATGGGAGACTCAAATAAAAGAGACATATTACACAGAACATCTCTAACAAATTTTTTTTTGAAGATGCATGAAATCGCAGTGGTAACTGTGGACTTTTCAAAGCTGTTTTCCATGGGTAATTTTATTTTATTTAACACATGCCATATAAAAAGGGTTCACTGTTTTTGCCAAGTGATGATAGCTTTCATCTGATGCCACACTGTCTGGTTACGTTATAGGAGGTGACGCAAAAAATCCTGGACTCTGTAGGGACTGTTGCTGGTTCTTCTCTGGAACAGACTAGCTGGCTGAGCCGGAACTTAGAAGTGAAAGCTCAGCCTCAGATTTTACCAGATGACTTCAACATTGAAGATGTGAATGGTAATGTGGTTTTGTCTGACATTCTGCTGCTTTCTCTCTTCTGCTTAAGTCAGTGACGAGTACAAGACGTTTGACAATGTGAAGTTTGCATGAGGCAGGAGTAATACAGCCAAAAGTAAAACAAACCAAAAAAAGCATTCTCCTCAAATAAGAATGTCAGCCTAAGCAGGTTCAGTAAATACCTCTAGAATCTGTGTAATATGGAGGAAAACTTATTGCGGGTGCATGCACTACATGGGACATAACAGCATGGGGCTTGAGGTATGTCATTGTGGCAACGTGCCCAGAAGTCTTTCACTTTAATACTGATATGCAAGTTACAGTTCTGTTTGGGATGAAAATTAGGAAACAGCAAAATTTAAATATCTGAAGGGAAAACCATATCGTTTTGCCTCTTTCAGATACATCAGTAGCACCATCTTCAATGGTTTCTGCCTCAGCTCCTTCAATATACAGTGTCCAGGCTCTTTCTCTCCTTGCAGAAGTAAGTAGGAACCAGTTTTGTATTTGCTGGTCTCATCTGTGGGGTAGTTGTTTACTGATACTATTAAACAGAGAAATAAATTAGGTTATCCTGGTGGATTAAATGGGAGCTTCAATCTTTATTGAGGCATCCCATGTGCACACACGTTCTAGCCTAAAATATGGCATGCTTTCCCTTTTTGTCAGAAATATCAACTAGAAGTTTAAAGAGACATTCTTTTCATTTTTAAGGTTCTTGCTTCTCTTTTGGACATGGTTTACCGGAGTGATGAGAAGGAGAAAGCTGTGCCATTGATTTCACGTTTGCTTTATTATGTATTTCCTTATCTACGCAACCACAGGTGACTTCTTTCTCTGCACATGTGATACTTCTTAAGTCTGATCTTTTTTGACCACATTGTAAGGCTTTTGGTTTTGCTTCTGTTTGTCCTTTCACCTTATTAGAATGGAAACAGGGATGAGCTGTATTTCCCCTGGGATCTGAAACCTTTGTTGTTTGAGCTTTGTGACAATTGTTGATGTTTTTCTGTAGGTGTTACTCCCTTCTGAGTTTTTGGTCTTTACTTAAAGCTCACCTTTCTGTGTATGTTAGGTAATGGAGAGAGGTGATGGGATGGGGCAGCAGAGCACTGGACAGGGCACAGGACCCATCATGAAGTAGGAAGAGTGCAATATTTCTGTATACTCTGACAAGTTTTTCAGCCAAAAGCAGGTGTGAGAGAGATGGATAATATCCTCTGTCAGCTGAACACTACAGCCCTTTTACTACAGGGACAGGAGGAAGCAGAGAAGAATTTCCTTGCTGTGGGGGTTTCCTGTCTTCTAGGGCCTTATCAGTTGGTGCTGGTTCCTCAGCCTTCCTCATGCATTTGTCCCCGCCTTTCTCCCAGTGCTATTCACAGACCTCTTAGAAAGCAAATCCTCCTTTTTCTAAGCAGCTCTCTACTAAGTGGCAGGAAGCATCCTTTCCTTTCAGGATCTGAAGGGAGCCTACAGGAGAGCACGAGAGGGACTCTTTGTCAGGAAGTGTAGTGATAGAACAAGGGGTAAAGATTTTAAATTGGAAGAGGGGAGATTTAGATTGAATATTAGGAAAGAATTCTTTCCTGTGAGGGTGGTGAGGCACTGGAACAGGTTGCCCAGAGAAGCTGTGGATACCCCATCCCTGGGAGTGTTCAAGGTCAGGCTGGATGGGGCTTTGAGCAACCTGGTCTAGTGGGAGGTGTCCCTGCCCATGGCAGGTTGGTTGGAACTTGATGATCTTTAAGGTCCCTTCCAACTCTAACATGATTCTATGATCCCTCCCCCTTTCTTCCCTGCTGACACCACTTCCATTTTTATGAGATGCAGTTGCTCATGATGTAGCAGGTATCAAGCTTCCCCTCCTCCTGGTGGCTACTTTTTGGCTATTTCATTTTTTCTGAGCTGATCAGTACTGAAGTGTGTAAGAGCATAAGCCACAACTCACGGGTGGTAGGGGAGAGTAGGGATTGTCTCAATTGTTTGTTACATAGCATTGTGGTTTCAGCCAAATTTACCAAAACCAGATTGACAGATGGCCCTTCCTCCCCCAAAAAGAAAGGAGAGGAAGAGATAAGGAGATTTAGGATTTTAGGGAAAAAACTAAACTACTTTAATGAAGCATTAAAAGTAAAGTTTAAAAAGTTAAAGAAAGAAGAAAATAATGAAATAGATACAGTATATACAAAACCATATCAAGCTCCCAGGATGACCAGCAGGCATCAGGAGAAGTCCCAGACTGGACTCAGTGATTGACAGGAGCTGGATTTCAGAAATGGAGTCAGGAACGCTCAGATTGGGGTCAAAAGCAGACAAACAGACAGGGTCCTCCTCAGCCGTCGGCCATTGAAGAAAGAGGGTTGGCCCTTTGATCCCTCAGCTTTAATACTGAGCATGATGCGGATGGGATGGAATACCCCTGTTGGTCAGTTTTGGGTCACCTGTCCTGTCTGTTCCTCCCTACAGGTGTGACCCCTCTACACTTTTCTGCTTCCAACCCTCCAATGGGGCAAATAAAATTCCCTGACCTTGGTTACTTACAGCAATAAGTATAAGCCAGGGCCTCTCTGCACACCATTCCTTGGTAATATTCTCACTGTGAGAGTGAACAGTTTCTGAACAATATGCTGTTAATTTCAGAGTTTAGTTAGAAGAGGCCTAGCTAAAAAATTAAAATGTAAAACACAAAATTGGTTTGTTTTACCTCAAAGCAGGACAGGTAGGTCACAGTCAAAGCTACTGGCCAGTTAATATAATGAAGAGCAAATATAGAGGGTCAGAGAAGATATAACCAGGTATGCCTGAGAGGGATGATGGGTTGATTGTCAGTGGGAAGTGAGGATTAAAGCCAGCAAGCCTCAGTGTGCAGCAGGGTTTGAAGACATTTCTGTTCTCTCTCTCAAGGAGGATGGATTAAAAATGATGCAGAGAAATTTTAGGAACCTGTTCTTTTCTGTTTGTTACACTTGTACATTTTCCATTTTATCTATTACAATGCTTTCTGCCTACTTCAATGTGAACAAAGTCAGTCAGATTCTTGATTTATGGAGTGTATGTCACTTTTGTTGACCAGTGGATATACTACCATGCATGTGCATTTGGTGCTTTCGCCATTTGCAGCAGGCATAGAAAACCCTGCGTACAACCACCACTGAAACTGTACAAGCCAAACACTTGTTCCATCACTGTTCCATGTGTGGAAATGGCACAGTAAAAATTGGCCTGGACGCTGCTGCTGTCATGATGTCCTTGTGAATTGGTGCAGGGAATGAGTGACAAACTTCTGCAATGCAAATGGAGATCTGAACACCAGGAGCCAGTCAGCTGCTTCTTGCAAAGAAGATACTACCATGCCCTTTGGTCTGAGAACCATAGTTCAAAACTGATTTTGAATGACACCTGTACTGGAGACAGGCAGTACTGTGCTGTGATATGTCCCCAAACCAGGTAGACTGGAAATGTGAGGAGCTTCTGCACAAACTGATTTGATTTCCTAATCTTTTGCTGTTCTGAGTTATGAGCTAATGTAGGCCAAGCCTATTACTGAGAGAATTTGGTTAGAAGTTCTGGGGAAACTCAGAGTTTATTTTTTGGTTACATAGATTTAACTTCAAAAAATACCTATTTTTATCTTTATTCTCTTTCCCCAGTGCCTACAACATTCCTAGTTTTCGTGCTGGTGCTCAGTTGCTCAGCTCCTTGAGTGGATACGCCTATACCAAGCGAGCCTGGAAAAAAGAAGTTCTGGAATTGTATATGGATCCAGCTTTTTTCCAGATGGACACTTCATGCACTCAGTAAGACCATGAAATTCTAGCACTTGTGAGATGCTGTTCTGAATTTGCAAAGAAAGGCTTTAAAGGAGAATGATTAATATTGGAAAGAAAATTATGTTTAGTCATTTCTTATAGAATGTAATAATATTAAAAGTGTATCTCAACAACTAATTCTACTAAATACATTATAAGCACTTAGGTTTTCATTATAGTACTGAAGAGTAAGCTTTTCTTATGCTGATACTCCCCTTAGTGAATAGGGAGCTGCAGAGAGTAGAGCTGGAGGATCTAGAATGCAGTACGTGTTAAACCAGTTACGAGTCTGCATATTGAATACTGTTTGGAAACTGCTCTCTTGTATGAAAGGTTTGACCAAAATATTTTCTGAGGTGAATTTAGAATCATAGAATCATAGAATGGCGGGAAGGGACCTCCAAAGGTCAGCTAGTCCGACCTCCCCACTGTTGCAGGGATACCCGCAACTATATCAGGTTGCCCAGGGCCTCATTGAGCTTCACCTCGAATATTTCCAGGGAAGGGGCCCCAAGCACCTCCCTGGGCAACATGTTCCAGTGTTCCACCACCCTCATAGTAAAGAATTTGTTCCTAATATCCAAACTAAATCTGCTCTTCTGCAACTGAAATCCATTGTCCCTTGTCCTATCACTGCCAGCCTTCATAAACGGACTCTCCCCAGCCTTCCTGTAGCCGCCCCTCAGGTACTGGAAGGCTATTAGTTCTCTTTGGAGCCTCCTCTTTTCCAGGCTGAACAACCCCAGCTCCCTCAGCCTGTCCTCAGAGTAGAGGTGCTCCAACCCCCTGATCATTTTCATGGCTTTCCTCTGGTTCTGCTCCATCAGATCCAGGTACTTCCTATATTGAGGGCTCCGGACCTGCACACAGTACTCAGGTATATATAATTTATACCAAAGCTCTCTCTGATAATCTAATTGTTTCTATATCTTATTCAGCTGGAGATCCATTATTGATCATCTTCTAACACATGAGAAAACTATGTTTAAAGATTTGATGAGTAAGTATCAGCTACTGTTATCTCATTTCTAGAATAATTTTAAATCTATTTGCATTTGAGCTATTGGGTGCATTTTTAATATACTGATGTATCAATAAAATGTAAGCAATGCTGCAGCTGCAAAATTGACTGCATTGCCAATTTTATTCACAGCTAAAACTCTAATAAGTTAATTTTGTATTTTGGTCATGTCTAAAACAGACCATAAGTATTTTTATTGTAGAAGTGCTAATGCTGGACTCCTGCATTCACATTTTGCCATAATTTGCAGTTGCTGAAGTCTGACCTTTTGCAGCTGTTCCCTGTTAGAATGCAAGGAGACTTTGGTAAACTTTGCAGGTGTCTGTATACTGGCATCAAGCTGTAGGAATATGGTCCACTAGTACAGTGAACTTCTGAGCAATATGCTTTCACCTGTAATTCAGGCTTGAGGAGAGTGTAGAAGAGTAAGTCCTGCAGGAAAGGGTGGGATAGGACCCCTTAAATTTGCCTAAGAGCTGCAAAAGGAAAAGTCTTTTTTCCTTTAGTCTCTTTTTTGGATCTTCTAAAAGAATGGTTGAAGGCTTACAATGCAAGACTAATTCACCAATCAGTAGACCCAAAGAGAGCGTTTCTTTTTAAAAGATTTTGGGACCCAGGCATTATCTTCAGTCCCAAACACAAGAAGTCTTTATATGGTAGATAATTCTTATCTCCATTATAGACATGCAGAGCAGCGCCTTGAAACTGTACCCAAGTTTTGAGCAAAAAGCAATGTTGTTAAAGAGGCAAGCTTTTGCTGTCTTTAGTGGAGAGACTGATCAGTATCATCTCTATCTTCCCTTAATACAAGGTAAGATTTGCAATTTCACCTGCCTTTTTTTTTTTCCTTTACTGTAAGACACACGTAAATTGTGTAAGAAAGGAATGTTACCTGTTTTCCAACAGCTACTTCCGTTTTTTAAAGTTTTTAACAAAATTTGTGATGCTGTGAATTTCTGAATGCTAACAAATAAATAATCTCATTAAGACGGAGACAGGAATATGGGTTCTAAAGCCTTTGGTGCAGAAATGTAACTCAAAGAATGATTATTTTGTGGTAATCTTCCAGCCACTCTTGGGCTGTTGTCGTTCTCCTTAAATGTCATTTTTTGACAACATTTTGTCCAGTATAAAAACATCATGTCTTCAGACTTTTATGAATCACAATTTTGTTAATAGAGGGCAAACGACTCAACCCAAAACTGATGATAAAGCACAAATTTTGTTTTGCCAAATGTTGTATTTCAGAACGACTGACTGAAAACCTCCGTGTTGGGCAGACTTCTGTAGTTGCTGCACAGATGTTTCTCTTCTTCAGAGTTCTTTTGCTAAGGATTTCTCCTCAGCATCTAACCTCTTTGTGGCCAATTATGGTGACCGAACTGGTAAGGAATAAGTAGTAATCTGAAACTAGTGTGTGTTTTTTCCTATTTCACCTTCTTCCTCCAAAATACACCTGCAGTTTGAAAGAAGAAATGTTATCATAGCTTTACATTAGTCTTATAATTTGGGAAAAGAATTAACACTATCATTAGGAAAAATCTTTTTGATTAATTTTGTTGTTGTTCTTGTGTAATCTCTTGCATGATTTGTTAATTTGTTGCAAGTCATAAGAGTAAACTAAGAGTCTGTAATCCCTTATACTATATGCAAAGCCTATCTTCTTTGTGATTGAGATGTATGAATGTTTCAGCATCCTCATAAATTATTTATTTAAAGATTCAGACGTTTCTACAGCTGGAAGAAGATTTAACAGAGGAAGATGAACCATCAAAGTAAGAACTACCATTTGTCTGATAAAGAACTTGTGAAAGCTGGTAATGATTGTGCTTGTTCTGTATCTGCAAATATTTATTATCAATATTTATATAATAAATATTTATATTTCTACGATAAATTTATTTATTATGAAAATATTTATTTAATTAATTGTCTGAGATAGGGAGGAGACAACATGATTTTTTGTTATAGCACTTGTGTATTTCTGGTACTAGTGTAGTTTCCATAGTTTAGGATTTTTTTTTGGCGGTTAAAATAGAGATATTTTCAAAACCCATAAGTACCACTTGTTAGTTGCATACAAAAATAGAGATGCAAAGCCAGTATTTGAATATCTTAACCTATTGACATTTTTTTTCTGAATATTTCTCTTTCTTCTAACAGCCTTTTGTATTAATCATAGTGCTACTACAGAATAAAAATAGGTTTTGTTGCACACAGGCAGGTACTCATTTGTGGAAATATGTACGTTTCTCTTTTGCTGAAGGAAAAACATCTGGTGGAATTATGGTTTAATGGTACATTTTTTCACTGTGACTAACACAGGAGCAACAGCAAAATAAGCAAACAGAAAGTCTCAGGTGATGGCAGTGGATCTGATATACAGCAGAATGAGCTGTCCTTGTACTTATCAGCTTGTAAGTTTTTGGACACCGCACTTTCATTTCCACCTGACAGGATGCAGTTGTTTCAAATGTAAGTTCTCTCATTATTTAGCTGTTCTCCACACTGTTACAATTCTTATCCTTTACAGTCATTACACATCTATTTTCTTCTAAACTTAATTTTGCCATCAGTTTATTTTACAAATACAGATGTTGATACTCAAACAAATCTAATTCAGGGTATTTGAAAAACAAGTTTGGCTGGCTCTGTGTGGGAGGATTTCATTATCCTCATTAGGTGGTTCTCTAACTTGGAAAAACTGGGAGGAGAGGAAGACAGAGACTGTTC
Source organism: Pedionomus torquatus (assembly GCA_013398155.1). NCBI lineage: Eukaryota > Metazoa > Chordata > Aves > Charadriiformes > Pedionomidae > Pedionomus > Pedionomus torquatus. Next base: position 6,463 of record VZRU01005387.1, on the reverse strand, counting down.
TTTGTTTTCCCTTTGCCCACAGTTGGGAATTCTTTGGAGCCAGTTGCATGTAAATACTGACGTGATGGTAACATCCTTTCTCATTAAATCTGGCTCTTGCAATAGCATAAAATTATAGTTTGGACAGCTCTTTCTGTATACCAGTGCTCTACTAAACTATATAGGATCCAAACAAGGACTTTTTTTCTGCCTGTTGTTTTTTTTTTGTCAAGTAATCCATTTGTTTCAGGTACAAATGGGCATTCGTCCCAGAAGTGGACACAGAGTTATCTACTGTGACCTCTCACCTGGTAGAAAATCATCAGGAGTGCAGACCACACATTATAAGAATCATGGATCTGCTGAAGATGAAATATGGGGTAAAGAATGAATGT
>VZRU01005386.1:113669-128464 GCA_013398155.1 Pedionomus torquatus | reverse complement strand
GGGGAAACAACTAATAATAATTAAATATCCAGAGAATAACTTTGTTTCATTTGGGAATTACAGTTACAGAGCAGCATCCTGAGATAAGAATGGAATTACACAATCCTGTTTATTATTATGAAACTTCAGAGTAGAATAATGCCATGATGCATAATTTGTATGTTTTTAGAGCTAACTAATCTAACTAGAATATGCATTTTAGGTTAAATGATGTCAGCATGACTTGGTTATATAATTTAAACATGTAGATTTCTTAGGGGTATTAAAACTATTCATCTAGCATGCAGCATAGTTGTGTGGCGCCAGAAACCAGCACTTTTGTTGTTGCTGCACCACATTTTGAGGATCCCTGAGAAAACTGTGACATACTTTCCATCTTTCTAAGTATTCCCTATAGAAATGCGTGCCCCAGGCATGTGATCTCTGCCTCTTGCTGCCCACCCACAGCTGATCCGGAGCAAACGTCGCACCCTGTGATGGGTGCGACTGAGGTGGGATCTCAGCAAGGACTGAGCAGGATTTGTGCAGGATTAGGGAGCAGCGACTGTGTCTGGGAAGCCTGGATCTGTGGGCAGGACTGCTGGAGGCATGAGCTGGAGCAGGTTTGAGGGCTACAGAGCCCCCCAGGAGCTAGGACTGGGGGACTCAGCCACCCCTGAGCAGGGACCAGGCATTGCAGGCATCCCCATGGTCTGCAAGCCCATGAGACTGGTGGCAGGTTAAGGTGCCTTTCAAACTTCTTGGCTAATTCCTAGAAACTGTTTTTGCACTTTAAAAAGCTGGTTTAGCCAAAATATAGCTTCCTGGGGTCCTTCCTGGTGCTTTTTGTCTAAAGATTGAAAGAAGCCCTTCATCTTGTGGTTGACATTGCTGTGACTGCCCATCCTTGAACGACCCTGCGAGGTTCTGCAGGCCCCTCTGGCTTTGCCCGGGTTCACTGCCCCAGCCATGGGCAGCTCCTTCAACCCCCGGGATTTCATTAGGATAACTTCCACAGGGAAAACCCCAGGAGAAAGCCCCTTCCTCCTACCCCCTCGAGCCGTGACTAGGCTGTCAGGCTTGGATTTTGACATCAGACACCGGGTTTTTTCCTGCCCTTGTGTAGCCGGTGAGGGCTCGGGGCTATTTTTATCCGGCGCTGGCAGTGGCTGGAGGAGGACGCGGCTTCCCTGGCCAGCACAACCCTCGCCTCCCTCTCATCAGCTGGCCGAGGCTCCAGTGCTGCCGTTGACTTTATTAGGGAAAAGCAAGGTGCTCCGGAGCGGGCGGGAGGCAAGAGGGGCCAGGGAGGCATCCCGGGCCAGGGGACAGTGGGCTGCTGCGGGTCTCAGCTCCGGGGACGAGGGCTTGATCTCATGGTGCCGATCGAAGAGCAGAGGAAGGACTGAGATGCCCCGGCGGGAGCTTTTCACCGGCCACGTGAGGATCCGGGAGCGAAGGAGATGAGTCGGGAGGGTGATGGCATGGGTGACGTCATCAGGAAAGCAGCCGCACCGGCCGGGGAGGGCAGTTATAAAAAGGTAAGGGACAAAAAGGAGCCTTTTGTCTGCCAACGGTCCTCTTGGCAGGAGGGGACTGGCCGAAACACTGCCCAACACTCTCCCGGGGCCCTGGGTTTCAGGTGCCAGAGCAGGGAAGCACTCCGTGGTGTTTAACGCACCGGTGTGGGGCAGCAAACCTTCCTCCCTCTGCATTTCCGTGTCACTTAATGGTAAAGAAAATGTAAGGAGGTGTTTCCAAACGTATTCTCCTGCCCTGACCCCCCTGGGTTTTAAGGCAATTTGCCTTAAGATATGCAAGTTTGACTTGGTTTTGCATTTAACCAGGAAATCTGCCATGAAGAAAAAGGAGATAAAAACACATGCTCCGTGGTCACAATTTCTGTTTGTAAATCCAAGAATAGCCCTTGTACTTTACAAAGATAAAGTAAGGCGCTGCCTGTGGGTCTGGAACTTTAAATATAGTAATTGTCCGTGGCTGGTAATGACAGATCCTGGCAAAAATAGCCTCAGTGGCCTGGCTATGTCCTGGGCTGTGCACCCTGCTTGGTGCTGTTGAATTGCTCCAGCATCCAGCCTCCACTGGCCTCAGTGTGTTTTAACCCCTCACCTGGCAGTGGCACTGCCTGGCTGGCATAGGGTCGTGCTGAAGTGTTGCTGGAATCTGTTAATCTATAATTCACTGTGTAATTAGCCTCTTCCCTCTCCAAACAGGCAGCACCTTAACAAAGCATGCCTGGTATTCAATCCAGGTTTGGTACCCAAGAGTAGAACTGCAGAAGTTATTAGGAGTTATTAGTTCTGTTATTAGGAGCTGGCTGCTCTACCCGAGGTGTGGAGGGAGGGGGGGTCTCAGAGTATACTGGGGAGCCTGCCAAATCAGTGCTGCAACTCAACACTGAATAAATCTTCCATAAACAATTTTATGTGCTGTTTCAGGTGATGTCTGTAAGGGATGAAGACTGCTAGTACAGGTGCCTTTATGCTAAATAGTGTGGAGTATATGTGGTAAAAAGAGCAGTCCAGCTACTACTTCTTAAGTGACATAAATAACACAGTATGGGCTTCGTTCCATTTCCTAGAAAACTGCAGAAATCTTGTGCTCACTACCGTGAGGATCTGTTCTCCATCCAGCATCGGGTTGGTTGGGGATGACCTCCATCATCAGCAGTACCTCCATGTGCCCCAGGGCGTGGGGTTGTGTGGGAAGAAGGCATACATTGGATAAATTCCATCTCAAACAAAAAACATAGAGGTTTTTGGTGTCGGGGATGGCGTGTGTCAGAGGCGGGTAGTGAAGAGCACAAGTGGTTGTGTATAATTTGCCAGCATCAGGGAGGTGATTGTGATAGATTTATAAACAGCAATAATTACAGCAGGCGATGGGGGTGGGAAACGGTGTGCTGGGGGGAAAGGCTGAACCTCTCCTGGCAATTTGCCTTGACTAGAACAGTTGGGTAAAGCGTTTGACATGTAGGCAATCACAGCCTTACCCCGACATTGTGTTTTTATTCATGCCCTTAAACAAAGGTAGCTCCTGACCTTCTGAATTGGAAGGTCAGCAGTAAGAAGGAAAACATCCGCCCAAAACTGTTTTGCCTTAAAAACAAAAAGCAGCCTTTTGTTTAAAATAATTGTCTGAACCAGACTTCAGCTCTACAGAGCCCTGAAATACGTACATTTTTTTGATCCAGTGCCAAAATACACTTTTAAATAATATGGGTATATGGTTTTCTTGCTAGAACCTTTACATTTTGAGTATTTGATCCATTTTTTTTTATGTACCAAGTAAGTATATTTGATAATCAAAAAACCACTTGCAATTTTCCTTCTCAATTCATAGTTTTCAATACCCAGCTGAGGATGTATACTGCAGCTGTTGGGTAATTTATCTAGAGCCTAAAGTCCACTTCCCTTAGGTATATTCTATTTCTCAGTAACTGTTCCCTATTTTATAATAACAAATATGACTCTTCATTTCTTTATGGTCATTAGCCTGCATTTGGTTTATAAAATGGGATATTCTGAGCTCAGTCCTGGGAACACTGTTATTTAGTATCCTCAGTAATGACCCGGTGGAGAAAACAAATTGCACATTGATTAAACATACAGATGGCAAACTGGGAGCAGTTGCATCTCAGTGGGAAATGGAGAAAAATTAAAAAAGATGTGGAGAAACAGCCCCATTTGAAAGGGGTAGATATGTGGAAGTTTGCCCGTATTTATGTGTATTTCAATGCTGAGAAGAGTAGTTTTCAGCATTCTCAGAGTAGGTGGGTGTGCTGCTGAGGGAGGGAACCATCCCAGCTGGCTTGGATGTGCTGTCCCAGCTGGGCAGGAGGAGGTGGAGATGTGCTTTGGACTCCTCATTTCTGTTGGAACACAAGGAAAATCAGAAGTATATGGGAAGATGTGGGAGAGGATGATCTGAGTTGGAAAAAACAAGGAGGCTAAGTGTCCCAGAATCCATGAAATATTAATGCGCTGAGGGATGTGGCTGGCACTCACAGGGGAGACACTCCGTGCATCGTGAGATGGGCACCACGAGGAATCCACACAGGCAGCCCTGTCTCTGCTTTCAGACCACTAAAAAACCATCACTCACTCATTTTTACTTATTTTTTTCACTGTACTGCCTTCACCGGCAGGGCTGGCTATTTTTTCTTCTAAAGCTACCATTAGCCTCCATGTGATTGAGGCATTGATTATTGNAAAAAAAAAAAAAAAAAAAACAAACTAGAAAAGCATAGCTGGGGGTCTGTGTAGAACTTCAGAAACCAGCAGCTGAACCCAAAAATTCAGTATCATTTGGTGCCGTGGGGGTTGTTTTTAATATTTTAAATAAAAGGAGTTAGGTTACCAATGAAGTATGTATTTTGGCAAGGGATTGACAATATAATGGGCAGTGTGATAATGTAATGTATGTAGCCAGCACTGGAGCTGGAATTAAATTGTTAGCTATTATAAGTTAATAATTTGCATTTTGTTATATTTTGTTTCCTTGTATGAAAAAAAATGCTTTATTTTTAGTTAGGTGGAAGTTGGGAAGCACCAGTTATGTTAATTAATGCCACAGAAGCAACCCGTGCTTGCCTGCGCATGCTTGTCGTGCTTTCTTTTGTTGTGTATTCTTGATTGAGTATTATGTGTTATTTTGAAATGATTGAGGGCTTCAGAATGTTCCTTCTATCAATAACTTGCCACCTTGTATGAATTTGTGGTCAGCGTTGGCACATAATCCATTAGTGACAGGCACAGGGATAGTGCTGGTACCAATTTTGAATCTAAATCTGTAATTTTCATTTGTTGCACATTGATTACACAGTCATCCCCATAATCATTGATCAGTGGTTAGTTTCAAATCACTTTGTAGATTGCCCTTATTCAAAAAATATATATATAAAAATACATTTTTTAAACTGTGGATAATTTGGTGGCAATGATTAAAAAGACATCTCTAAGTGTGCTGGCAGAAGAAGGATTGTGTGGTTTTGGAGGCTGCTCAGGGAAGTGGAAGATGTTAATGGTGCAAGTGTGGTCCATGGGACTTACATACGTATTAGGTATATATCAGGTGTATTCATTAGATGTGCATGTGCATAGATAATGTATCTGTTAACATGTGGAGAGAGAGAGGTGTAGATGAGCTTCTATGCTGGGGAGGTCTGCATGGCCCACCCAGGCACTGGAGACAGCTTGGGAGATGCTGGGCATCATGAGCGTGGCAGTGGGGTTAGTGGGAAAATCCTCCTTCCTGTGCACTGGCATGACCAGCAGCTTCATCCCTTCTTGTCACCCTTCCCTTTCAGGCCCAGAAGAATGAGCGGGAATCCATCAGGCAGAAGTTGGCTTTGGGCAGTTTCTTCGATGATGGCCCAGGACTTTATACCAGCTGCAGCAAGAGCGGCAAGCCAAGCCTCTCCTCCCGGTAAGCCAGGTGGCCTTGCAGCCCAAAACCTCTTCAGAGGCTGATAAGATGCCTCCAGTGGGACATCTTGAGACCTGCCCTTCAGAGGATCCCTCAGTTTTTGCTTGCAAACATATTTTTGAATTTTCCTTCTTTTAGAACAATGTCTCATGCTCCAAACACAATAGTTGCCAGTTGTGTAATTGTAAATAATATGCTAAAAGACTAGGTTAGAACTCTATAGAAGAGGTATTTGAATGCTCAGTGGATAAAGCAAATGAGCTGAATTTTCCTGAGATGGGTTTCCTTCTAGTTTTTGTTTAGGATCTTTGTTCAGAACTGAGCATTGTCTTTGACTTGTGCAAAAAAACAGTGGTGGAAGTATCACAGGATACTATCAGGAAAATAATTGATTATTTTATTTTTTTTTCCAAGGAGTTCTTTATGTTGAGCTGCAAAATAGTGAGGATTTTAATGTCTGAATGCCTGGTTTAATGCCAGACATCCTTGTCTGAAACAGAGCAGCGATGGAGAATGATCCCACCAGTCCTGGGTCAGGCAGTGTGGTGACAGCTGGTGAAAATCCATCGGTTTGTGAAAGCGCATCTTCCTTCAGTGGCTGGGGAGGTGGCAAACCAGTGGAAACAGATCTGATGCTGGTAGCTAGCCCTGGTGACAGCAGAGCAGTGGAGAGCAATTAATTGCAGGCACAGAAAACACTAGAGAATGGAAAAAATAAGCTTCAATGTGGCTCCCTGCCTTCTCCCCACATCCACATCCTCCGCACAGGCTCTGCTTACTGCACACAGCTCCATCCCTGGGGCGAGCACATTGCTTAGCATGGCAACCTCACTTACTCTGATTTTTAAAATCTCTACATTAAAAATACTCCAGAAAGGCTTGTTTATATTCAGCTGCTGAGGAGTAACCCATGGCACTTGGAGACCGTTGAGTACCTCCCACATTGGGAATGAAGATCTACCTGTTGTCATGGTGTGGGGGAAGAAAAAAAGTCTTAGAGAGGCATAAAACCAGGAGGAATACTGTTATTACACCAGAGAGGTACAATTGTGAAATTAAATTGAACTGCAAGTCATTTGAAAGGGAAAACAGTTTTGCTCTGTGTAGTTACAGCTAAACCAGGGGCTGCTATCTTGTAATTATAGCACAGGTCTAATTAACACTGCACGGCAGGGTTTGGCAGCTGTGCCACGAGAAATTACCAGCTGTACCTGAACACTTTGGCGTTTCGTTAATATTTATAGTCCAGGCAAAGCATTAGAATCGCAGGCTGCCTGTTACAGGACCAACAGGAACCTTTGCGGGACCATTCCTCACATTGAAAACTGTGCTTGCATACGTAATTAAAGAGCATGAATTGCTGGGTTTGAGGTGTTGGGGTCATGCTCTCAAAAGGCGTGTGAGTTACAAACCGATGTTTTGCACTTCCTCTGCCCTTTCTGCCTGATGCAATTTGAAGCTGAGCCAAGGGTGCATCCTGCTCCCCAGCCTGGGTACCCACATCTGTCCACCACAGCTTAAAAGCTTGTGCAGAATTACAGAACACAATCATAGAATGGAAGGGACCTTCAAAGGCCACCTAATACAACCCCACTGCAATGAGCAGGGACATCTTCAACTAGATCAGGTTGCTCAAAGCCCCATCCAACCTGGCCTGGAATGTTTCTAGGAATGGGGGCATCCAGCACCTCACTGGGCAACCTAGTCCAGTGTCTCACCACCCTCAGCATAAAAAAAATCCATTATTAATGGTGTCTATTTTATGGTAATAGTTAACACGAAATTCCACAAAAATAAATGGAAAATCAGAGTTTGTTGTCTGTAAGTACCAATACAAGCCCCCTCTTTGGGAATGAGGAATAACAGGCAGCAGACTATGGGGAGGGGCATGCTCCTTCTTCAGCAGATAGTGATAGGCTAGGGTGTACCGAGAAGGCTGAGGTGACCCCTCTAGTTCCTGAGGTTGATTTTGAATGAATTTGGAAGATATGCAAGGAGAGCAGAATTAATAGGAGGCAAATGGGCCTGATCCTGGTGTGAGGTGTGTGAGTTTTCCTGGAGAGCCCAGGCTCAGCTGGTGGCTGCTGAACTGCTCCACAATGTGAGGATCAGCAAGGGCTTTCTCAGACACCCTTTTGCTGAAAAAATCCATTCCCTTGTTTGCTCTTGGAAATCAACGTGAGCAGAGGGAGCTATGGGTTCTACCTGAAGATTGGTGTGCCACGGTCTTCCATGGGTATTAGCCAGCACCCATAAAACGTATGTTGCCTGGCTGATGATCTGCTTTGGGAAATAACTCTTATTTGAGCCAAAGCCAGGATGCTCTCAGCTGGAGAAGCGCTTTTCCCTCTCTCGGTGTGTGCTGAGACACCCCTGCCCTTAGCCACTGTGGAGAAAATCATTCCCAGGAAGATGAATTTGGGTGGTTCTTAACCTGTCCAAATTGGGTGATGCTGTGGAGAGTCCAGAAAACACAGTAACCATCTCTTGCCATACAGTAGTACCTCTTGGTCACAAACAGCATTATTAACCTTCTGAACAAATAGTTTAAATCATTAACATGTTACTTTATATAATACATCAATATTTTAACGATATTTTATATTTATATAAAACATCGTTTTCTATATAATTTTATTTATTTTATATATACTTTTCATATAATATTTTATCTAATGTAATAAGATAGCCACCCGTGATAACAAAAGCTCTGCAGTATCTCAGCAATTCTGAAGTTCATCGATAGATGGTGGTAGAGGCATTATCATCACCCAGCCACTGCGTTTCCAGTCCCACATTTAACTGCCACTCAGAAATGGCAGCACTGGGCAGCAGCAGGAGTTTGCCCATGCCTAGCTGCTGTGGACTGGTCGTCTTGGCTTGGCTTTTGGCTGAGGGATGAGCATGTTCTTGGAAAAAAATGAAAATGTTTATATTTTCCTATATTTCCCATACACATCAGAATAACAGCATCCTTTCAAAAGGTGGACCACTCACTGCTGACAGTGCTCCAGCATCTTGCCCACACAGCCCATCGGTGTGTTGGGGAGAGCTGGCACAAGGGGCCATGGTGTCACCTCTCCCTTTGCCTCCACAGATTACAAAGTGGGATGAACCTGCAGATTTGCTTTGTGAATGACAGCGGCAGTGACAAGGACAGCGATGCAGATGACAGCAAGACAGAAACCAGCCTAGACACACCATTGTCGCCCATGGTAGGTCTGAGAACCCATCCCACAGAGGCTCTGGAGCATGGAAACCATGAGGCCATCCATAATGAAAGCTGATAAAGAACTGATCCTATTAAAACATCAACACTAAACCCCAGAGCAGTGCCTTCAGCCATCAGTAAAAGAGATGCAAGATTCAGAGGGGCAGATACCAAATTGGTCCTGGTTTGCAAAGAGCTTCTGTAGAGCAGATGCCTTCCTCTGAAGGTGTTCCTCCTTCCTTCCTTTCTTCCTTCCTCCCTTTCTTTTTAGCTCTGATAATTATCAGGGCAGTAGAGGATATGACACAGTTTCAGCTGCTACCAGCTTTCCTCTCCTTTCTTTTCCTTTGTGAATATAACACTGCGGCCCTAGATGTTTTCCTTCAGCTTTAACCAGTCTGTCCCTTCAACGCCTATTGATCTGGTTGGCTGTTTCCATTTGAAGTGCTCAAGTTGCTATTAATAGTCAAGGGTGCCTGTCTGGGAATTATTCTGATCTTTAAAGATAGTCATGTGGATTCAGATAAAAAAAAAAATCTGTGCTTTTCCCCTCTTCTGTAGAAATAATACCACTTGTAAGTGGACAAAAACATGTTAAGCTGACAGCAGAATTCTTTGCTGTGGCACGGTTGGGGTGATGGGGCTGTAATGGTTGCGTTTCTGCTTCCCTAGAGCAAGCAGAGCTCGTCCTACTCCGACAGAGACACGACGGAGGAAGAGTCGGAGTCCCTCGATGACATGGACTTCCTCACCAGGCAAAAGAAACTCCAAGCTGAAGCCAAAATGGCCTTGGCTATGGCAAAGCCCATGGCCAAAATGCAGGTCGAGGTGGAAAAGCAAAACAGGAAGAAATCGCCAGTAGCGGATCTTGTAAGTGGGGGCCATAGGACAGCACAGGGCTTGAGGGGTTTGATGCCAGCCCTTTTGCTGTTTTCTTTTGCTTGTCAAGACATGTACAGCCAACAGTCCTTTCTCACAGTGCTTGTAGACATGCAGAGGAGCAGTGGAGATGGGGACTATCAGTCAGAAGTTGAAGGGTTGACATGGGTTGTCTCATCGGGATGTTACGGGATGCAGGGAATGAGATGATGAAGTGTGAAGTTTGTTACAGCCTTGAGGCTGGCATGATGCTGTTCACCCTTTAAGGTGCTCAGCCCATCCCATCCCACCCCATCTCATCGCTAACTGGAGCACTCCCGCCTTGCTTCAATGCTGCTCGCCATAGCCCTTGCCTCCTCTTGCATTGTTCCACCACTGATGCTGATAGGTCTGAAGACCTGGGTCAAACATTGTGTAGGTATTTTAGTTGGTTTCGGTATTCTCTGTGCTGTTCTTGATGCAGGCTTGTGAGGAGGTGATGTTTGCAATGCAAACAGTTCAGGAATACAAGTAGTTCAAAGCAAACAGTACAAAATTGAACATTTCTTTTCAGCTGCCACATATGCCTCATATAAGTGAATGCCTGATGAAGAGAAGTTTAAAACCCACTGATCTAAGAGACATGACTATTGGGCAGCTACAAGTGATAGTCAATGATCTTCACTCACAGATAGAAAGTAAGTGATATTTGTTTAATTATTCTTTGTTATGTCCTGTTTAATTAAGAACAGTTCTCCAGGATACACATAGAATTATTGATAAATAACATGAATATATAGAAGAGGGACATCACAGAAGCTGAAGATGGAGTTCTCTCCAGATTTGGCTCTTTCAGCCTTTTTCTTTCCTTTCTTCAGTTTCTACTGGAGTGCTTGCTTGGCTCTGTAAGAGAGGAGGGTTGTAGCATTGTGCCAGCACCTAACGCCCCACTTCTAACTCAAAATCTGGTTGGGTAAAAATAGTCTTGGGAAGCCTGCCAGTCCTGGAAACACCTGCCATGTGTGGCTTTATGGCTGCATCTTCATGTGATGCTGTTCCACAGCATCAAAAACAGCCATAGGCAGAGAAACTTTCTAGTTTAGCAAATGTCTCCAGGTAAATCTACTCCCAAGTTAATGTGATGCTGTGCTGGCTACAGCCCCTCATGGGTCTTGACGCTTGCCTGCAAGGGCAGTACCCCACCACCTCACCTTTGCTCTCTCCAAAAGATCCAGGCATTTCTTCTCCCAAGAGATCTCCATTTTCAAAGTAATTAATTAATTAATTAACTAACTGGTTTAAGGTAGACTTCTCTGGTACCTGTCGGTCAAAAGAAGGTTGGTTGGGGGCTGCTGTGCTGCTCCTTCCCTACCCGTGTTGGTTAATTGGCATCCCTTCTGGAAGCATCCCTGCTGAGGATGCAGAGCTGCGCTGTTGAGTCGTGATTTATTGTTTTGTGCTGCAAAGACAAAAAAGCCCCATCACCGCTTGTTAATTAAGCAAATATGGGAGCATGAGTGTTAATGTCATTAACACTGAGCTTGTGTCACAAACTGAAGAGGTGTTTACTGAAGAAGAGCATATTTAAGCAGTCTAAACACCAGCTTTGGCAGTGAGTGATGAGCAGGTAGAGCCTTCAGGGAAGCCTGGGCCAGCAGGTTAACTTTTCACATCATCCTTTTTGTTTTCTTCTTCTTCCCTGCTCTTTGACACAACCCCGAGCAAGAATCCAATGTCACGAACATCCCTCTGGAGCGGAGGGGCCAGCTTGGCCAGTAGCCCCAGAGCAGGACGGGTGGGCAGCATGTTCTGCGTTGCTGCAGAGAATTACAAAGCTAAATTTGAGGCTGCCCAGGCGAGGAACTTGGCCGCTTTCTGCAACCTGCTTCTTGCTCAGGGTTATTGCCCACACCTGAGCAAAAGCTGAACCAGCAGGACTCCAAGCGCTGAGGAATTCATCTTTATTTTTGCTACTGCATTAAGTTAATTCAAGAGAAGAACTGCATGCACGCAGTTGTGAGGGGCTTACAGTTTATCCTACAAAGCATGCAGTCTTTGGGGAGGTCCCTTGTGGTTCTTCACATCAGTTTATGTGTAATGCAGTGGGGAAGGATGATTTACGGGGTTACTCAGGACATCACAAACTCACCCCCTTTCTCCCCGGCACCAGGCTTGAACGAGGAGCTGGTGCAGCTGCTGCTCATTCGGGACGAGCTGCACACAGAGCAGGATGCCATGCTGGTGGACATCGAGGACCTGACCAGGTGAAGGAGGCTCCTTGGGGTATTTCTACCTCCTTGGTCACTGTCAGCAGCATGTGGGGTTTTTATTTTAGCAGAATTTCAGTTCTAAAGCTTTCACCATCAAAGGTAAGGGCTGAGCGGGACACTGCTCTCTCCTCCAAAATGAGAAGTCAAGGCATTGGGTTCTGGAGACCATCAGCAGCTTTCAAGAGTTCCCCAAACACATGCTCTTGATTTGGTGTTTCCCTTTCCGAAGCCTGAAAAGAGGCTGGGAAGGAGTGATGCTACAAACCCCCAGTGCATCCATGGAAAATCCCAGCAGCTCCCCATGTCCCCCACCCCTCTCACTTGGGTGAGTGACAGCGAGTCTGCCACCACCATCAGGAGGATTTGACTGACAGGAGAATTTCTGAGTCTCTTAAATATTAATTCAATAGCCAATAAAATAGAAATCCTTGCAAAATATAGGCAGGTTTTCTAAAGGACTCCCATCTCCTGGTCAGGAAGGCTTACGAGGCGTTTTCCTTTGAGGTATCTAGAGATGCCCTGCAGAAACACTAAGGAGTATTGAAAGCTGAAAAAGATGATGCTGGTTATTGTCAGTGCATGAGGACTGGAGTTTCAGAACCGAAGCATTGAGCTTGCAGAAAATCTAGCCTAAATTTGTTCCTATTTTAAAATATCATGGTGCTGCATAGCAGCTGGTTGAGATTTGATGGTGCTATGCCTGGAAAAAGTTTCTATCGGCTGGGGTGGCCATGAGGGATTTGGGGAGCACTTCCTATGCTGCCTGGGGGATGGTGGTCCCAGGGACAAGCATGCAGGTTGTCATTTCTGGGTCTTGGAGACACCGTCACTGCTTTTTTTGGAAGAGCAAGTGATGAAAGGAGGGGATTTGAGATGGGGGTGGAGCCAGGTCAATAAGCAAATGCCCATGCCACCACACATCTGTTTGTCCTTCTGTGCTTTGGGAAACTCTCTGCTTCCTAAATGCAATTAATGATATTTCAGTAAATGAAATTTGTTTGGAAGCCGGTCAGGGTGGTGGGCTTCAGTGCATGATAGGGGGCACCAACTAATCCCCATCCTTGCAGGAGGGGAGGACACAATCCCAGCTGACCCAAAACCACTCCAGAGAAGGATTTCTTCTCCCTTTCACCCACCTCCTGGTCCCCTCCTACCCAGAAGGAGCCCAGGCAGAAACCACACATCTCTTGCCCGGTGCTTGTTTTTTTTTCCCTTGGGGAAACATGATTTTTGGTTTGCTGCCAGGGCAGAGCAGATGCCAGCTTGGAGCACAGCCCTACCTGTGGTTTGGGTTTCCTTCTCCCCTTGGCCGAGTGACTGACACAGCTTCTTTCCTCCCCTTAGACATGCCGAAAGTCAGCAGAAGCACATGGCAGAGAAGATGCCGGCAAAATGAACCCCGGCGCCCCGGGAGCAGAGCTCAAGGGAGACTTCATTTTGCTTCTGTGTGTGTCCAAGCGCTGATGTCCACGGTGGCGCACAAGAAAACCAGTGTTAGTCATTGACCATGTCTGAAGCTTTATGTCCGGTGATTGGCCTCTGCTTAATTTATTTTAATTTTTTTACTCGTGCCACTAAATATCAGGCATTTTAATAATATTATTACAAAAACTGTACAGTACTTATTATAAATCATGGGTGAGAAGAGAGGGTAGTTTAACTTTATTTTTGTTTGTTTAGAGATTTTCAGTTGAACAATATTTTACCATTGACTACTTTTTTATTCTTCACTGTAGTTTTAAAATAAAGAAACTGTAATTGACGGTGCTATAAAAGTCAAAAAAATACATGCCTGCCTCGTAGTGAAGTTGTAGCTTTCAGTAATATGTATATTTTAATCAGTTTTCAACATTTTGTGAATGTTGACTACCTGACATTCATTTTTAGATGTGCTATTAACATTTGGTTGGATTCAGAGAGTTACCTTGAAAGTTTTATGTATAAATATGTAAAATAAAAATTTAAAAACTTGTTTCATATGATACGTCTTTTTGTTGCCTAGTGGTTGACTTTGGTGATGCACCAGTAATGTATTCCTCGAACTAAATGTGCAATTCCTGATTTGTCATCACCAGAAAGAGCCTTTTTATTATTTTTTTTTGCCAATCACGTGAAATTATGGAGGGAAGACAGGATTTTTGTAGAGTTATTTATTTGTAAGTTCATAATGTATGTATAACATGGACTTAAGAGATTCTTATATAATAACATTCACAGGGCCCTAATATTGTGACTATTGTTAGAATCAGCAGGCACATACCACAGATGTTTTTTTATATTTTGTTGTCTGGGCTAAATATTTAAATGACTCACCGATGTCAGAAATAAAAAAAAATCTATGTTAAAAATCTAAGCATATTAAATGTATTATATATGGTAATTACTCACCTCTCTGCCTTTGGGCTGGGCTCCTCGTTAGCAGCTGTGTTCATCAGCTGAGCGCTGGATGTGTCCACCTCTGTGCGTACAGGAGGAAGGGCACCGGGAGACTTAATAGGACTGTCTCCATCCTTCATGTCTTTGATTTACTGCTGAAACAGCTCGGCCATCCCCTTCCTAAGGCTGCCCAGCCATAGCTGGCAGTGGACAGGCATTTCGCCCATGCCACCTTTTTACATTTTAATTCTTTTTTCCTTGGGGGCAAATCCATCTTAGCGAAAGGGTCTGGCTAATGTCTTCTTCAGGGTGTTTTCAGTGAAGCATGAGCTACATCAAAATTTCATCCCCCACCAAGAATGTATGTTGTAAAATTACTTATTTTTTCCCCCCTCTTTTTGCAGAAAGTGCAGGTTGTGGAAGCACCAGCCCTTGGCAGGGTTTGGTGGGGCAGGGGGGCGGGGGGAGGTTGGTTTAACTTAGAGCTGCTTTTCCTCTCCTAGGAGTTGCTCCAGGGGGTTTCCAGTGGACAGTCCCTGTCCCACAGCCACAATGGTGGGGGTCATATCTCATGTCCCTGCCAGGCAGTGTCCCTGAGAAGGGAGCTCTACCTGCCCTCAGCTTTTGCAGAAAGATGCTGGGATGGGTTAGGC
>VZRU01005386.1:80014-95647 GCA_013398155.1 Pedionomus torquatus | reverse complement strand
TTTTTTTTTTTTTTTTTTTTAGCTAATATTCCCTGCTATCATTGCAAGCTTCACCTCAGAGAACCACAAACCCCTCCACCACTAAATAGGTACATTGTGCCACGCTCACAGTGGGTCAGTTAGCACTGTTCAATGTCTGTGTGGATGATATTAGTTATTTTTTGCTTTCTAAGAGGCACTTTACATTTGAAACTATAGTGACATAAAGTTCTCAATAGATTTGATGTGTAAGAGAGAATAATTTAAAGTAATGCAGGCAGTATAATTCACAAAGATAGAACAAATCTGTGCAAAGCCTGAGCTTATTCCCATTAAACACCACTGCCACACACATTTCAGTCTTAGCTTATTTTCTAGCTTTTGTGTTTAACCATAGTCCTCAGCCTCATTCCTAGGATTCAGGTAAATGCAGGCAGCTGTGTCACATCATTATAATTTTGTGTATTTACATATATATATATGTATATAGTGCCATGAAGCTGAATCAATGACCTTTTTTTATTGTCCTTTTTAACACAGGAGCTCAACACCCTGGGATTTGAATGTATCCTTGAAGAGGTTGATCCCAAAGATATCACTAAGAATCAAATCAACACAATAACAGCATGTACATCTGAGGATCCAGGGGTAAAATATATATATATCAAGTTTCAGTATCATATTTTCATGGAACATATTACACCTACATAATTCTCACTTCCACAAAATCACCATGTCTTGTTTCTTCTTTAATTTGCAGACTGGAGGCTGTCCAGTACTGGAAAGATCTACTTTTGATACGGTAAATTGCAAGTTTCCCTTTCTTTTGCCTGTTGAATGTTGAGAGCGTATAACAACAGATTCCTGCATTGCCTAATAATTCTGACTTTTGCAGAGTAAATGCCTGCAGGGCATCTATGAGGATCTGAATGCCTACAGGGCAGAGCTGAAGGACTTCAATGATCAAAAGGTGCTGGCAACTATTGATGAAATGATGAAAGTAAGTATTCCAGTCTCCTTCCTTTCTACTCTTTCTGTCTTAAACCAGTTTTTAATCCAGTTTGCTCCATTCTGTAGTCAGTCGAATAGTGATCTTTCTTTAAGCTGGTAATTTTAAAAAATTACCTGTTAATGTTTTTCCTATAAGGGGCTTGATTCTTATGAATTGTGTGTTGCACTTCCTATTTTTATGTTGCTGATATGGTTAACACACCAGGACTCAAATGTATGGCTCCTTAGCAGCCCTCCTTCTCTTTCACTGCTCTGCTTTCACGAAGAGATGGGATACAGGATTTTCTGCCAGTTCCTCAGAGAACTCAAAAACAAGATAAAAGAATGAGTAAAAGGGACATAGCTCTATTTCTCCTCCAAATACTGAAAGATAATGCACCTGGTACACTGACTATGACATAGGGTGCACTGAACTTTGAGAAATATTGCTAGTGAGCTGAGGGAATAGGTGCTAAAAGTTTGTTCGTTTGTTTAACAAAAGCTAAGCAGCCAAAAAGTTAATTGCCTTTGTATTGACACTGCATCTCACAATGCAGTGAGATTCTGGCCATGGGCAGATGACATCAGTCTAAGGGGTCACTAGGCAAAGCTGGCTATGGGCTTATTTGGAAAGCGTCTTTATTCCGAGCTTTTGCATAGGAATGGACATTTTTTAGATCGAGGAAAGTACATCTGGCTTACTACTCAACATTATTATTATTCATCTATTAAACATATTAAGTTTTTAATTTATAAGAATACAGTCTGATTTATAAGTCCTCTCATTTATCACTCAGGGGGTGAAAAACTAAAGAGGTTTTTCTTTTAGCCACTTTCCTGGTGGTGGTTTCTAATGCCCTTGCCTCTTCCTAGACCCTGAAGACCAGCAGCAGCAGCAGCATGCCACAGCCCTTGGCCAGCGCGGGGCTGACCTCCTTCAAGGCACGGATGAGGCTCTGCAGCATCCTTCACGCCTTCCGAATTCGCACGGTCACCATCAACAGGGTGATGAACTACCTGAACTCCCCAGAGAGCTCGCTGTGAGCACCCAGCCCTCCAGCACTTTGGGTATAAATTTGACCTAAGGGTGTTCTGGAGGAAAAAATAATAGTCGATACTCTGCCAGGTGGCTTGGGGCTTTTAAGGAATCGAGTGCATAATATTTCAGTTTCTTATACATCACATTTTAGTGAGTTATTGTCAGTGCCTTTTAAGCTATCATGTTAAATTTCTAGATTTCTAGAAAATAAGCTACATTGTAGTACGAAAATGCTCTCAAACCACCAAACACTCAGCTGTAATTTGTCTTTTGTATTTATTCAGCTGCAATTTTCAGAAACTGAAACATATTTATAATAATCAACTTATTTATACTCCTTATTTATTCTATTTATTGCCTAATAAAATTGAAGTTTGCATAAAAATTGTGGTGAGGTTGGGGTTTTTTTCCCACTTCCTTGAGATATAACGTGAATACTTTTAAAATATTTTGAATATTGCTGGCCTGTAAAGGTATAACATAATAATATTTAGCACTGACATTATATTTTTAAATCCTGTTCCCTTCTTACTTACATCAGATGTGTTCCTGGTGTTTTTTTTCTCAGACCGAGCACTCAAAACAATCCACTGGGTTTTGACGTCATTTACAGTGATTTTTCACAGGGTTACATAGTTTCCAGGGCGAAATCCTGGTCCCGTCGAATAATGGCTAGATTGTTTGCTTCAGGGAGGCAGGGAATTATGCCGAGCTTTGGAAGCTTGGGGGGGGGGCGTTGCTGGGTGATTATCTTCCCAATTCCTGATAGCAATGAGTAAACCAGCTCAGACAAAGGCACCCATCCCCTCTTCCTTGTGTCCGTCCTCACCCAAGTAGTGATCTTGGCCATGTCCCACACTGCCCCTTGTCACCAGCACCTTGCTCTTCACCTCTGTCTCCTTGCTTGGTTTCTCCAAGTTCTGCCCTCCCACCAGTTTGGGAATGCCCAAGCATCCCTGTTTGATGCCTAGGGGTTAGTAGGACCCCCCCCTGCTCTGTCAGATGCCAAGGGGCCACTGTCATCTTCACCTCTGGCCTCTTTCCCAAGCACCGGCACTACCTTTCACCACAGAATCACAGAATGATACGGGGTTGGAAGGGACCTCTGGAGATCACCTAGTCCAAACCTCCTAGAACAAGTTGCACAGGAACTTGTTCAGGTGGGTTTTGAATATCTCTGGAGATAGAGATGCCAACTCCCCTCTGGGCAGCCTGTTCAAGTGATCTTCCACCCTCGAAGTATAGAAGTTTCTCCTCATGTTTAGATGGAACTTCCTATGTTCCAGTTTGTGCTCATTATCTCTTGTCCTGTCACTGGTCACCACTTAAAAAACACTGGCCCCATCCTCTTGACAACCATCTTTTAACAATTTATAGGCATTGATCAGACGCAAGAGCCTCAACCTTTCATCTTTGTGGTCCTTTGCTGTACCCTCTCCAGCAGTTCCCTGTCCTTCCTGAACTTAGGAGCCCAGAACTGGACACAATACTCCAGATGGGACCTCATCAAGGTAGAACAGAGGGTCAGAATAACCTCCCTCAACCTGCTGGTCACACTCTTCTTGATGCACCCCAGGATGACATTGACCTTCTTGGCTACAAGGGCACATTGCTGGCTCATGGTCATCCTGTTGTCCACCAGGATTCCCAGATCTTTTTCCTCAGAGCTGCTCTCCAGCAGGTTAGGACCACAACCTGTCCTGGTGCAGGGGGTTATTCCTCCTCAGCTGCAGGACCCTACACTTGCCCTTGTTGAATTTCATCAGGTTCCTCCCAGCCCAACTCTCCTGCCTGTCCAGGTCTCACTGGACGGCAACAAGGGCACACCAGCCCTTAACATGTAAACTTGTAAATTCTATGATCTTATAAACATTATAATGCAATCTTATAAACATTGTAATCTTATATAAACTCCCACCACTTGAACTAGAGCCGTGATCCCTGCTCCCACAGGCCAGCCACAACAGGGACCAAGTTGTAAGGTAAGAGCAGCCTCATTCTTTGGTGCTGTGATGCAACTGTAATGTTTAAAGTCCTTCTGTCTGCAAGAACTAGCCAAAGCCAAACTTAAGACCACAGAAATACAATATACGTTTTTTTTTCTAAAAAGCCTTCTTTATTTTGATTTAAAGAACCTGAAGGTCGAAGACCTTATAATCTCTTTTAACCACCTGCTATGCTATCCAGTTACTCTCATTATTACAAATAAGCATCTAATTTCCAGCTCAGTTCTACTGATTTCTGCTTTTGACTAGAGGGTCCTGTTAGATCTCTCTTTTTTTACTGGATATCTTAAAGGTCCCCCCTCATGGCAATTTTCCCCTGACTTGTCCCAGAGAGCCAAGGCCAGAGAGCCCCCTAACAAGCCTCCCTGCCTCCCACAGCATTTTTTTCCACTAAAAGGTCCCTTGGCAGAAGAGCCCACGAGGCCCTGAGCACTAACACAGCCCTTTTCCTCAGCCACCCCTAGGGATGGACAGCAAGGCAGCGACAGTTGGAGATGGCCCACAACGTGCAGCAACCTTGTAACACTTCATCCAATAGCTAAAATAATTTAAAATATCAAAAACCATATGTAATTAGTGTTTCCTTTTTAATCCTTATTTTTTTAAAAGTACGCTTTTCCTTTTGTAAGCATACACAGAGGAAGATGAGCAAAAGAATCCCACGTCTTTAAAAGCAAGACAATCTCCTGCATCAGGTCACTGCTCTCTTCAACAAATAACATTATTTCCAAATCTTTTCCCGTTGTCGTACATACACTGCCAAGAGAATAACAGCCTTCGCAGAGATATTGGCTTTTCCAATTTTTGTTCAAGCACCTAATTCTATTCAAGTTAAAATTAATCAAGTAAAAAAGAAAAAGTATAAAAAAGTTTATATACAATACAAAAAAAAATTATACAACACAAAAAATTATCTCATAAAAATTGAGACAGACTATACAAAAAAGAGTGAAGAAGAAATTCCCAGGGAAAATTCAAAGCTGCCTGGAGTCAGTAGTGGTGCTCCCATGAAACCAGTCTTTGGGTTTTTAGAAAACAGAACCACAGCTTAACAAGGACTGAATGTACATGAGTATATACAGTATGTATATATACAGTGATTATGCAAAGCAATTAATCTGCAAGTTTATGATTATTCTTCCCTGATCTTGGGCATCTGAGAGAAATACAATGTACCTCATGATTTGTACAGTTCAGTGTTTTTTTTTTCCAAGGGGACCAAAGTTTCTGCATAACTTTTCTCCCTGTTTTTCCCTGATGTAAATAAAAAGATTTCCAGATAATGACCATATACCTGAACAAGGTTTTTTTTTTTTTTTCTGGTGTTCTTGCCTTTTAGGGCTGGCTCAGATGAGACAAAGCTGGGTGGCAGTGCCGGGTTTCCCCTGCCGTGATCCACGGCATCAGGAATTACTCCTGAAAGCCTTATGTGTGCTTATAGCTGCGCCAAAGTTCATTCACATTTCTTGCAAAGATCCTGCCTACAGAGTCTGCTGAGTAAAAATGCCTTACGTCTTCCTTCCTAAACCTCAGTGAGAATTCCAGGGAAGCAGCTGGAGAAGCTTCACTCCCACCACGCTCCTGCGAGCTCCAGCTTCACCCGCTCAGCATTGCTCCAGGAAACCTGAGGAAAGGAACACCACAAACACACACGGGTTACCTGATCTCTACCAGGTACTGCAATATTCATGTTGCACCATACATGTATTGAAAACCCATGACACAGCATGAGGCAGCGGCACGAACAGGTTTGTGAGGGTCAGATGAGCGAGGGAGCAGGAGCAGCCCGGTTGCTTTTTAGGGAGAAATAAGAAAGAACAAAGTTTTGCCTATTCCAGAAAGAAAACCCCAAACAAACATATTTAATTTTTGAGAAAGGTTCCCTTTGGCTGGCTGAGTTCTCAGCTCACTAAACAGCTTTGGTTTGCACAAGCTGACCCGAACATAAGGAGTGCCCCAGGAATCAGTGGGAGCACCCGTGGGCAATAAGGAAACACATACATGTGTGGGCCTGGCAGGGCTGAACCACTAAGTCATCTGTCAGGGGAGGGTGTTAATTAACCATTCCTAAAATATGTAGGAGTAAAGACCCAAATACGTCTTCTTTGGACTCCCTGAGAAAACCAAGAATTGGTTCGGGTATCTAATGCTGACTGGTTTGGCCATGACAGCCAGCTCACGTACCCAGCACAGTCAGTGCAAAAAAAAAAATATTAATTTTATATCATTTTCTGAAGGGAACATGAAAAAAAAAAAAAAGAGTCATTATTAATATAAAAAGGGAGACAATTTTGACCTATGTACCAGGTATTTAGTAAACTCTCTGATGAGAGCTCTTAAAATACATCTGAAACACACCGATGCAACTAAATAAATATAATGGGAAGGCAATACCTTGTAGGGCTTGCAGTATCTCATAGGATGCTTTTTCCTGGAGGCTACTGTACAAAGCTTCTGCAGTTCCGTTGCTTTTTTCTCTGTCTCTCCACTTGCTTAACATCAGAAATTTTTGCATATTAACTTCTTCCTCCGTTGCCTGAATCTGCTCAATGTCCTTCATTTCCATCTGAAGACACTCGATGGCAATTTCTCTCCACTGCCTTCCAAACAACTTTGCAATCACCATCAGCTGTTGATCAGTTAAGTTTTTTGTTTCATCTGAAAATACATAGAACAAAAAAATCAGGTTTACCATCGGTCCTGTCATTAAACTGCCGTTATTAGCTTTATGCGTGGCTGGGGACATACAATTAAGGTGATCTTATTATTCAGATTACCCAGCGAGGTGAGCACCAAGTACTGGAAAAAAGTACCTGAAGGACTAAGAAGCCTGGCCCATGAAGAAGACATCTGACTGCATGCTGGCCGCTGTAAAGGGCTTTTTTTCCCCATTTTCCCATTTATAAGCAGCTGTTTATCCAGCTGAAGAACTTCCTTGGTACGCTAAGTTACCAAGCACCCAGAGATTTTAAGGTTAAGGCCACACTAAACACTTCTTACTTCCCAGGGAGTTCAGATGTCTGTTGTTCCTGAAACCTACAGCCGCCCCAGAAAAGCAAAGTTTGTTTTTCCTTTAATTACAACGGTTCAGAAGCCTCAGCCCGTGCTGTTACACAGACTGAGCTGCTTTCCTTTTCCCTGTCACCAATTGCACACAAAACCGAGGTTTTGAGAGATGGAAGCTCTCCCTCTGGTGGCTACATGGCTACTTTTGTGGCTTTTTTTTTATTATTATTATTATTTATTGAACTATCATTATTTCTCTGTATTTTTTCCAAGTAACTATTAGTAGATGAGTAGGTTTTGGGTGGCAGCTCCCAGACACCAAGCTTTTCCTACCATCAGCACATCCCATGTCAACAACAAATGGAAGCTGATTTTTTTGTTTGGTTGGTTGGTTGGTTTGGTTTTTTTCAGAAAAAAGCTCAGCCTGTTACAGCTCAGGAGATCTCAAACGCAAAGTCTGAGACATGTACTGGAAACTTCTTTCAAAACCAGCCAATCTTAGCAGACAATATCATTTTAGCTGACCTTTATAAATCAAATTTCCCGTCTGCTTCTCCCCATTTATTTACCAAATGAATGAAAGTGTACCAAAACATACAAACGTGGGTACAAATTCTATATCTACAAAAGCAGTGCCTTCCCCTCCTATATCCCCTCTCATGCTCTTTAAGAAATTGAGCTCAGGTTCAATTCCCAGGATGTAAAAAATCAACCACCAGCACAAAACAACCCAAACCTGTTATTTTAAATGACACAGAAATGCTCTACCTGCAGTATTGCCGGTCTTTTGCTTTTTGCTACAGAGCTCATCTCCTTCCAAAATGCTGAGTGCTGGTTTCCGCTTTTTGACACCTAAGATGCAAGCGAGAGGTGATGTTACTTCTGGCACATCACTTGAGCTCCACCAGCAAGCGAGGTACACAGAAAATAAGCAACCCCGGCTTCGCCTCAAATTGACTTACCAACCGTGCTTCTTTTCTGCTCGTTTTTGTTCTGATTGTAATGGATCCAGTCACCTGGCGAACAGTTTTCAGAGGAAAGAAAAGGTGAGGTGAGAAATCCCATTGCTACGCCCTACAGCCAACAATTCCCAGGCACAAAACCAAGCCACTGGGTGGATTCCGGCTGTTGAGCTACAGTTTTATGTAATGAGATGATTCAACGTGCTGCAGCACGCCACCTATGATATGCAATAATTATTCCCAGTAAGTAAAACGAAGGCGGAGCATCCCCACACACAGCCCAGAGCCTTCGTCTGTTCACTCATGAGGGATGCAGCAGGTCCCTGCAACGCCCACTGTAGGACCTCCCGGAGCTCTTCTCTTTGTGTTTTATTACCTCCAGCTCCAAACCTCGCCATTTTAACAGCAGGAATTTCAGTGTATCCAAAGGCTGAATTATACCCCAACTCCTGCATCTTTTCAGCAGGAACAAACCAGAGGGGGAATAATAAAGACTCACTCTCTCGTAGCTTTGCTTTCCATACGGTCGCATCAGACTCCAGCTCAACCAAAGACAAGGTGAAGTCATCGGGTTTCTCCAAATAGACTTCAATGTAACTTTTAAGTTTCAAGAGAGATCCATCGACAAATTCAATTTCCTGGGCAATGTAAATATGTTAAAAACAAATATTTATCCACAACATAAATTAAAGAGGAGGCACGTGGCTGTTGGCACAGATCTGAACCCAACTCCAATCTCTTCAGAGTTTTGCTGCTGACTTTAACCTCGGGATTTCATCCCAAAATTTTAGGGCTCTAAGAGGCAAAGGCTTTCTGCAGCAATGGCAAAAGAATGAGAAAAATGGCCTTGATACTAATGCAGGAAAAGCCATTCTGAACTAGATTTCTAATAAAGCTGCAATGCACGACACGAGGGTTGCATCAGGGACTTACCTCTGGAGTTATTTCAGCTTCTGGCTCACAAACTAATCTATACCTCTTTCCTTTCTGTAGTAATTTCTGGCATACAGGGGGTTTGTCAATTTTAATGAATTTCTTATTTGAATGTTTTACGGCTCTTGAGATATCCTAAAATTTAAAAATACAATTTAAAGGTTACTCACTTCAGTAAAGAAATTAACATTTAAAACCTGTGCTAACGTGGTTCCTTGGGCTTTGCTCTGTCCCAAACTCTACGAAGTGTCCGTGAGCTGTTCCATAAGGCAAACTTTACAGAAAGCTGTGCACTAAACACCATCCTCAAAAAAACATCAAAGAAACTTCTACAGCTATTGTGCTACATGGGTGAAACTAGACAGAAGATGCCTGCAACCCCAGTAAAAAGGAGGTTATTCATTGCTGTCCCTTCTTAGCATTTGCCCGTGTATGGTAGCAGGGAATGGGTATTAAGACAAGAAGCCCTTTCGGGTACAAATCCTGAGCTCTGTGGATTTTGGTGGCAAATGGGTTCCTGATGTACTTCTTTTCTCTTGCAGCTTGTGAGTTAGCACACGGGCAGGTACAACTGCTTAAGTATTGTATTCTAACTTGGCAGACCTTTTCAGTATGGAAATCTCATTACATATATATATATATGTATATTATTATTGCACGCAAACACTGGGGTGAGAGAATCTCTCTTCACTATACCCTATCCTCCACGTAGCAAACCCATACCGAGCCCTGCCAGTGTTTTTACATCATGCCACCCTGCACCCCTGACATGAACCATACCTTTATAAAGGAGTCATTGTTCGTAGCCACATAGACCCGAAAGGATAAGGAGGGATGCTGGTCGACGACTTTGTAGAGGATGACGGCGCCGTGGTACTGCACCGGCTCCTGGGCCTGGATGAGTGGTCCCACCGGCGAGAGTGAGCTCACCAGCCACTTCACGTGCGAGGCCGAGTAGTCGGCGGAGGGCTCGATGGCTGCGCCCTCGCCTTTGATGTGCAAAACCTTGAAGGCCATGTCAGCACCATGATCTGCGGGGACACGGGGACATCTCAGCGCCTCCTGTGCCAGGGAACCAGCAGCATCCCGTGCCCGCTGGGCCAGTGGCCAGCACTCACCACCGAGGCAGAGGGAGTGGGGAAACTGGATGGAGGTGAGAGCATGGGATGAGTCGCAATGCACATCGAAGAGGGGACCACCCACAATCCATGGCTTTTGCACGAGGTTCGCGTATTTGCTCCAGGATAAGAGGGAATAGGTGATTTTGACAGCCGCCGCGACCTCAAAAATCAAGCCCGTGAGGCTACACTGGTAAGTTCCCTCTGCGTCCAGCTGCACCCTGCCGTGGGCAAGAATAACCTAGTTAGTTTCCGCTGCCCAGCAAATACTATAAAAGTGTGGTTTGCAAGGGATAACACAGAAACTCCCTTCCCAACAAGCACAGAGCACTTTATCTGAATAGTACAGAAGCCACAATAATTTTTTTTCTCCAGTCTCTATGTTTAAACCATCACTGGAGTGTTAAAAACTGGCTGGGAAGACCCAGCCAGCGCACACAAAATAGCTGTAATGAACGTTTTGCATAACGTTTCCTGCAAACGAAGCAGCTGCTTTTTCACGAAGGGCTCAGCCCAGCTCCCATCGAGCCGGAGCCAACATCATACGCTGACAACATCCACATCACACACAGACAACACCAACATCACCTGCTCATGACAACTTCCAAGCCAGAGAGAGAGAACACAAGATTGGCATCCAACAAAAAACACAAGGTCAGTGCAAATAGGGAGGATGAGCATTCCTGTGAAGCAGGGCAAGACACCTCCTGTGTGTCCAGAATCAAAAAGCACATGAAAACGCGCCTGATGTTAATTACTGCAGCAAGATGAGGCAGGCAGGAAGCTGTCTTAAGAGCTTTCTTGGACCAGGATCTGGAGGCAGCTTGGGAAGCTGCTCTAAATTGTCTATTTTTAAGGATTTGGGGGCATCCATTATAACTCCAAATGTATTTGTGCAGCAAATTGGGCTTTTTCCCACTTATAGTGAAGAAGTAACTTGATGAGAACAATATAAATGTACACCCATTCTATTAAAAAAAACCTACACGTGTAGTCCTCCAGCAAGTCTCCTGGGAGTCACTTGCTCCTTCTGGTCCTATATAGATAAAAGAAAAATACATATTATAAAGGTGATGAGAGTGCAGAATTACAATTCGCAAATTATCTCATGCAAAATATGTGGGGCTTGTGGGGGTTTTCTTTATAAACATACGTTTACATTTCTGCAGTGCTCACAGGGTGGCAGACAGCTCACTCCTAGGGAGAAAACAGGAAGATCAGCTCATTAAAAGCAAAGTAATTAAGCACTCAAAAAAAATAATAAAATCCCAATGCTCAAGAGACCTGTTACTACCTGATTCATTGCAGTGCAGTAGCGATTCCTTCTCCTCCTGTTCTTCATCTACAAAAAAGAAGTTTGCAGCAAATACATCAGCAGGTTGCTGCTCCCATATTCAGCAAGGACAACCCACTAGTTTAATTTGCTTACATTAAAAAAAAAATACCTAAAGAGAACATTCCTAAGACTAAGCCTTTGCATGCACATTTGCACACCTGCTTGTGCCAGCTTTACGTGGGGATGAAGCTGGTCATCAGGATACAACAACTGTCTCATCTCACAACTTGCCCAAACCACTGGAAATTTTCACAGGGGTTAAAAAAAGATTCATCCCCAGGATGAGTTTTATTGTGCCAAGTACAAAGTTCAACCACTGGTCATGGAAACCAGCAACGGTGCTTTCCAGCGAGCAGGTAAGCACGCGAGAGAGGCCCACTTGTCCATAAATGATTTAAAAGTGCCTGAATCCTCCTTACTAAACCCAACACCGCAGCAAAGCTGACGCATCGGGCAAAAGCATAGCCTGAAGGGTGGATTTCGCAGAAGCCGCTCGGTGGAGCTCTTGTGACAAGGCGTTGTGATGGGCCAGCTGCCAGCGTGCAGGGACGCAGGGCGCCGTGCTGCTCGCTCCTGCTCCTCGTCCCACCAGCATCCCTCCCTGCCAGCAGGGACTCCATCTGGGCTGTCCCAAGGTCACCCTGGGACATCACCACCCTCCTGGGCCCGCGAAGGTGTGGGAGAAGGCAGAAAACACGCTGCTGCAGCGAAAGGCCTGGAAAGCCTCAAGCAAACACCCGCCAGCACCTTGGCTCCCTGCCCGCGGCGATGCTATTTCTATCCCCAAGCCGCAGCGGGGCTGCAGTCACCCGGGGCCACCCTCAGCTCCAACCGGCATCTCCCCGAGCCTACAGCCCCGCGACCCAGGCTCCGTTTGCAAACGGAGGGACGGGACACCCTGTGCACCCCTTTCTCCCCAGGTGTGCTCTCTAGCGGGGGTTTTTACTGCAAGGCGTGGAGGGGACAGCTGGGCCAGCACTAAATCACCCTCCTGCCATCGCATCTCACTCCCCCTCCTGCAACTCATCAGGGTCTGCAAGTTCCCCTAAGGAACAAAGTAAAAGCACACTCACCCGACCTTCTTCCATCCGACTCCTCCGCATCTGATGAGAAAAAGCTTTGTAATTAATTAAACTAAAGACTATCAATCTTGCACAAAACCAGAATAAAGTGCTGGTGGTGTAACCCATGGAAGCGCAAACCCGCAGGCTTTTCATCAACAGAAAACGCTTCCTTTAATTCTTTTCCTGTCCATCCTGTTTTGCCACTTTTGTTGCCAACTTTTAGGCAGATTTATGGCCTCTTGGTGTTTGGACAACTACTGTGGTGTAAAAACATCTGCCTGTATTGTGTCTGCAAGGCTAAAGCAACATTAGCTGCTGCTCCTCTATTATTGCTCCGCTCAAAACTGAGCGGCCAGGAAATCGTTTGCTTACAAACATATCATTCTGCTTTTCAGCATGCAGTCGCTGAATTAACAGTCTTATACAATAACCCTGAGACTATTTCCCTGAAAAGCAGCCGGTTGAAACTGAATGTATATTTTCAAAAGGGAGAAAATAAATAAACCGCAAAGCGATGCTCACCCGACTCCTCTTCCGAGCTACTGCTGGAGCTGTTCTCGGAACTGTCCTCTCCTTAACAGAGCGACACCCCGTTAGTGACAGGCAGAATGAAAGGAAACAATGCCACAGGTAAGTAAAAAAGGTACATCTAGAAGTTTAAATCAGATCGGTCAGCAAGTTAGAAAACGTAACAGAGTCGAAAAAATACTGAGGCAGAGAGGAGCATCAGAGGAGACTTAGGGGTCACCCAGGCCCTTCTGAAGTGTACGTGTGATGTTCCAGATGCTTAATTTCAATGTTTCATACAAACTGGGACTATTATGGAGCTTCACCCATGGCATGTCCCAGTACATCCAGTTAAATTACGGTTTTCTGCGACATGCACGAGGTGGGAGAAGCATCAGCAGGAGCTGGTGTGTCCCACCAGGGAGGTGACACGTGGGGGCGCGCCAAATGTGTCTTTAATCAATTATTCTGTCAAATGTAAGTCGAAAAGAAACCAGTACTGCATAGCAAGTGACTTAAGGAGTTGCAGCAGTGTCTACACTGTGGTTTTATCATGGGGGGGTGTGAGGCCAGCCATGCCATCCCACGTGCAGGGAAAGCCATCAGCCACAGGTGTGCTCACCCACTGGGTGCTCCTCGGCCGAGCCCTCTCCCTCCGCACTGCTGGCTACCACCTCTGCAAGAGAAAAGCAAGCAGGGGATATAAGCTTAGAAGAACTTTAACTCTTTGTGGTTTTGTACTGTGCAGGTCAGAAGAATGAATAGCAAAGTAATAAGAATTTTAAAAATCAGTATATAAAAAAAAGTCAAAACTCTTATCCATCAAACTAGGGAATTACACCACATTTTTTAAAGCCATCGGTTATTAACGACAATCGTTTCCATTCCAAAGGATGGACATTTCTCATCACAAGCCCATTTGACACACTGCATTTCACAAAATTACCGTACCTTTTTCATCTGAAGAGAGAGACTCGGCTCCGCTGGAAGACAAAATGGGCAATACATGAGCAGACCGGTCAGACCTTTGCCGCGCCTCCACACCTCCCTGCCCGCTGGCATTGCTCCCTGCCTTTGGCCACGGAACTGGAGGCTAAAAGGTTACTTAGGATGGGAAGCTGGTAATTAAAAATTAATTTGCTCTTAACTCCACCCATAGCCCCGGCTCTCATCCTTGCCGTGCCAGGGATGGCTGGCTCTTCTGCGTATGTTTCCCACCGGCACAAGCCCTCAGCCCCAGCCCCTTCTGCAAAGCTCCCGGTGTTTGTGTGCCAGGCGCCCGTTCGTTTTGCTAGGAATCCAACCAATCTTCTTCAGCAAGGCGTGAAGCTCAGATAAACACAGTGGCTCAGACGCGGCAGACGACTCCAACAGCCCCCATCACCCATCTGTGGCAAATCCAGACCAACCTCCAGTCTCCACTCACTCTCAAAAAGGAGAAATGGGCTTGTTTTATCATGTATGAATAAAGATCAGGTCTGGAAACCTTTCTGTGAATTTCCACAACATCCTCACTGTGGCTCCACTGAATAACCACCATAAATGCTGCTGTCCTGGGTGCAGTTGCCATAAACCAGCAGGTGACATCCAGCTCTGCTTCTCTTTGGTGGCATGAGCAACTATCGCAGCCCCTCCACCCGTGCCAGCAGCCAGCTGGAAGAGCAGCCATACGCCACGCGGGCAGGGGAAGATCAAATATTCCCTCACTCTCTGGAGGCAGGTGGGGAATTTCAGTGTCGCCCTGGCGATGCCAAAGCCAAGCAGTTCAGCAGCTCAGCTCAGGAGGCTGATTTTGGGGTTCCCAGGCTGCCACCGTTCACCCACAGCCACTCCAGCAGCAGAGGAGCGCCACTGGGGTGGGTGGGCACCACCATGGGGTCAGAGCCTCAGCGGCTGCCACACTGGATGGCTCAAACACAACATATAAAATAATAATAAATAAATAGGTGACAGAGGCAGGAAAATAAATCCCTTAACATATGGCTGAGGTACTAGTTGAAGCGATGCAAGCAAAAGGGAGGGTGGTCCTGGGCGAAGCGCGGGAGGTTGGGTGACTGTGTGGTGATGCTCCCACGCAGCCTGGAGCTCTAAGAGTTTATCTGCCAAGGGCAGGGAAAACGCTGCTGCAGGCAGTTAAGACAGGCAGGAGAAACTGGGCAAGGGTTTCACCGCGGGCACGAATGGGAAGTTACACAACGGGCTTTATGCTTCCAAACTGTATTTTAAAAATAAGTAAATAATGACATCGTATCTGCAAGATTTGGATGAAGCCTGGATATACCCCAGAGACGGCACTCAAGCCAAGTGCTGTTTGTGCAACCCTTCCACCAAGTGCTGACTTGCTAAATAAGGTTCGCCTACCCCTCACAGCTGCATTTCCCTCCTCCTGGGCTAAAAAACACGTTCCGGAGGAAAGAAGCAGAAAGAAAAAACAACCCCAGCTCTATTCAAGAATAGGGCTTCAAGTGCAAAGTGCAAGAAATTATCGTTTAAGTAATTTTACAATAGGAGGGGGGAAAAAAGGCAATGCCCGCTTCACCCCCTGCCCCGCTGGGTTGTGGTGGTGCTTCCCGGCCCCCGCTGAAGCAAAAATCGACTGCAGCTATAGAGGGAAAAGCAACTCCGTTTCTCAACGGCCCCAGCTGCCGCCAGTTAGGGCAATCCCCGGACAGCGGGGCCAGGGTGGAGCCGGG
>VZRU01005386.1:0-61270 GCA_013398155.1 Pedionomus torquatus | reverse complement strand
CCCCGCCGCCGCCTCCCCCCCGGTCCCGGTCCGGTGCTGCCGGAGGCCGGGGGTCCCGCCGCCGAGCCGGGGCTGGAACCGGGACTGGAGCTGCCGCCACTGCCCCGCTACGAGGAGGTGAAGCACTTGCCCAGCTACGAGGAGGCGCAGCGCTGCCCTCGCCGCCCCCCCGGGGACGGGCAGTGGGACGGGGAAATCTGCGGTTGAGCCCCCAACTCCGCTGCCCACCCGCGGACGGGGCGCCGGACAGTGGGGTCCCCGGAGGGACACAGCAGTGGCCGCCGGACGGGATGCCCCGGGGAGACGGGATGCTGGACGTCCCGGGATGGAGAGGCAGCGGTCCTGAGGAGCGATGCCATGCCAGAGGTCTCTGGAAGGGGAACACACCTGGGTTCCTTGGATGGACATTGTGGACTCCTAGAGGAGACGCCATCCACTGGGAAGTTTGGGTGGGATGACTTGCTGGACATCGGGGTCTGCAGAAGATGGCCTGCAGGAAGAAGATGCTGGTGTTCCCAGTGGGACAGCCTGCAGGATGCCAGGGCTTCCCAGAGGAACACGCCACAGGGAGGGAGGGATCTGCAGCCTGAGGAGCTTCTGCTCACTCCCTTGGGAGCATGGGCTGGGTGGCATGGTGGCTGAACCACTGCTCAGCCCTGGACCCCACGGGGGTTTGGTTAAGAAGAGGGATACATCGTCAAGGAGGAAGCTGACCTGGGGACATCACCTCTGATACAGTATGACTTCCAGTATGATGACATGCTCTTCATGAGGTGACAGAAAGAGCTGGTTGAAGTTGGGTGCAGCTCCCCCGGCTCCCCTCACCTAGGCCATGCCTTGGGCTCCTGCACACCATGAACGCCAGGTTTGCTCAACTGTGGAAGCAGCAGGAGACCACATGCAGGGGGTCTGCATGGACATGACTGCATGAAGTTGGCCTGATGGAGCGGTCCTCACACCTCCCACACCCACAGGTGGCAGGGGTTGGTGCAAGTGTGGGGAAAAGCAAGATCAGGCTTTCCCCCTTGGTATCACACAGCGGTTGTATGTAGCCTTGTCTTTGTCAGCAAGGCAAAAGGAGGAGAACAACCTCCAAAGCTTGCTAATAAAATATTAGCACCTTCTGGCACTGTGCTTTTTATTTCACTGAGGTGATGTGGGATCACTTCAGCTTGAAGGGAAATGAATAGCCCAATCCTGCACAGGCCACATCAGACCTCGGTGCAGACCACTGCCAGGTCTCCTACCCACAACCCCTCTAAAAACCTGGTTACTTCACTCTGTGGGTCCCAGGTAAAGGGGTCCCAAGGAGAGCGAGCGTGAGGTACCCCTTCTCCCCTCACAGGCAAGGTTCATAAATAATGTTAAGTTATTAATGTTAAGAGAGGCGTTCCTCACGCTGTGGACTTTGGATATACATCAAATACAGATATGAATGCAAGTATCAGAATATGGGCTTCTGGATTTTGAAGTATTTCTTGCGGTGGCTTGTACACATTTCTATGTCGCAGCTAAAAATGCTAAGACAGAAACACGTTCCCAAATGCTGCACAAAATCCTCATACCTAGTTGAAGTGGAAATCCTATTTTTACTGGAATTGAGATTAGGCCTTTTTATACACTGCAGGGGACAGAGGTGGCTGAAGGAGGAGGAGGGCCTGAGATGGTTGTAACCCAGACCCAAATCCTGCCGTGCTTTCTCACCTGGAGCTTCTTGGCTTGTTTTAACACACATCCTCATGCAAAGGTGGATTACAGCCCAAGGAATAATGCTGAGGCTTCCTAACAAATGGGGAAAACCCCACACAACCCAGCCTGCCCCATTCATTTCTCCACCTCTGTCAGCAGGGGTTATAAAACCTCCACTCCTGCCAAGTGCTCGCAGTGCCCCTGTTGAAGGAACAGCAAAATTGGAGGGGAAAGATTGTTTCCTTTAGAATTTTCTTGACTTTTTCAGGCAAAATGCTATTTCCACTGCTGACTCACACTTGGACTGGTACAAAGTCCACTGACAGGAGTTTTTTCAGGATTTGTGGCCAGATGCTGCCGGCCCTCTGCATGCACAGAGCCCAGGCAGGAGCAGGTCTGTGTGAAATAGTAGGGAGCAATATTAAGAACTTTTTTGGAAAAACTGTGTTTAATGGGAAGACTCTTTTCTTGAATAAAATACACTGCATAACAGGGTAATTCCATATCTTAAATAGCAACATAGAAATGAAGGACTCACCCTAACGCTGCGCAACTTGGTTGCCAGCCCCATGGCTCCAGGGGAAGTTTATAGGGTCCTTGTTGGGCAATGCTGCTCCGGGCCATTTATTCTTAGCCCAATTTATTTAGTGCCTCAAAATCCCACAGCATGGTTTTGGGAAGTGCCAGCAAGACAGAAAATATTTTATTAATATGTGCAATTTTAAATATCGAAAGCCAGTGGAAAGAGCGTATTACTTTTAAAAGACAAAATTTTTTCTTACCCATAGTTTAACACATTAATTAGTTTCTGCAGTCCAAGTGCTAACATCAACAAATAGAGTTCTTTTTTTTTTTTTTTCATGTCCTTCCTTATAGGAAATAATCATGCATTCAGAGTTCTCCTTTAATATTGCATTATTACTCTATTTTGTATTTCCCCTCCTTGGGCAAAGCTGACCTCCTTCTTTTCACCTGAGAGGAGTGTTTGTGCAGGATCCAGAGAAAAGGAAAAACTCATTTACACACAGAAGGGACAAGGAAGACCCGGAGGCTGAGAGGGACCATCTCTCCATTGCTCACTTCTGATAGTTCTACTGTTAATCAGTCTGAAGAAAGAAACCCCTAGAGATGTGTTTGTTTCCTGTGGGACATCCACTGCCAGACTATACTTGGGGCAGGTTCAGCTAAGAAAGCAACTTGCAGGACTGAAACATAATTTTGAATAGGTAAATCAATAGCCTTTGCTCAGCATCCTCTTTCTGTGCCAAAATACTGGGATCTGGGAGAATGCTCTTACAGAGAAAATACTATGTTTAAAATATGGCCCAGTTTGGTGCTATAACCTTACTGGTAGATCATCAAGATAGTTGCTACGAAGTGCAGTTGTTAATGAAGAATGTCTTAAATGGAAATAAAAATAAAGCATTATTGTCTTTGAGCCATGGCATGCCAGCTTCTGCGGCCATGCCCAACTGACAGGACACCAAAGGCTGAGCGAGACTCACCCCTACATTTAATTGCTCAAGGTGAAACTTGAAGGAATTTCATGGAGGGGTTTGAATCGCCTCTGTCAGTGTCTGTCTGCAGAAAGGTGTCCTGTCAAAGTGCTGGATGCTTTTCACTGCCACTACTTCACATGAACGAGGCAAATAACAAACACCAAGGGCGGGCAGGAGTCATCTCCATTAACTGGGAGTGGCTAACTTAGTCCTAAGTTACTAACTGATCACTGCTTCGTACACAGTTACCATGAGCTCCACCTGAGACTGGACCCAGTTTGTGCATGAAGACCTCACAAAATGTCTTTTTTTTCTAGCTTGAAGTTAGCACTTGGGGTGGAACCGAGGATCTTTTACAGTGCATGGAGATGTAGATACAAGCCCTCTTTTCTGCCGTTTTTGAAGGCGTACCTGTTTAATCTCAAAGAAAACCTGAATGTCTATTTAGACTAGAGACTAAAATATTTCCAAACTGCAGGATTCCAGCTACCACAGTTATTTCTTTACATAAAGAAAAAAATTCTTGCAGACCCTTCACGAAAGACCTAGAAGTAATTAAACATGATATCCTTTGTACATCCATCTCATCTAATTGTTCCAGGCATATTGCCTAGCTCTGTGCAGAGGAAGAACGTATCCCTCTATTTCCCTGAAGATATCAGACCATCATATTTTCATATGAGGCACTTAGTTCTCATTAGAAACATTTACAGTAGGGGGAAGGCACCTGAATTGAACCAAGTAGTTTACATTTCTGTATTTGAAATTTTATAGCGTGAGGCAAGATTCGACTGAATTGGATCAATAAACGTATACTTTGGAAAAAGATTCATACAGATGATCAGCTCAAACATTTTTCTTCTCCCTAACTTTTCCCCATGCCCTACAGAATAAAATATCAGTGTGGAGAATGCGTTAGTACATCAAATTTTTTGGGAAGGCAGAGATGATCCCAGGAGGAGATGACAGCTAGGCAATAGCCATGAGTGCTGAGCAGGTAACTGCCCTGTTCTCTTTATATTAACAAACAGCTCAGTGCATTCCACCGACTGCACAAAGCCACAAGTGAGGTTATAGCCATTGAATTCGAATAACATATATATTCAAGTCAACAATTATAACACGTACTGCGTCATGAAATGTCAGCTGATTTTGGAGCCACTGAATTAAGGCAACGTGGTGTCCTGGTTTCAGGTAGAATGGAACCAACTTTCTGTTTAGTAATTTTTCTTCTTAGCTCTTAACTCTGTTATTAACTAACAGTTGATCTTGTTTTTTTTTATTTTAAGTTCTCCATAGAAATATGGACAAGTGAGATACGAGTGCAACGGGCGGACCTCATCCCCACAGTCATCAGTGTAAACCAGCCAATAATGGAAACACAGTAAAATCATGCCCCATACCTATTTTGCACCTACACAAAACTTTGTACATTCTACTTTGAACAGGAATGAATATGCGGATTGGTTAATTTCTAAGGAAAACCACTAATTAACATCTGGAATGAAAGTAGGATGAGTTGTAAGAACTTTGGAAAAACTGATGAGCAATTGAGTTCTTCACTGACCATCCACTGCAGATGTGTCTACCCCCCAAAAAATCCTTAAATTCTTGAAAGAGTAATCATTTGCAATGGTTGGTTTGTCTGGGGCTTGCATGCTCCAACCACTTAGTGAAAGCTCAAAGAGGAGACATCTCCTACCTTAACTACATTGTGAAGAAGCAGTATCTCCATCATCACGTGTGTGCTTTTTTCATAGAATGGTTTTGGTTCGAAGGGACCTTAGCGGTCAACAGGTTCCAACCCCCATGCCGTGGGCAGGAACATCTCCCACTAGAGCAGGTTGCTCCAAGCCCCATCCAGACTCATAGGCGATCATAGTACTGGCCACATTCATCAACTGCCATGACATATATTAACACTTATTGGTCTGGGGTTTGAAAACCTTTGAAGTGGTGATTCACCAGCCTTCCTGCGGCCTGAGTGCATTATGGACATTAACTTCTCAGAATCCCAAACCCAGCTCTGCAACAACCTTAAATACATTACTTGCATCTGCAGATGGAAAAGGAGGGGCAGAGAGATCCCACAATGGAGCCACAAACAGAATCAAAACTCCTGGACAGACTCCATCACCATCTCTACCTCCTGTTACCTCTCTTCTCCCCCAAAGATGTTTCTGTGATGCAGCTTCTGGTTTCTGGTACAAATGTGGCATCCCCAGAGTCCTCTCGTGCACAGAATCCTTCAGAGCCGAAAGCTTATTTTCCTGCAGTAGGAAATGACTCGACGCAAACCGTGGAATTCAGTTTTCACGTCAGATGAATTCCAAGCTTCATCCTGTGCCAGTTCCAAAGGATAAAATCTGACAAGCCAACATAGATCTCAAATTCTCATTGTCTTAAAGACCAGAACACAAAAAAACAGTTTGCCTTTTCATTCTGAACTACTAAAAATACACAAACTATAAAAATCAAGCTACAGATAAAAATTAAGAAGGTTTCTTCAACTGTTTGCATTACTTGGAACAACTGGAGGCAAACCAATAATTAAAATGTGGTATAAAACAAGATGAATGCAGTAATTCCATTTATTTTTTTTTTTGTCAAATCCAAGAGGATATTCCTAAAACAATCTTTTTCCACTACTCTTCACTGCAATCACCACTGGCACCCATCAGTAAGTTCTCTAGAAACACGGGGTGGCTGCTGTGTACCACAAATAGAAACCTGTCCACAGGGAACAGGCTGCAACCTTTGTCCGTTGCTGAAGAGCTGATGGACAGGGCTCGATGAGTGGGATGTAAAACCAGCTGTCCTCCAACGCATGGGGGAGCACTGACCCCCCATTAACAGATCAGTTAGGTTTGTCCCATTTTACACTGTTAAAATGGGGGGGGGGAGGGAGGAAGGGGAATTTGCATATTTCTACATAATTTCTAAGCCCATGTACAAAGAGGACAAAGCGCAATGTTTACAATGCTTTAAAAGACAGAAGTGCTACTTAAGGTACAAAACGTTTTTGGCTTTCCTAAATCAATTAGGGCTTTTAAACACTTGTCTTAGTTCTTTTACCTCACTTAAAGATACATTTTCCACATATCCATTTGAACCTCCCTTCCTACAACCAGAGAGAACCTACTGTGGCCACAGTAGTATATGAACTACTGCTACGGCAAAATTAGGGTTCTGTTTGAATAACTGAGCCACCACAACAGCAACTACAACACTGAAATCTCATTCCTGTTAATTCAACTTCGTAAATAGGTTTAAAATGTTTTAAAGTAAACAGACAATCTACATAGGGCACTATCTGTTTAAAAAACAGGTATTCTTACATCATTGAAGTATCCACATTCTTGCACCGCGCACTAACGTGGTCAGTAACTGATCAGCCATTTCATTTTCAGCTCTGGAAGGTTTCAGATCAGGCTTTGGACAGAGAGGTAATGAGACACAGACACAATAAGCGGAGTGAAAATACTTTTTGATCTTACTTTGCACCTGCTAATATGCAAATCTTATCTGAGCACATCAGAAACGGCCCATGGAAGCAGGTACCCAAGGTCTGTTGAAGCTTCTTGTAAATGCACCTGAAAAAAGGTGTTTCCTTTTACTTAATAGATGTCACTAGATGAACTATTGAAAATTACTTAGAACAGGTACAGACAAATGCAATGCAGAACTTCAAAATCCCCAAGCAAACTACCACAAAAATACCTTGGACTGGGCAGATGGCACCTTTCTTGAAATTGCAATTGCGGTATGTAAAGACCCTGCAACAATTCCAGGTAAGCCAGGTAAGAACATTTTCTTCTGAGAATGTTCTGAAATTTAGAAGGATAAAAATGTGCCAGGTTACCTGCATATTAGAACCTAGAGAAAATAAACAGTGCTTTTCTAAAATAGTTGGTTTGCTTTGTTTTCTATTTAACACAAACACGTAGTTCAAAACTGGATGTGCGTGGAAAAAAAAAAATAGATCTGATCAGCAATAAATACCTGAAAGTCTTTATTGTGCTTTGACCCAGGAACTAAGCAGCCTGTCCTATCCCCTACAGATGAAACACCTCACAGTGATGCCGAGATGTGGAGAACCAGCTCAAAGTACCACGGTGCTACCTTCTGTGAGTGACACCAACGTCACCCTGGAGGGCACTCAACGACAGCACCTTCGCAAGTGCAGCATCCTTTCCCCTTTTATCTCTGTCTTTGCAACAGTTAATTGTTGCACCAAGCATTTTTAAGAAGTTGAGTGAATTTGCTGCTTCTGCTGTACTTCCAACTGGCCCAGGAATAAAAGGGCAAGATTGAGCCAAGACCCTGAACTTTGTATCATTGCTAGACTTGTCTTTAAAAATTGCTTACGTTGTATTACAAATCTGAGCCAGGCTTCATAAATTTAACATTAAACACTTGCCATTAGTGATATTTTGGGCTCAACTCTGGAACTAGTAAGTGCTTTCTGCAAGTCAATGGAAGGTGAAGGTGGTTGCTTTGCCACATGTCAGTACACCAGAATGCTGTGGAGCTTCAAATAGGCTACATCAGAATTCTTGTTTTATTTAGCAGTCAGCTAAATCAATGGAGATCACCTAATGCATCACCTATTAGATACATTTTTTACAAAGAACAACCTTTTATTTGCTTTTATTAAGAAATTTATGAACTATGCAAAAATGCCATAAAATGCTTTACAAATCAGAAATTTGCCGGATATACAGATATTGAACATTTTGATAGTAACATCTGGAAGATACATATCATACAATGTCACTTATGAACAACCTGCTCATATATTTATAATGTGTATATATATACATATATTTATAAAAGGCTTCTGCAAGGAACATCTAACAAATGCAGGCGCTTTCACAGGTAAAACAAAGTAAAATATATCTTAGTGAAATGACACAAATATAAAACCAGCATTTTCAAATCAAGTGCTTTGGGCAGAGAAAGTATGTGGAAAGCTTTTCCTTATTTTAAATGAATAAGGTATTTTAACCTTCAGGCTGCTCCAATATCATTGTCAGTTATACACGTTAGATACTACAAAACCAACCAACAATGCTGTTTGTAACTTCAAACAATATTCAAAGTACTTTCCATAGTATTTTAAACAATTGACATTATCTCAGAAAATACTCTTACTCTTTAATAGTTTGCTACAGTGATAAACCTGAATCTGAAATCACATATTAAAGAACTTGCTAGTACATATGTACTAGCAGAAATATGGATTACTGTAACTGTGAGTGAAAAGTTCTTCTGTACTTTATAGGTGCAAGCTCCTTTTTGAATTTTCAACACTTACAGTTTGCTACATTTGTTTTAGGGCAATTTAAACAAGTCTTTTCAGAGGTCCCTGAGGCTGCAGGAATAACCAAACTACTTAACTAGGTTCTTTAAAGAGGGAAATCGGTACTTAATTAGAGGCAACCATGGTTAATTAATTTTAATGGCAATGAAAATTTAAAAGCCACTAATGGGTAGACAGTTAATTCCCCCTTTTTCTCATACATGTATTATGGACTACAATGTAGCTACTCACTGGAGCTAGTGCATCAGAACATACACTCAGCTCAAACTGAGACTGTAGCAAATAAAGAATTCTGCCTGTCACCCAACAATTAACAAGAACTACACCAATTCTCAGTCCTGTTCCCCACAAAATGTTCGCTGTGGCTTTTTTTATTTATGTTTGTCAAAAATATGTCAGTACAAAATATTCAAGCACTTATTAAGGTGACCAAAAGGACAGTTATTGCTGTACAGTTACACTAGCTCTCACTGCCGGGCTGGCTGCTGCTTGTTCTCTTTCTTTAGCGATTTCCATCTCTATTTTGGCTTTGATTTTATCCCAATCAACTTCCAGCTGTAAGAACAGAAAAGAGAGTATGCAGAGGTCAACTAACATTATATAGAGAGGTCAAACAGATACCCACTGACAGGACAATTTGAAGTTACAAAGTGACCGTTACCAATCATTATATAGTTCTTTCCGTGTAAGTGACAATTTATACTAAGAGAATGTCTGAAGGCACAGTTGAGTTCTAACAAACTGAGCTTTCTACCTTTAAAATAAAATAACCTTGATATATTTTAACAAATACTAATACATCTCATTGCGTCTGGCAAAAAACCACTGAAGCACAAAAATAACTTGGATCAACCTGCATCTAATTTAAATGTAATGACATCTGTGTCCTATTACTGGGAATATAGCCCTTTATCAATAATACATGCAGTGATGTCTTCTGACTGCACCTTAAGTCCACCAAGTAAACTGATAGCATATTACACTAGTTATCTGATATAACAGAAATCAGATTTCTCCTTGAAATTTGTCTTCTACATCAATAAATGTTTTAGCTTTATCTTGGCATTTCTCCAGCTGCAGAGAATTGTCATATTCTGGCTGTATTCTATTTCAGTGAAACTTCAGACAATAGATATAGTACAATATCCACGGTACAGTGGGGTACAATAGCTGCCTTTCTTTCCAAAAATGCTTGATGAGAAAGAACGGATCACGGTGCATTTGGTGAGTATGAAAACACATCCAAAAACTGGGCAAAAATGTAATTGCAAAGTTCAGTTTCATTGCCAGAGAATTAAGACTGTCAAAGATGGGATGGGAAAAAAATCTCAACTGGTGCACAGGGAATTTTTAGAGTAGCTGTTACTCTGTTAACTAAGGGATGAAATAACAAGGAAGAATCTCTGCGAGGGAAGATGTAACTGCTATACCCACATTCTCATGTGAAAAGGTTAATCCCTCAATTCAGGATGCATTTACTGGGTCCAGGTGCTTTGGATCTGATGACTGAAATCTTTATGGAGCTCTAAGAAAGAATGTGTTTGCTTTAACAGATGTCACACAGATGCTAAACATACCACATATAGGGCTAATTCTGCCATCTAGCCCAGAGAGCTACTCACCAGTGAAGCCAACAGCCCTCGCCAGTGACACCTAGTAACTGCCAAGATACGGATTCTCAGTATACATATTAGGTTCATAATACCTTATGTATAAAGATGTGAGATGTAACAACTAAGCACATTGTTTAGATTCCGTATCTGATTGCAGGTCAGTGGTCCCGGCTACAGTACAGAAAAGACCTAAGAACTCCCCACTTAAGCCTGAAGGAGTTTCAGGTGGTGAGAAGGAAATCGAGACCCTTTTTTTTTTAATCTTCCCCGAGAAGGAATAGCAACACAAAACCTTGCTTTTCTCTTCAATGCCTGTAACATTTCCTTCTAACTTTGCTACCAGAGTCTAACAGGCTGCATTAAAAATTTAATTACCACTGTAACCAAGACCTTAAAATCCGTTAAGTAGGTTCCCTCCTAGTTTCAGGTCCAGCAGTCCAGGCCCAGAACATGGATGTAGAATACAGCTCAAGGATTTCTTTACTCCAGGAACCTTCTGCAGTCTGAGACCCAAGTTTCAAGACTGAGTTTAAGGTGAAACAGGCTCCACTTGCATCACACAAGGTGTTATTGCTTAGGAACCCTTCCAGAAACTACAGCTTTCTTGATTATTTAAAGACAAGACAGTATTATCTCAAAAGTCTGTGAGATGCATCAAGGGACTAACATTATTTTTGTTCAATAATGGATTTAAAGTATGTAGAAGACATACTTCCAGCACAGCAGCCAAAATTGCGGCGTAAGAGTGCTTGGAAACTGTTCTGTTATTTTTCTGTATTTTCTTGGTAAAGTACTGCAGAATGGTTCATTGGGGGGCTAGATGTTGTGCAGAATTTTATTCTCATTTAGGAAATGAAACATCCCTACAAGTGCTAAAAGCTAATGACTTACATTAGACATTGAGCTTTATCGAAAGTGTAATGGGCACTGTCCCATCAAAGGAGTCAAGCTAACAGCTCGCAGTTATTTCCTGAAGCATCAGCTACAGTGGATGAAAGGATCTGACACAGCCAAAGTGCACATCCTTTTCACAGTTTCACCCTCAGAACACTTAGGAACAGCAAAGAATGGAGCAGGAAGAACAAAAGGGTTGCTCAGTGGAATTGCTCTCCCAGGGTGCACATAAGGGTCCCTCTCATAAGAGGTGCGCAGAAGTTCTTAAGCTAGAAGCACCTGGAGAACTGAAAGACTCAGCCTTTAAGATCCATGAAATGCTAATAAATTTAAATGACCCACTGATGACGGAGACAGTCTCCAGAGGTTTGATGAAATTGTATATTTAGATATTTATCATATTTGGCAGAAGGATTCATAGTCAACTCTTAACATATATCTGGATACCTTCAACATTTGGTATTGTTGCTATCTGTAAAATTACATTAAAATATTGAAGACATTTAAGAATTACACATTCAGCCATATTAAGGTCTACAGATCCCTGTTTATAGAAAACAACTGTGCCTTCATTTGTATAATCCTTGCCAGATACTAAATATATACATTCTATATCTGTGTCTTCAAAGAAAACACATAGAATCAGAGAACGATATGGGGTTACAAGGAACCTCTAGAGATCATCTAATCCAACCCCAGCAGGTACACTAAGAGCAGGTTGCACAGGAATGTGTCCAGGCAGGATCTGAATGTCTCCAGAGACAGAGACTCCAGCACCTCTCTGGGCAGCCTGTTCCAGGGCTCTGCCACTCTCAAAATATAGAAGTTCCTTCTCATCTTTAGATGGAACCTCCTATGTTCCAGGTTGTGCCCATTACCTCTTGTCCTGTCACTAAGCACCATTGAAAAAAGACTGGTCCCATCCTCTCAACACCCACCCCTTTAAGCATTTATAGGCATTGATCAGATCCCCCCTGAGTCTTCTCTTCTCCAGACTAAAAAGATCCGAGTGCCTCAACCTTTCCTCATAAGAGGGATGCTCCAGGCCTCTGATCATCTTTGTGGTCCTCTGCTGTACCCTCTCCAGCAGTTCCCTGTCCTTCCTGAACTGGACACATGCAACTGGCCAAGCAGCCACACATTAAGCTATGAACTTTTACTCAGATATAACAATCTCGAATTTTATGTCCACATTTCAATCAAAGATGCACAATATAAGAGCGTACTCCCTCAAACAGAGCAGGCTGACCTAAAGCTATAGGAATAATTCTGAGAAATACTTACACCTTCTGCATATTGCAAAAATCTTTTGTTCGTTTCTTTTTTACCAAAGTCCTCTAGGAACTTTTGTCGATAAGCCAGGACTGTGTCAACATGTGTCTTGTGCTTTACTGCTAGTTCTAGAGCCCTGGAATGAAACAGAAACGGGCTTGTCAGGCTATATAAATGCTCTGGCACA
The DNA here is from genome assembly GCA_013398155.1 of Pedionomus torquatus. NCBI lineage: Eukaryota > Metazoa > Chordata > Aves > Charadriiformes > Pedionomidae > Pedionomus > Pedionomus torquatus. The sequence goes on along the minus strand of VZRU01005386.1, from coordinate 48,793 downwards.
ACTACAATCACCATGGTTTTGCAAAACGATATGCTGAAAAGCGTTTGGGCTGCAGGCAAAGATTCCTAATCTATAGTGCCAAGCAGTTTTACATTAGTATCAATCACAGGAGGTTAAAAGTAGCCAGCGAGGGAAACTGTCTACTTTATGATGCGTGCTATGAAAAATACTCAACAATTCTTTTCTGCTGACAACCTCATCACATCACTGGATTTTGACAACAGAAGTCTTTTCATTTCCAAGGAAAGAAAGCAGGACTGATAGAATTTAGCACTCTCCATATAAAGGGACAAAAGTAATAATTTTTAATAACTTTGTTATAGTTGGAAATCGCTTCTGAACAGTGTCATAATACACACTTAGGGCAAATGCTACAAAGCATTTACAAATATTCTCTAGGTGGGAAAGATTAGTCATTGAATTACATATGTAATTGATTACTCTCACATTTGTTTTTTTTCTCAGTGGCATAAGGAATAATTATGTACTTCTGTTTGAGATACAGATTTTAGATGATCCATATTAGGCAACATAATAAAAAAACCTCAGATACATGGGGAAAAACAACTTTTTGCCTACAGTGATATAAATATAATAGCAGAGAAATTAGAAGATTCTGTTAGAAAACGTGGGTTTTTGTTTAAAGGAGAAATTCCTACTTTGTTTTCTCAGGCCCAATTCATACTTCATCCACCTACACAGTGCTGGGAGTCTGAATAGCCACATGCCTATTTTTAGCAACAAGACATTTCAAAACAGCCTTAATTCTTTGAGGGTCACAAACAGTTTAAGGTATCACTAAGGTCCTTTCTATGTTAAGAATAATGGAAAAGTAAAATGTTATTTAAAAGTTCTTGCCATCCTGTTTTAGCCTTTTATTACAGAACACTTGTATCTTCTAAGTATGATACAAAAACAGTTACTTCTTTAAGTTAATCATATCCTGACAATAACCAATCTTTTTAAAGCTCTGGGCAATTACAGATAGGAAATTAGTCGGCTAAGTAACTGCAAGAGAACAACTAATCTAAGTAATTTACAGGTTACATCAGTAATGCTGCTTATAAACATACTGTGTTTGAAGAAATACTACCTATCCCAATTGTAAAGGTCAATGTTGAGTTGAATAGCTTGATAAATAAGGCCTGTTTGAAGAAGCAGGGTTTCAGCTTCTTGGGTGTTTCCACTGAACAGCAGGATATGAGCCATCCTTGACTCTTTTGAAGGAAGATCTTTGATGGAATTGATATACTGAACTTTGTCAATCTGTTAATGAGATGTACAGAAGTTTAAGAAGGAAAATTAATTAATAAAATTAGTTTTGCAACACTTTAAGTGGAAGAAATAACACCATTTTCTTACCTCACCAATTGATGCATAGGCAATTTCTGCTGTAGCCATGTCTTTGTTGGCAACTGCCAGAGCAGCTAAACATGCCCACATAGTTTGATCCTGAAATTTACAAAAATAAAAGTGCAAATCCTAAATTTAGGGAAAAAAATGCAACTCCTAAAACTTCAAATATTTATTATCATGCTAAAAATGACTTCTCAAAGGAAGTACACAAGTCCTGAAAATAATGCATAACGATAAAGCATTTCTCAGTATGCCATTTATGGCCCCGTGGTCTAAGTCTGTTCTGGTTTGAGGACCTCAGCAAAGTCTCTTATTAGAAAGTCACTAAATTATTTCTCAGAACTCCTTCATTATAGAAAAGTTGATGCTGTGATCAGGTGAGACTGACAGTGCAGCTGAATAAACCATTCATTTTCAGCATCTCAGACAGTAATGAACTCTTGCATAGCAGCATTTTATAATCATTAGTGTCCCCATCACTACTTGTGGAACTACAATGGAAACCAAAGCACTGGTTGTAGTAAGAATAAATTATTTTAAGCTGGCAAATCACAATCTGGCTTCACACACAACTGTACTGTAACCACAATGCTAACAATAACACTAACTATGTACATTTATCATAAAGGGACTACAAATGAAAGAGAAGAGAAAGAAAATTACTTGATTGTAGAACAGACTACGGACCTGCTGAAAAGTAAGAGTTCAAAAGTTCTGTCTCCTTTGTGATGTTTTCAGCACATTTTAAGCTTAGAATTAACAGTCAGAAAAATCTAGTGGTAAAAATTTTACACCCTTGTTTTCTATTTTCATGACTTTTGCTATTTTTTATTTTTTTTCCCACCGCCTTAAGGAAATCAGAGTAATTCAGAAAAACAATCAGGAAAATCCTGACATTTTGGTGCCTTCCCTTTTCAAGCCTAAGAACTGTATGGCAATACTACTATAACATATTTGCTAACATAGTTTATGCTACCACATCTGAACACTCTAGTTCAGATACCATTTTAAATGCACTTGTTGGTGTGTGCACTGGAAATTAAGTGTGCTTTTACAGTTTTGTTATAAATATATTGAATAACAAATTTGAAAATAAGGACTTTGTAATGTGAATAGGTTTTCTGAATCAGCATACGAATACTACAGATTCAAATCAGAATAAACAGCTTCACTGAGTATGCTCTAAACATCTTCCCATGCCTTGTCTTATAATTGCTTTTGTATGAAAGAAAACTGTTAAGACCCAGAAAAGCCAATGAAACTCATTGTTTCAGTAACTCAGCCTGAGGCTGCAGATGCCCTATCACCATCTCTGCGCCTCTTCCTAACCTGGCCACTTGCTCCTACTCTTTGCCACAACTCAGGACAAGATTACATTTCCCGCTAGTAGCCTGGAATTTGGGAGAATTAAAGCAGAAGAGAATCAAATGCTCGTAAAATCTTTGTCACGTTCTCTTCCCACTTTCCTATTATCTAGAAAAACAGTGACAAAATGCTGAAAGCTCAGCCTGAAATTACGCAAGAGACCAAGTTTCTAAGAGTTTTTCACCAATATGTCTTGCTGTTATTTCGTCAGAAAGATGTCCGGTTTTGTTACTACTGACTTTGAACTGTCTACCTGGCTTGCCAAAATCAACAAAAAAGCCCTGTGTCTTCATGATGAGTTTAGGAATCATGAAAGATAAACAAAACAGTCAGGGCAAGCCCAGCTGTGATGGCTCTCTGTTTCCTGTGCTGCAAGGGTATTCCAGGTCATCCCTCCACCCAGGCAACACAAATTGTGAAACAAAAAGGATATTCACAAAGGATATTTAGACCAGTTTAGATTACCTACTATCAAAGCCAAAAACTTTCTTTCTTCATCAATGGAACGGAAAAATCTTCAAAGACTGAGATATAGGTACCTAACTTAGATACTTAAAACCAGATGATGTGACTACTTTTCACACTGAAAAATAAAGATTCTGATATAGTTTTTCTCAAAAGGCCTTTCTCTGATGCAGACAGATATGGACTAATGAGAAAAAGGTCATTAAAAAATAAGACAGTGAAAAAGCATGGCATTTTATAAATCAAGAAGCACTGAAAACTCTAAACTTTTTTCCTTTGAAGTATGATTAAACTAATTGGATGATGCTACCCATAAGAAAGAAAAGGATGCATGAAGGAATTTGACAATGAAAATCCTTGAAAATTAGAACACCTTCCTATTAATTAGAAAGAAATAATATTATGAATATTAGCATCCAATACAGATGTTTTATTTTTAAAGATGACGCATTTAGATTATTAAAAAACATTAACATAATACTATATTTGAAATTTGAAATCCCAGTTCCCACTGCCAAATAGTGAAATAAAAGCCTTACATTAAAGGGGTAACACTCAAAATAAAAATCATTATACAACCCATATTATCTGTCTGTGTATTGTTTTAATAATACAAATATATACAAAAATATTTTAAATATACATTTAAGTTCATGATAACCATATGAAAACACTAAGCTCTTTTCTAAAACTAAATGTGGGAAAGGAGGCAGGATTTGGGGATATTTTTGTTTGTCTCTTTTGAAGACTGCCAGACTCACCTTATCAGTTGCTGTTGCCTAAATACATGCAAAAGAAAGCAAAGGGGAAGAAAAAAACAAAACCAAGTGAAATAGAACATGAGAAATACTAGGCAAACTCATGTGGAGATGCAGATTATTTTTAATTGGTCACACTAAGGCCTCATCCTGAGAACATAAGCTCGTTACTAACTTCTGTGACTATCTGTGTTCAATCCAGCTAGACCTTGGTGTGAATAAAAATAAGAATTTTTATTATGTACAATGAAAATTACAAATTTATGTATATTATGTAATTATGAAAAACGTATCACTTTTCACAACCACCCCCAAAACAATCAGCAACAAAGTAAAATGACAGGAATGAGATGTAACATCTGATCTGCAATTATCATTATTAAAGTTCCCAATAATTAGCATTTACCTTGACAAAGCGACACAATCTGACAGCATCTTCCCATTTAGAACTACTAACATATTCGTGAAGAATTGCAGGATAAGGTGAAATATTAAGGTGAATAAGTGAACCATCCGCTCTTCTAATTGTTATTTGATTTCCCACAAAATGTACAATCTGTGGATTTTTGCTAAATCCACTGGACAGAGAAAGAAAAGTAAGTTAATATTCACTTCTTTCTTATGGAACAAATATTAGGAATTTTAAAAAATTTAAGAAAACCCCAAAATTTTGTTTCAAAATAACAACATGATTATAATTTGGTTTTAGAGCACATAGAAATCTAAGCACCTAGTTATTCAACAGTTCTATCCAACAGATAGTTGTAATGTTCTCTAAAAATAAAATTACAGTCGTGCTCATTCACTGACTGTAAGGCCAATGCAAACTGGCTCTCTGTGCACAAATTTTCAAACACATTTTGCAGTTGAAAATATTTGGGATCCCATAATTCTTAGAGTGAAAGAATGAACTCAGGTAGTCTTTATGAAGAATTTCATATCACAGAGTGTACAGGCTGAAGTAAGCATTTAAAGTAAACATGCTGAGCTAGAAATAATACTACCTGTGGCCTAGTACCTTGATACTTTTTTGTTACCAACAGATACTTTAAAGAGATCTTGTTTGTTTACATACAAATGACTAAGGCAATATTTCACAAGGTATGATTAAAATTTTGCCTTTGCATCAAGCTGCTATTCTACTTTTAAACTGCTTGTGGTCACTTCAACTCCAAACTTTATGATACACCTTATAAAGCACTTTTTCCTCATTTCCTAATCAAGAATCTTGGCTTCAACTTCAGCTGTCAAAATTTACTTTTTCCTGAGATAATTATGTTAACTAGTTAAAATACATAATGATACTATTTAGATCAAAGAGGATATATTACCTTGCATCTTTTTCATACAGAGTTTTTGGCAAAAGATCTTTATCCACATAGACTGTGTTGGGGTAGTACCAGACGGTAAACCGGGTATCTTGAATCCCACAAAGAATGTTAGATGTGTCATTCCAAGCCAAAGTTTGAACCATTGTCCCTATATTTAAAGATAATAGAATAATATGGATTTTCACAAAAACACCTTCAAAATAAACGTACACTTTTTTAGACTGTAGAAAAAGGGTAAATTATTAGTCACTTTTAATTCCTACTATAAGGCCTTTTTAACCCCCTAGTCTGTAAAGTAACTTCTTATAAACTTTCAGCCAAACTCAGCTCTCTCTTTCTGAATGAAAGTTCTTTTCAGAGTAATGTTTTGAGACTGCAAATTAAAGTTAACACAATGATCAGACCGTACTTTTGTACTTATGGGATCATGCATCTGCCCACAGCATTTAAACTTTCAATTAAAAGTATTATGAACTTCGGAGTTTGCATTTGCAACAGAAGAGTCTGAAAGATTCTGTACTGAATAATTCTGAAGAATATATCCTTCTCAGATATCCCCTGAGGTGCTTTCTCTGGAACGCAGTAACAAGGACTTAGATGTTAACAACTGCTTTACATGTAATTGATATAAAAATGATTGTATTTAGATAAATTGTGCTAAAATTGTTTCTACCACTATCTTATGAAAGCCACAGGACTATTTCTAATGCTTTTTAATTGAATTGTTAATTAAAAAGTAAACTTTTGTGTCTTCTATGAGATAAAAGTGTATTTGTTAACATGCAGTTAAAGGTTATTTTGAATTTTTCTAACCTATTTTGACAATCTTCTGTTCTTTTCCGAATCGTTTAACTGAAGTAATGTAAAGATCTCTGTTCTTATCAATAAAAGCTATTTTTCTTTCACTTGTTAGTCCTTTCTGGTCCAATGCAATCTCCACAATTTCCGTCTGAAAAGGAAAAAGAAAATATCTGATTTTTATTTTGGAGATTCATATCACAGAAATTGTGTGATATTCAAATAAACATTTTACTAAAGACAAGGCAATGAACTCTCAAAAAATTAGATTGTGAAGACACCTTATGTGCAAAAGAAGCATTATATAAATTGAATTTCATCCAGATTAAAACAAAGCTGCAACAGAGTGAGCAGTTTAGGAATGTACCACAGAACTGCAAAGATATAAGCAGCAGTCCCAAAACAGAAGCTGCCTAAAAGATGAACATTTACTCCTCTCTCCACAGAAATTGCCTGATTTGCTTTTGTTGTCTGCTAAAAGAGTGAAGAAAAGTAAAATGCAGTTCAGGCAATCATTTTTGAAGTACAAACAGTAAAAGCTCAGACATGGGAAACATGCCACTAACCAAACACAACCTATAATATATCTCTTTGTACATTAACACTACATAAACAATCTGATTTTTGTTATTCTATAAGAGTCAGCTAGAGTTGCCAAGTTCTTTTCTATTAAGATTGTAAATGTTTAATAGGTTATTATACCCATTATTGATGAAATCCATAAATGATTCTTAATTTCAAAGTGCAATAACGAGACATTGCATCCTTCACCTTACCTTATGGGTTAGAGGTTTTCCATCACCCAATGGCTTTCCAGATAAAGCTTCAAATATGTAGATAACTGAAGGAAAAGAAATATTATATAGTTTATTAGTTAAAAGCAACAGTTCTTCATACACTTTTCAAGGAGTTCCATTCTTTTTCAGAGTATAATTTACTTCTACTTATTACTGGGTACTGGATTTACCAGTGGTCAAAAAAATCTTACAGTTGGGAAAAATGTAACCATCATAGTCTGTTAAGCTTAGGCAAAGTAATTCTGCAGCTGTGAAAATTCTCAGATATCATTATTTTCAAACCATTAATAAGCACTGAAACATGGTATTACGGACTGATGCAGAACTGAGAAAACTATTTTTTTTCCTATCACAGCTCAGATGGCTATTTACAAAAATGACACTGAGTTCTACCTAATACAAGTTTGTACTTGTATTATTCACAAACACGTATTCACATGTTTGTGAATAAATAAGTTTTTATTTATGGCTGACAGAATGATTCAATATTAATCCAAAATTTTGACAAATATGAAACTTTAGAAAGTGATACCATTGACTGATATATTTTCCTAAAGGAATTAGTATCAGATACATAGAAAGTTGCCCTTTCAACTATAGGGTAAAACATTCTGCAGAAGCATTCTCTGTTTTGCTAATAGTCTGCTCTATTTTGATCTCTTCATGGAGTGGTCTGTAGGCATACTTTCTTCCAGGACAGTTCAGGGTTTCTGCTTGTCATGATGATACAGGTAATGACAACACGTTAATGACTAGCTTCTTCAAAAAGTATCTGCTTTATTCAGGTACACTTGAGTTTTATATGTAATTCTTGTATTCTTTACCAAAAGTCCATCTTTTCCACCCTGTATTTCTGGGTTATCCACCAAAGACTCACATTTGCCACTTGCCTAAAATTAAAGTTTCTCTTTCTTTCTTTCTATCTTCCTCTTTATATTCTATATTATGTGTGTGTGTGTGACGCATACACACCCATGTGCGTTCAAAAACTATTCTTCCATACTTTATATATAGTCTGTGAATGTACACACAAATTCAGACAGTTCAGACAGATGCAGAGAGAAAAAGGTAACGTTATAAGGAACACCAGCTGCAATTTAAAGCACGTGAATCTGTGTCAGATCATGGAAAACACAGATGTAAGAGAAACAATTCAGATGTTCAGTTATGCATCCCACCTGTGGTTCAACACATCACCTGTAAGCACACAATCTGAGATGAACATACACGTTCATTCCAAAGGATGGCGATGTTAACATGTTAATCCTGCTGTGTCTTTCTTTCACTAGGACACAGGATGTTGGTTTGAGGTCAATGGTTATATAGGCAGAATTTAAAAAAAACCCAAACCATAACTGTAAGAGCAGGTGTTCAGAAAGCGCTGGTTGTGCTTGCAGAAGAGAAGAAAGGAGCTTGCACAAGTGTTGCTCCTGGCAGCTGGCTGAATATACAGAGGAAAACTAGTTGCTGCTGAGAAGTGGTATTTTTCTCATTTTTATGCGTGGCCCCCTGCAGTAAATTTATTTGGATCTAGCTACAGCAGCCAATCTTACTGCTAATATTCTAGCTATAGGAAGTGAGATCCAGAGAGTTTGAAAGAAAACCACTGTACCAAACAGACAAATAAAATTCATTAACTTTTCTTTACAGTCCTTATTAAGGTACTTCAGGAAATATGTTTGGGGTTGTTTGGGATTTTCTTCCTATCTGGAAAAACTCCACATCACTTCACGATCATTTAGAACCTAATATATATATTATATATATACATATATATATTATAAGCAAATGGCATTCTCTGACTTCGAGCATCCAGAGAAAGAGAACAGTTACTGTGTGTCTTTTACCACATGCATTCTTTTATCATGGAATATCTCCTCCCAGGGCTAGCAGATCCCTTTTAGGAATAGGTTTTCCTCCCTCTTCCAGCAGCATTCGAGACTGGGGAAGGACCGTAAGCGCAGAGGTACCAATCCTTTTCCTAAATTACTGAAAAAGGAAGACTATCCAAGTAAAAACAACACTGAAGCACAGCAAGTCATCTCTCTGTTTCAGAGTAAATTAGCTGGTAGAGAGCTCCGTGCTGTGATGTGTGAACTGCTTCCTGTACCAAAGTGAGCTATCTAAGATATTTCTATAACACACTGCTCTGTGAAAAACAGACCAGCACTCAAAATAAGGCAAGGAAAAAAATGCTTCTGCTGGGGTGAGTCGAGAGGAATACACAGGCACACACATGCCAATTTCCTGTGCCAAGAATCTCTTTTCCCATGAGCTGGCATATTATAAGGACTTTTACCACCACTAGCGGGGCTCATAACTCAAACAGAAAAGAGAACAACCCAACCCCTACTTATTGCCCTGATGGAAGCTCCTATCAACTTGAAGATCACTTGAAGAGCTTATCTTCAAAACACAGTCAGAAACCCAGCCTCTGTAAACTACAGTTTTGATGAAGATTTGTCTGCAGGCAGACTGACAAGATTTGCAGGGCACTAACAGGAATGGTTGGGAGATGGACATGCTCTTCAGTCTGTGCAGAAATACGGGCAGGGGAACAGGGCAAGAGAGCGAGTTCACCATCAAAATCTTAAACACGCATGCGTACAGACGACAGTCAATATTTATGGATGAGTTTTCTATATAACATCAACTTATTTAGAATACTTTTATTGTTTTCATTCTAACTGCATCAAGGTGTCAATATGGCCATAAAGTCTCTGTGTTACACATATTAAGTAATATGTAAATAAACATACTTGCACTTGTATAATACAAATACAAAGACACACAGAGTAAAAAAGAAAAGATCAGAAATAAGATACAACTTGTTAATTATCCTTTTTTTTGGCAAAGCACTTATTTTTGCTAATTAAAATCCATTTTAATTATTACACAGCTATTTTAGATATCTTGAATGTCTTGATGCTGCAGGATAATATTTTCTGAAGTAGTTGTCCCTAAGAATGAAATGCACATTACAGTTATATTACTACTTTTAAAAGAAATTATTAAAAAATAATACTATCTAAAATAGGTATCTAAAATAGCTGTGTAATAATTGAAGTATTTGTTTTCCCATAAAAGATAAGGATGTACAAGAGAAAAAACCACATGCATCTAAGTTGTACAGAGCAGCAAAAAATGCTTTGTAACAAGGAAGTGAGAAAAAACCTCACCTAATTTTTCTTTTGCCTGGGGAGGGAAATTTTAACTGAGTATTACCTGGGTTGTTTTTTTTCAGTAATCAAGTAATTTAAGTTGTGAGTTACATGCTGAGAAAACCACCATGTAATCAGTACTAGAGGACTAACTCACTGCCCACAGCAATAAGGATTTTTTTTGGTTTATTGTACTGCACACTGAAAGGTTTCTCTTTCAATGGAAAAAAGAAGATATATATGATTCTTCTTTACTGCGAAACACAGAAATCTAAAATTTGAAAACTGTTTAAAATCTAATCGTTAAGTCTAGGATAACAGTTAAAGAAAACTGATTGAGTTCATGCCAGTTGGAACCACGGGCAGGAAGTTTTCACTGTTTCACTCCACAGTAACAGCACCGCCTTGCACGGTTACTCCCACTGGTAATCCCCTTCCTGGCCACATCGCCGGAGAAACACAGCTACAGACAGCACTGCAGTCCGGCACCGAACATCTGTATGGACTATAAATGGCCCAGCTACAAAGTCAAAAGTCACAGCCATGGCTTTTCCAGCACTGGAAGTGTCTTGTCTCCAGCAGACGCTTAAAATTTCAATTGTTTCACAGCTGAGCTACACATTTGCATCGAGAGATAGAACAAAGGCAAAAAGCTGAATGACAAAAAGATATTCCTGTACCATTCATTAATGCAAAAATTTACCCGAAGCTCATTTGGTCACAATATGTTTTATAATTATAGTGTTTCTGATGCCAAAACACAGAAGTTAAGAGCACAAAAATCTTCAAGAACACGACATCACAGTCTCCTAAGTATGGTCATATGAGCAGCACATAAAAATTACACGCTTTAAAGATAGAAACCCCAAAAAAGCTAAAAGAACACCTGAGAACTAAAATTAATTACAGTTAATGTACTGGTAGCTTCTAAGAGCAGCAGTCAAGCAGAAAAACATTGCTGAGGCACTTCTGTAGAAAAATCACATCAGATTGAAAATATACCATTCCAAGTATTCACTGTAAATATTCCACAGTTCTCTGATGTATTACATACAAATAGAAGTTGAGAGATATTACTCTTAATTTTCATCAAAGTTAAGCAAGATCCACCATTTTAATTCATTTTTTATAATAAACATTATCTTTAATTTATATCCTAGATAAACTGTTTATGCTTTATGCTTTCTTTTTACCTTAACTATGCTAAGCAAAGTTAAATATGAAAATATTGAAAACCTCACAATGAATTATTAGCAAACATGGAACTATTAGAATGGAGAACTTACCCTTTTCATCAGCTTTGTCTTTTACTGCTAGAGTGTCATTACTCAGAGATACTGTCTGGGCATTTAAAATGTCTGTCCTCATTCCTGGAAATTTTGGAGAGGAAATTAATCTTCCTTCATATGAATATAAATAAAGTCCTCCACCATCTACAAGAAGAAAATGCCTAAAAAAAAAAATCCCAACAAAAATGTAAATCACTAAACAATACAGAAAAGCATGATGAGTTTCAACAATTAGAAGGTAATTGTCTGATATCCTGCAGTTGTTTTCAGTTAAAATACATTGTTTCTAAGCCTTACATTTCCAAGTTGATATTCTGAAAGCTCTTTATGGAAGATTTCAGTTATAATGCAAATGTCATGTTTTTCCATGAGAAACACTTATTTACTGGAATCACTATGATTTTATCTCTTATAGATATTGTAAGATTTAAATCTTGTAACTCGTGATGACAAAGCATAGAGCTGCAGGCAGTACTCCCCACACATCGCCCCACAAGACAGCACTGTGTGTATGTATCAGAGGAACAGCTTAAATGTTTACAGCTAGTTTTGAAATAGTACTACCTGGGTCGTTTTCTTTGGTATGACTAGATTATAATGTAAAGCACACAGAAGACACTTTTAACGAACTGATCACCAGCCAACCATGATGCAGGACTTCAGTGAAAAACAACTTATTTGCAGGAACACATCGCTTTTAATCGGCAGCACAAACCTCCAAAATCTAGAAACTGATCTTCAAAATCCTGTCTACTTGCTCACCCATTCTCTACCACAGTATTTTTTGTAGACTAAGACATAAGCATTTAATTTGGGGCACTCAAAAATGCAGTGAGAACTGTGCTGCACTTTGCTGCTGAAATAGTTGTCTGACAATATTTGCATACAAGAATTAAGACTAATAAAAAAATCAAGATTTTTGATTTCTGTTCCTATTCCCAGTCCTTTGAAAGACTCTCTTTCTACAAAAGATCTCTTTGAGTAATGATTTTCAGGAAATGCAGATTAATTTATTTTTTTTTATACTGAGAAAAAGCAAGTTATTTCTTGCAAATATAAATACAAATACGTAAGAAAAATGGAACAATTTCTTTAACATTTGGCACACCTGGCAATGTTTTTAATAAAAACTGGAGAGTAAAGATAATTTATGTAGAATATATTCTAGTTCAAAAAAGCAATATAAACCATCAAAAAATCCAGATGCTAGCTTAATGTCAGAACTTTCCTCTGTAAGTAAGAATATAAGCATATATATGTAATATATGAGATGATTCATTACCACCTTCATAATCTATGGCAAATATAGCATCTAAGCCTTTACAGACTGCTTACCAAGACTGTATAATTTTTGTCTAATATTTCAGTATGTGTTTATTCCGTCTAACAAAGTTTTAGGAAATGCACATTCATGTTTAATAGGAAATTTTACAAGAAGTAAGGTACCTTTCTGCTTGTAGAATCAAACTAACTGTTCCCTCCTTCAGGTCAAAGATCAGTGGTGTATTCCAGTTCTTTGTACTGAAAAACAATATATATTCATCAGTTGTTTAAACTGCTGATCTTCACATAGCATTGCAAATATAAATTCAGTTCACTAAGTAAAGCACATACATCTAATAGTCCTAAAAAGGGAGGTTTTCCAAAGGAAAATAGCATTTAGGAAGCTAAGTAACACTGATAACCACGCAATATGATTCAATAACACTTCTGTCTTCATTTTTGCTTCTCTCCAAGCCAGCAGCTGCTGTCCTACAAGTCTTAGTAAAGAGCAACATTGTATTTATATGCAACAAACATACTTTTAAAGTATTTCTGAATTGTGGTTCAACTCTTTTACAGTGATCTGTAGGAGGGATAGATTCCCTCTCACAGGCCCTGTCACAGGCTGCGTTATTTTTCAGCTTTAGTCATCCCACTGAACAGGTAAGTGCCCTTAGGAATACTTTAAATTTCAGCATATGAAACAGAATATCATGTTCTTAAAAAATGATGTGGGATTGAATCAGTCCTATCTTATTCCAAAATGATGGCATGCCAGCAGCAGTATCAAAAAAAAATAAAAAAGTCCCTAGATGGAGGCATGTAACTGGGACAAACACACTTGCATCCAGCCACCATTCTTGCTGCCTCTACATGAAGTTTTCATTTCTCTGCCTCTACATGTCAAACTTTTGTAACAAAATGAACAGGCAGTCATGGCACAAGCAAGAACCTGGAAAAATGGACAACAGGGGGAGGAGGGCAACTATACTCAAACACAGTTGTAGATGACCCTAAGTTCCACAGAATATTTCAATTAGTTCAAATAAAAAAACCCAAACAGCTACTGTACTTCCAATAAAGTTTCTGCTACTCTCTTACAACTGTGAGATAAACTTGAAAAAACTTCATTAATTTGTATTACTTACGAAAACACATAGCACTGAAGAGAAGTTGAAACAACCAAATGTCCGTAGTTCAAAGAGGCCTTAATAACCCTGTCACGGAATTCCAAAAAATCTACCGCATCATTAATAACATTGTGCACCTAATCAAAAGAAAAATTTTGTTGAATAAAACAACAATAACTGAAATGAAAACTAATTAGTGAAATATTATATTCTTTCTTATTATAAGCACATGTTAATGCTATTATTCCATTAGCAGAACATATCTATGTGGAAATAAGCACTTTTGCAGCACTGGTGAAAACTTAAAGTTTATATAAACTCTGAATAAAGAATGAATAATTACTGAAGGTCCCTAAAGAAGGGAGCAATTTATGCATATTTGGAACACATAAGATACAAATGCAACATTATACATGAGGTTGAAAAAACTATCTGAGATCAAAGTTGTCTAAAAGTTCCCATTTTAAAACTCAGTGTTCAGTTTCTGATTATTTAAACATCTGAAACTTAATACTTCAGCCATCCCATCATGATCCCATCAGAAGAATTTGGCAATATCCAAGATTTGGATAAAGTCATCTAGGTGTTGAATCTGAACATACAGCTCTAGCATGCACTGTAATGCTACCACACTCTGAAGTGAGGGAAATACAGGAGAGCCTTCGGAAGCAGTTCGTGGCCCTGCCATTTCTGTATAAATTTGCACAAATGACAATGTTTCAAGAAAATCAGAGTTTGCTTGTAATCTATACAGACTTCTCAACTCAAAATTTTTAAGCAGCCAAAATCTAACAAGATGCCTTATGACAGGGATTTTGTTTGTTTGTTTGAGGGTTTTTTTGTTGTTGTTTTGGTTGTGGTTTTTTTTTAAGATGTCGGCATTCTGAGGGTGGTAACATCTTTTTGATTTTCTCCATTATGCAACCAATTGCAAAACAAGGACTGAACTCAGTTATGAAAGCCTAGAAATCATTTCCAAAGACATAATAATTGCTATGTCTACTGCAGTGATATGTCCATAATTAACTTAGCTGTTATTGTACTCAGAAAAGAAGAATGTATCCACAACTTTTTTACAGGCAATATTTTCCTATATAAATATATAGGAATAAAAGAAAATCATTATAAATAATAAAATAAAACATTAGGACAGAATCAGGGTTAGCTATACTTCCTCATTTGTTTGCATATTCAAACACCCTGGAGATTATTCAAAGAGCCCATCTGTTACGAGTCGATGTCTGGGAATGAAAGAAGAAATATGAATTTTTACCTGCTAATTTGTCTTCTGTGTTCCCAGACACTGACTCATGTTATCCCACCCACTGGACCAAAATGTAATACGGCATTTCTGTTGTTACAACTTTTCCCAATTACACATTCAACATTAAAAGAATCAAGACTGACAAACATTTAAGGGCCTAATTATGAAATTAGGAACTTGACTTCGATATTGAAAATATTGGCCTGGTGTCCAACACCAAATGTGTAATTTGGAAAATCTGTAAGAATGGAAATCTTATATTATCCCAGTGTTCAGAGAGTGAATGTTGTGAGTCAGTGTCTGGGAACACAGAGGACAAATTAGAAGGTAAAAATTCATATTTTTGTATTAATTCCCAGATATTTGGTAACCTAAACGTGGACTCAGGCCGAGATTTTTCAAAAGAAGGATCCTAAACTTAAGCTCCAGAAACCACATGTAGGGGCCTGTTTCATTTCCAGCAGTGCTGAGACTTGGCAGCTCCTACCGAGGTCAATGCCTATTTCTCAGTACTCAGCTGGAAGCACCACACAGGTACCTGATGCATGTTACATGATATACGAGAAATGTCCGTAGCTTTGGAAGACCCGAATCTAAGCTGTAATGCAATATGCACATTACAACTCTTTACAGTTATAGTCGGCAACCAAATTTATCTGGAAATGCCCTAAGACAGCAACATTCATCATAGCTTCATTAACAACAGGGATACGTTATCTATTACAAAGTGCATAGTGCCTCTGACAACTTGTGAATGCAGATAAGGTAAAGAAGTTCCTTTATATTATCTACACTTAATTACGCAGCTTCAGCTCTGCTGGCAGTTACTGTAATGCTATTTAATATGATGCTTTGGCTTTTTGGCCAATGTATTTGTATTGTTTTCCACAGAAACATTTTCATTTCACTTGAAATTATCTCTCTGTTCTAAGTGGCCTCCCACAGCTAATTTCACAGGCTCTTCAAATGAGCTTTGCATTTTTCTGGAGGATAAAGCACTTTTAAGTTATGTAATTCTGGTCCATCTGGTGGTATGATTTGGTTACATGGATCTGATCTCCTGTACAGCTGGTAATTATTTACATAATTTGTTAACTCTGGCCTTTTTACGATCTAAACCATTTTCAGTCCTATATGCACAGAAAAAAAAAAAAAAAAAAAAAAAGAGGATACTGCTTTGTCAAGGATTAAAAATTCCCATTTTGAATTAAAAGAAAACCATAGAAACCTAGTAAACAGAATGCACTACTCAGAACTGTGAAGATTACCTGCATGGTCCTCCTCTTAATTAATGTTATTTCAAAGTTCTTCCACTCCCAGCGCTGCTCCACGACATGGGCAAAAATGACATGTCCATTTCCACACGCTCCAGCTAGTTGAGTGCCATCAATAGACCAAGCAATATTAAATATGCTGCCAGTGTTGGGCTTCTCTAAAGCATAAGACCACTTGCAGAAAGAAAGAAAATAACTCTAAATTCTTTGGTACTTTGTAGAAACTATTGGTTGTAATACACAGATTTGTACAGCTATAAAGGTTATTAATTTTTTAAGAAACATTAATGAACTAATGTTATATTACAATTTGAATGGGCAAACCAAAGAGATGAGATTTCCTAAGCTAGATTCTTGAAAAGCAGGAATACAAAAAGGAAAACCATCAGGTACGGCAGAAATGAAAAAAATGTCACAAAGCCTGAAGTATATTAGGTAAAAATTATCTAGTCACAATATAAAGTGTACCTAGTCATTAATGAATCTAGACAATCACTACATAAAAATTAAACGAAGATACTTAGAAACAATTACACTGGTTATATGGGTGCAATGGGCGGTGGTCTTTATGTTGCAGTGACAGCAGTTCCTGACATTAAATAGCAAGGTCTTGGCAAAATCAGTCAGTATGAACACAGTAGAATGAGAATAGCAAAGCTCTTGTACTGCTTCTCTCTGCGCTTCCAATGGAAGGGGCACTGGTGCATTATGAAAAGCTCACTGTCCTCCTCCTAACACAAAAAAGAAGCTAGCTACCTGGCCTACCTTTCTCTGTCGTTACTGTGCAAGGGAAGAACGTATGAAAAACTTCCAGTCGCTATGCTTACAATAACAACAAAAAATGAAAACATCATTGCCACCAAAGCAGTGACAGCTGACCTAATTTTGGAGAGAACCAAGACCAATAGCTCTGTGTGTCATGTTCGTTTGAGAGTAATTAAAAGGTGCTCACAGAAGACCATCACAGTTTAGTGTCATGCAAGCACAGGTCAAATAGCTGTATTTCAGAATCTTATTGTCAAAATAAGTAATGTCTCTGCTTTCTTGTGGAGCTAGAAATTCAAACGGTAGGCAAAATGGCATCATTGTACATTTTCCTGCTAACTGGGTTTTGCGAAGTGGAAAGGCTCACTTGGACCTATAAACCACATTTCTGTGGTATTGCGCTGAAATTCCCCCTGCCTTATGTACGAGACTCCTCTAAAGTTCAGCTAGATCCTTATTAACACATTCCTGTCAAAAACTAGAAGAATTGTCAGGCCAAGACACTTGTTTTCTATTTCTTGCACCTCAGAAATACAGTTCGTACAAATCATTCCAAATCTCCCAACAAGCATTTCCCCGAAACAGGATGACAAAAAAAAAAAAAAAAAAAAAATAAAATGAAACAACCTTTTTACAGAGTTTTAGGAAGACATTAAATCAGGTTTTAAAACTAGAAGTGAATCTCAACTATCGCCTTTTCAGAACTGTGTAACATAATATTCTTTAAAAGCATTTAGCAACCGAAGAACTACCTGAACATTCAAAAACATTTGAAATCTTAAGAATCAAATCAGCAAGAAGAAAAAAACCCATGTGATTGAAGTTCAATGTGGACATTGGATTCGCATGGCTTTTGGATACATGATGTTATACCAAAGGGGAGACAGTTGGAAGAAAATACTCACCTAATGTTTCTAACACATTTCATATTCTGATTTCTTTTGCAGTACACATAAACCCCAAGAAATACTAAGTCCTTCACACAAAGCCTTCAGATGATTTATAAGAAATCAGAAAAGGAAATCACAAAAATTACAATAAAATAAAGGTGTCAGACTTAAATGTTCAAGGAAACACAATGGGATGAAATTCAACCTCCCCATTGTGCTAATGATTTGCAGAGTAGTATGTAAGATGACCTACTGACTTAAGGCTCTTTTACTGCCTACGCTCATACGGGTGAGTGAAAGACGATGTCAGCACTGACTGAATTTGCAATTTCAAGCACTCAATTTTAAGGTTTCGGCTTCCATGCCTCTTGGCTGACTGACACGCCATTCACCACCCATATGATCTGCAGTTGGGGAAAGCAATTGCAATTTTTGGAGGAAAGTCCAGAACCATCTCAACGGGATGAATTCTGTATGAAACACTCTATAGTAATTAAGAGCATAATATTTAACTATGTCTGACATCCTTATATGGCAAATAAGTAAGCTCTTGAGGTTGTAGGATAAATGATCACAAGAAGCACACTCAGAGAATGTTCTAAAAGCCCCATGTCTGAGACGTATTTTTCACAGCTGGCCAGATGTGATCTATCTGAGAACAGTTTGAAGAAGTACTATTTCAAAACTGAATATTGGGATCCTCCCAAACAGACAAGGGTCTTTCTAAGGTCATTTCCCTCGAATGAGAATCTATTCATCAGTCAGAATGAATAATAAAGGGGCATCAAGCCATCAACTAAGAACCAGTTTAAGGAGCTTGAAGAATGTGGCTTTGGTGCTACTTTCATATACCTAGCAGATATATGGCACCTCTGAAAGGATACACTTCCAAAATGAATTTTTATTATCTTTTTTTTTAAACCAGAAGCCTTTTCTTCCCAGATATTTGAAGTACTCACTAAAATATTTCCAGATTACAACCTAGATTTTTAAAATGTATATATATATAGCAATGACAAAGTTTATTTTCCAGTCATTTTTGAAAGCTCTCAGTACAATTCAGGCCACTCCAATGATTCATACTCCCTGTAGATGTCCAGTACATTTATCATGTGCACAAAATGTTACAATAAAAATCATTTAGCTCTCCATTTCTGAGACAGGAACAATTTTTAAAACCCAAAATAACTATTATGTACTTCCTAGATACACTCATTTAAAAAAAAAAAAAAAAAAAAAAAAAAAAAAGGTATGAATATGCTATATGAATGACTGTATAAATGTTGTTCTAACATTAACTGCAATATTATCCTTTGGTATTACCATATGGCTTATAGCTTTCCTGTGTCATAACTAATTTCTCATTTAATTCAAGGAACTCTCTCAAGAACAAAACCAGTAGTTATAAAAGTTTCTTTATATTAAATAAATACATAAAAGCAATAACTTAAGCTTTGCTTTTCTGATTGCACAACGTAGTAAAAAAGAAGAAATACTATAGTCATTGAATACTGTCTGACTTCCATTTATGGAAACTGAGTAGGCTCTTGAGATGTCAGTGAAATCGTTTCAATGAGCAGATTCAGAGAACTCTGCGTCCCAGGAACAAGGACGGTCTTTCACATGTATAATACACATGATGCTTCAAGACTCAATACGAAGGTTCTAGTTAGTTATTATTTCTGGACCAAATGCAGTAAGTTAAGAATGGTTATCCACAGACTACCACAGCATAAATGTTCTGAAAAAAAACATAGTGAAGAAAAAGTATTGTCTTATATTTTAAAATACAGGAGTAATGCTGGTGTCAGCTGTGCATAGGACACTTGGCTGGTACCTGTTTCAGCTCTCGTTAGCAGGATGTAGAGTTCTGAACAGGGAATGCTGACGTAAACCAAACTACAGCTGATATCGCTGAACCTCCCTCATGATGTCATAACCTAACCATCATACCCAATCCCCTGGTTTAATAGTAGTCTTGACCCATTATTTTGCCTTTGTTCACGAAAAAAGAAAATGCACAATCTCCCTCACAATCCGTTCCAGGAAGCAGAATGCAGAATAGACTAACAGCAAATACATGCTTTTGTCCTTTTATGTCCCAACTGATATAAACCATGATGAGTGTGCTAGAACCTCCTCTCATCCAAGTCTGACACAGAAAGTTTTAGGTCCTAATAGCTGAGAATCTCTTCTTTCTTTATTTACTGGTTTTGTTTAGGGTTTTTTTAGTGAAAGCTCAGTTTTCCTTGTGCCCCACAGGGCATTTCACATTTGTGCAGTTAGCTGACATCTGAACACACATTATAGTCTGAAAGTCCATTAAAAGCTGGCAATCAGCTCTCACTACATCTCAGTGATGAACACTTCTGTGCAAACTGCCCAGAAGCTTCTCATCAGAAAATGACTATTAATTTTCTGATGTAATGGAAGGCAAATTGAATCTTACAAGACTATAAAAATCAATTATCCAAAGCAAATCGATACTTAGGTGCCCTAGAAACACGAGAATACACAGACATACTTGAAATTAGCTTGTGGGTACTATCTATGTCTATACAAGCCCTCTTCCCCCAAATATTTTATTGAGTAAAATATAATAAACTTTTACAATATAAGATGTATTAGGCTTTCAATTCCTACCACACAGGAATCAACAAAAGATTCTGCAAACCAGAGACAATGTATGTAACTGGAGGTAAGGAAATCCAGTGCTAAGTGTGAATATAGGGCAATTTACCTGAAAAGGAGAAAGTATCCTTGACAAATTACTTATGTACAGAACTGTAAAATATTCCGGTTGCCTTTGTAAACGTTTGCTGGACTTGACCCCGCTCATTAATATGAATTATCAAGAACTAAGTCACAACCTTCAGTTGAGGTACTGAACTGTGTATTAGAAAAATAAAGCCAAACAGAGGATATCTGAAATTCTCCTGAAATCCAAGAACACTCTCACAATTATTAGACCCAAGAACTAAAAATAGGATGACAAACTGTCCCATATAAATTCTTAACCTTAGAAAATGAAACAATGATGGGGTTCTTTAAATAGATTATTACTTCCATAGATGATCCATATGTTTCCATTTTCTTCCAGAAGCTACATTAGCCAATTCCAATAAATTAAAATATGCCAACTTGGAAAGAATTGGTCAACAACATAACTTCATGGGAAACCTTTTTGTAATATTTTTTCTTTTATTGAGGTACAAAGAATTCAGGATCATGACTGTTAATAAAGGCAGATAAAATAGACAGAACCGAAAAAAAAAACCCTTATATTTGTTACACTGCCAAAAGAATATATCTCTGTGAAACAAGACTAAAACTAAATGTAATGGGATCAAAGCTCATTTTAACTATAGAAAACAGATTTGCTTGGGTTTCCAGTGCTCTAGTTTAGGACAATTCAGCACTGTCAGAATAATCTGAAAACATATGTGTTGGATACACTCACTTCCAAAATCTCACTGTCTCTTTTATATTTGTATCATATCTAACACTAATTTAAAGGATAAATTATGTGATTTTACAATGCCCATATAATTTAATATCCTGAATGAAAATCACTGCTTTAACGCTAAACACTTAAATTATTTTCAAGGCTCCTCTGCAGATACCTGCTATATTGTGCTTTTAAAATTCTTAGATTTTTTTCCCCCTAATTTGTTGTTAGTTTAAAAAATAAAGAAAGAAGGACAAACACTGCTAACTAACAAATACAGGACCAACCTGGGACATCAAATTAACATAATCAGCTTTCATTAAATTCAAGTTTGTATCTTTTTGAGAAAAAGCTGAATAGAAACACATTACCACAGAACTTGATGGTTTTTAGCCATAGCACCATACTCACACTTGGTTTAAATTGGGTGGCAGATGGGGAGTAGCTGTTAAACTTGCAGAATGTATTTTCTATAGATATTAGGCAACATTTCCTAAATTTTCTTAAGGTTTCCAAATGTTTTTAATAGAATTTCTAACAAAATTAGACATCCTATGGAGCAAGCCATGGAATATAAAAAGACATGTATAACAGAATCAGTCAAAACTGCAAACTGCCAGTCTAGTAAAACAGCCACAATCATTCTGAAATAAAAGAGAAAGTTTGTATAATGTACAAAATAATTTTAAAACTTGAAAGTACAGATTTATGCAGAATTCCTTTCATTACAAAGCATTCGCTAAGCATAGTGATGAAATCAAGATAAAAATTAATCAAAGGGGAAGATTTAGAAGTCAAACACCAATATTTTTATGAAAATAGAATGTAAATAAATATGAGCAGAAAAAATGTTCAACAGGAAGAGTACAATTAATTTGGAAAAATAACAACAACCACAAATCAAATCGAACTGATCAATGTCCACTAAGAGTAAACAGTAAGTAACTCATTAATGGAGGAAAATCTAAAACGCCTCCCCAAAACAAATGCGTAAATATATTCAGCATTATTAAAATACAAATTTGATGTTCATGTTTGCTAACTTTTGTTGGCAATTTTAAGAGGGTTCATTTGACCACAGTGTTTCACTTTAAGGTTTTTTATCAGTTATCCTTCTACACTGTCCAAGGCACTGGGAAAGCAACCTGTCTTTGGAACAGATGGGTATGGTCCATTTTCTAAGATATTTATGTGGGAGTGGAGTGGAGAAGGAGGAAATCAGTGAATTTCAGTCATTCTTGCCATCTCTTACTGTGTAAATATTTTGACCTGATCAGTAATGTCAAGGGAAGCATGCAAAGCCACAGGAAATAGCTTACATAAATGAACTTCTTAAGCACTGCCCTCTATCCAAGTGATTAGATTCTGAAAAGCTGCGAACACACCAGGAAGGCTAACATCTATCCATCAATATATATATTGAAATGCAAAGCTGCATGTATTTTAAAATTAACGTAACGCTCTCTGCAGAATTAATGATCAGGGGCACTAAAGCAGACCATAAGTCTCAATATTAAATATATTTTGTTTGGTATTCAGTAGGACAATCATAATAATTTCTTTCATATACATAATGCTGTTGGGGTAAAAGCGATTTTTAAATGAAGAAATAAAACTTCTAAAGTTACTATTATTTTTGTGGTTTTCTTTTTTAATATGAAGCTGCTAGAACAATGTATCCAGGTAGAAAGAACAGGAGAAAAGAACATACACTAACAGAATTTAATTTAATTACGTCCCCAAACTGAACACATATGCTAGAGAAGAGTTAATGATATATGTATCGCCTGATGGCTCCCTGAGGAGCAATTTGCCAATACAGCTCCATTACATCAGACATAATAAAAATGTCTGTGTTGACCAGTAAAAGCCAGGTCTGGTTCTCTTCAAACTCCATCACTCTGGTGGTATGTGAATCATTCTTGCTTTTCCCTCAATATGAGCAGAGCTAGCTCCCTAGTAACTATTTACATTTAACGTCAGGAAAGGAACTTTCATGAAAAATCATGACTTTTTAAGATAATAAATTATCATTGTTAGCTGCTAAACAGACAAAAGCGTCTGGCACTAGCTACTGTACATGTCTTTGTTTCTTTAAGAGTGAAGTAATAAAGCAGGTACAAGAAGCCTTAAGTTTATGAAAAAATAAACCTATCTGCATTAAAATTTCCAAAGTCCACAAGCCTACTCAGTATTGAATGCTGATTAAAAAATTACTTGTTTTCAGCTAGCAGAAGTTGGAATGATAGTTACAGCAAATTATATTACATAATAATTAGCAACAAAACCAGTAAGAGCCCAGGGATCAGAAACAAAACCTATAGGCTACAAAACAGTATAGATGACAGCTGAAAAAGAAATCTAGTATTTTGCTTCCTTTTCCACTTAAATGTGGCACTAGTCTTTGCCACATTTAAGCACAAATCTATATTGAGTGCACAACAATTTAAATTGTCAGCCTCACCCATACAAGAGTGTATCTATTTCAGTTTACCACTTGCTGACACAGCTCAGTGACCCCAGTACTCCATCTCCCAGTAAAGGAGACAGAAAGCGTTTGTGGAAGAAGAGGACATGGCTTAAAGTGTTGTTTTGAGAAGAAAATGCTAATGGCTAGTCTGATTGTTTAAATCAATATATGTTACTTAATGTAGTTCGACACAGATGTAATTATACTAATATAAATTGTTTTATGCAAATATACCTTATTTGGCTTCATGAAGTGAAATATAGTATATGTATATACACATATATATGTATATACATATAGCATATCTGTATGGGGAGATGGAAAGGCAACAGTCAGGGTAAATTACTGCTTTAATTACATTTCAAGTGGAGTTAAGTGGCACACTAAATGGAGAAAAATATCTTCTTATCCACCTTGCTAGGAAGATTTGAGACAATCCTCAAAGCCCCTTTGACGGGAATCAGCAAACGTAACAGCAGATTACCGAGCGGGTAAAGATACTGACTCAATCTCAGCCTCAATGCCCAACATTAACTGCAACAGATGTCCCCACTGGTGATGCAGACACTTAAAGCCACCCGAGCATCCCATCCTCTAACAGCTGAGGCATGAATGCACAATCTTTGTGACTCTATCCATTGAGACAATGTAACTGTTTTCTTCCTCAAAGAGAAACAGTATCAGGTTTTGACCAAAACAAAGGCAGATAAATTAAACTGCAAGATATATCTTCTTTGAAAAGAATAATTTCAATGATGAAATTGTATTCTGCTCTCCAGCATTATAGCAAACAGACTCAGAGATCTTACCCCACGTGCCTCTTCACATATAACTCTAAAGGTTCCCCACAAATGTAAAAATACTCAAAGTGCATAGTCCAAGTTGAAGGCAAGGAGAACCATGCACTGCTGAAAATACCTGAAAACACCACGGCAAATGCAGTTTTCCAAATCAGAGCAAAAGAGCAACAAGTACAGTAAGAAAAGAGGTTGAGAATGGGACCATAAAAGTCCCAACCCAGCAAGGTTCGATGCAAGCTGAGTCTTAACGAAAACTTGCTGAACTACAGGAAATCCATAGAGACTATCAGGTCAATCTGTGCTTGGGGCTAACTTACTTAGAACACCAATGAAGGTAGATGAAACTGCATTAAATTCTTTTTAATTGGAGACTAAGCTGAAAAAAAACCTACAACAACAAGAACAAACTGGGAATAAGTTTAAAAAAGTTCACAGTTAAAAAACCCAAAACCATACTAGAAGTGCAGCTAAGGAGAGCAAGAAGGCAGTATCTTGGTCTGATGCACTCAGTAGAAAGTCATGACTAGTTTTGCCAATAAAAATCCCTGCCTGTACCTGGGTATCATCAAGAATATATACTGTATTATCAATAAATTTGTACAATTCCACATCTGCTATTTTTCAGAGGTGTTACTTACCCCAGTTTTATCACATAAACGCAAGGTATGAAAAGACCCCACAGCAAATAATTCTCCATCCCCAGCCCAGGCAACAGACGTTATGGGATATTCATGGGGCTGCGAGCTGTACAACAGACGTCCGTAACTGTCCCAGACCTTAAAAAAAATTACGTATCTATGATACAGACTTTGCATATTATAGTTCACTTTTCATTAAAGCTTGTTCCTAATTAATATTGGTTTGTCTAATGCTCTGCTTTGCTGCTACAGCAAACATTACATTGTTCTGTATAAAATATTTTTGACTAATGTTTTTTTTTTCCTGCAAATTACTGTAAGTCTGTAAAATAAACATAAGGTTTATTCCATTTGTGCTTGTTTCCTAACAATGTGAGGTACCTCTGCAAATTTCCAGACCAAAGAGATTTTCTCTCTGATTGAAATCAAAAGAATACCAGGAAGCCAGTTCACAGAGTAACTTAATTTGGTTCTAACACATTGATGATTTTTTTTAAAAGTTTCCTAATGGTGTACATTTTTATCACAGCCATTATCTACTTAGAGAATGATAGAACTGACATACAATACAATTAAAAGTAAATTCCTACTTAAGGGAAGAAACACAGTATGTGCTTTCTGTTTTGGATACAGAATATACTAAGCAAAAAAATTCCTAAGGGATTCACTAATGCTCCTGTAACAGAAAACAGTAGCTTTATAGAATCATAGAATTGTCTAGATTGGAAGGGACCTTTGAGATCACCTAGTCCAACCACCAACCTAACTCTGACAAAAAACCAGCAATCAATATAGATCATGTCACTAAGCACTATGTCAACCCATCTTTTGAATACCTCCAAGGGATGATGCCTCAACCCCTTCCCTGGGCAGCCCATCTCAATGCTTAATAACCCTTTCAGTGTAGAAGTTTTTCCTGATATCCAATCTGAACTTCCCCCAGTGCAACTTGAGGCCATTTCCTCTTGTCCTACTGTCTGTAACTTGGGATAAGAGACTGACCTCTACCTCTCTACACCCTCCTTTCAGGTAGTAGTAGAGAGCAATAAGGTCTCTTAGGTAGTAGTAGAGAGCAATAAGGTCTTTCTTAAGTAGAGAGCAATAAGCCTCCTCTTCTTCAGGCTGAACCCCAGCTCCTGTAGCCTCTCCTCCTAAGCCTTACTCTCCAGACCCCTCATGAGTTTTGTTGATCTTCTCCGGACCGCTCCAGCACCTCAATGTCTTTTTTGTGGTAAGGGGCCCAAAACTGAATACAGTATACTCGAGATGGGGCCTCACCAGTGCCAAGTAGAGGGGGACGATCACCTCTCAAGTCTTAAGTACCACACTGTTCCTGATACAGGCCTGGATGCTGTTGGCCTTCTTGGCCACCTGTGCACACTGCTGGCTCACGTTCAACTGGCTGTTGACCAATGCCCCCAGATCCTTTTCTGCCATGCAGCTCCAGCCACTCTGCCCAAAGCCTGCAGCACAGCGTGGGGTTGTTGTGACCCAAGTGCAGGACCCAGCACTTAGCCTTATTGAACCTCATCTCATTGGCCTCAGCCCAACCTCAACCCTCAAGCAGGTTGACACTCCCATCTAGTTTAGTGTCCTCTGCAGACTTAGTGAGGGAGCATTTGATCCCCTCATCCAGATCATTGATAAACAAGTTAAAGAGAACTGGCCCAAATACTGAGCCCTGGGGGACACTACTCATGACTGGCCACCAACTGGATTTAACTCTGTTCACTACCACTCTCTGGGCCCTCTAGTCGGTTTTTAAGCTAGTGGAGAGTACTCCCATCCAAGCCATGGGCTGCCAGTTTCTCCAGGAGGATACTGTGGGAGACTGTATCACAGTCAAAATTACATCCTCTAATTTTATCTGTCATTACCTTTTCCAGTGTATCTCATATCTTATACTATTTCAAGTAATCATTTTGTATTTCTACATGTTTTCCTTTCAGAGTTTGTTTTACTTGCATTTTACCTATTTTCATTCTGCTGTACTTAAAAAAAAATACCTAATTTTATGCTGGGTAGAGGCAGCAAGACGTATTTTGCAAATAATAAACTTAGAGTAAATTTTTTTTCTTGAAAACTGAAAGCCTTTTCATTTAATTTTGAGCTTCCAAATATTATTAAAATTAGAAACGTCAGAATACCTAACATCATTTTTGGCCATTTAGTTCCATAAAAACTGAAGCAGTACTCACCTTGTATTTACAATCTTCACCTGCAGAAAGAATCAGATCATTAACTGAGTTCCAGTCAGTTTTTAAAATAAGTCCATCATGGGCTTTCCACTGAAATGGAAAAAAATAAATTACACTTAGATGCCATAAGTCTGACAACTTCTATTTTTATTATTTATCATTCATCATTTAGTGGCATTTATACACTCCAATGGAGATCAAAGTTTTCAACAGTACAAATGCAGAGAATACAGCCTGAACAAGGCAGAATGAAAGCATAACAATCTGCACTAAAAGCACATTCTAAATGATTGTTTCTGTGTCTTTCTGCCTTTTCATAACAAACAAAAAGGGAAAGACTTCTGTAGCTCTTTGCCTTTTATTATTTATGAAAAGGGAAAGGCTCACCCACATGCCTGAAGAATATCCACAGAAGAAATTGTCAATTATGTTTTTTAGTTTAGAGAAATGAACAATCTCCTCATTCTCGAAAACACTAAAAAAAAAGGCATGAGGGGGTGCCCTGGATGGTGATGGGGGGATGGGAATAGGGGGGAAAAATGAGTGGTACTCATGTTGCACAGAAAATTTTAGCACAAACATTTTGTTTGTCAAAACTCTAAATAATTTTAAAAAGATTTCAAAACTCTAAATAATTTTTAAAAGATTTCACACAGAAGTGTAAGACAGCCATCATGCATTAGTGATACCTGCAAAACTTTAGCATTTGGCTGAAGAGGTTTAATAATCAGCTGCTTCCCTGAAGTATAGAGAACTTTTTCAGAATCAGGTCCCCAGGCTACTGAGTACACTGGTGTTCCTGTAGACAGAAAGAAAGTAACATTATACTTCTTATGACTTATCTGTTCAAACTATGCAGAAACTGCTATAGCCTCTTCAAGCTGGTTACTTAAAATCATAAATCAGAAATTCAGATAAGTAGGAGAAAGCCAAACTATGGGCAACCATTTGTCCTCCATGCTCGTCTGACTGCACTTACAGCCATGCTTATCGGTTCACTTCATGTTTCAGACAGCCACAGGAACAGCAGTAAGAGACAGGTGCAACCCAGAAGTACAACTTTGAAGACCTTAGCTCATACTGCATACCTTTCCAACACTCCTCAAGGAAATAAAACAGAGTGAAGACCTGGCAAATTCACTTGAGTAAATCATCACCCACCTACTGCATCTCTGTCAAATATCATTATTTATTGCCATTTACCATGCTATTAATTTGTTTAACTTTCTATAAGTGACCATTTTTACACAACTCCAGAAAAAAAAACAGTAATAGCTGCATTTTATATTTACCTACCCTCTTATACTCTGATGCAATTTTATTCACAATTGACGCTTAAGAGACACAGAAAATTAATTTGACAACAGTCATCCTAGTACTTATCAACAGAAATCAGAAAATAGCTCTTTACACCTAGGCAATGAGGCTGAACACAACAGTGGGTAGAAGAAACTTTGTATCGCACCTAAATTATTCTTTGTAAGATGCTGAGGCTCCATAATTAAGTTTTTAACAAAACACATTTTTGTTTTGCTGAAATGTGAAAAAACATGTGAAAAAACCAAACATTCCATACACAAGCAACTTGCAAAACAAACGACAACAAATACAACTAGAAAGTGGCCCGCAAACTTCACAGACTTTGCACAATTAATTGAAAACATTTTTTTTTCAGATTGAAAACTCCAGAATAAAGCTGACTGTTCCGTTTTAAAATCATGTTATGTTGCAGTTTTCAAATGACCTTTTTTTTGAAAATAGAAGAAAGTAAAAAATTACAAGGAAAAATCATCCAGGGGAAAAAAAAAAAAAAATCAGACTTGCCAACTATGCAAATATTTTCCGTAGTACTTGACAGGATTAGTCTCCCCTGAAGAAGAATCAAAGTGTTATGATACTTCATTCCTTGCAAATAAAACTAAGAAAGTTAGGTAAAGTGCATGTCCAAACATTTATTTATATCACATCAAAAGCCCTGTAGCAACGGACAGCAAGTTTCAGCACGGCCTCAACATTACACTGCATATAAAACTGCAAGGAGGGAAACTGTCAGAACATTCTCTTTACTTTTTATAAAAATTGCTTCCATATCTTCTGAAGTGGGAAAGACAAGGCTTATTTTAGGCTTCTGCTTCCTTCTAACACTCACAATATTCTTACCGGCAGAAATGAAGTCTTTTAAGACATAATTCAACTGTCTAAGTATGAGCATCTACGTCATGTGCTGCACCCAAGCTACTCTAAGATACCCACATGGAGCTCACGGACACAACACAGGACCTGAAGGAGATCCATCTCCTTCTGGAAAAGATTTGGAGGTAAAGCAGAATTAGTCCAATGAACCTAAAATGGCACTAATGGCACATCTATGCTAACACAACTGAATTGTACCCCAAAAGTTGAGAAATAAGAAACATCAAAAAGAGCAACTGTTACAACCGAAATATCGGTATTTGACAATATCATAATTTTAGAAGAGGAAAACGGAAATTCTCCTAAATTCTCAAAGATATACATTACTTAGGCATTCATGCATATTTCAGCTGATAAGTATGTATCAAATTGATGAATTAAAATTATCAAATAAACCATTTTTTAATATATCTTCAATTTATTATAACAAAAAAAAAGCCCCAAATGCTTAATGCAAAACTTTCCAAGACACATTAGACATATCACATTCCGATTCAAAACATGACTCAGAAATCTCTTTTTATGGAAATATTTTTATGAGATTCAGATACTTAAGTGATAGAACTGCTGTATCAGATTTCCTAAAATCATCTAATACCTTACTGCTTAAGCCTTTGAAATTTCTCTCTGAAAAAAACCTGCTTCTATTACAGTAAATCAATTCAGCACACTAAACCTGATTAGAGCTTCCAAATACTCAGACTCTAAACTGAGGCCTGGTGTCATTGCTTCTGAATATTCTTATACTTTGGACATTCTCTTTCAGGAAAGCATTTATTTTACATTACTTAGAAATACAGAATTATGTACTTTTTTTTTTTTAACTTGTCTACCATTATAGGAGACAACTCACAGAAACATGCAACATATATTAAGTAAATCTGGCACTAGCTATTTTCCTACTGGCAGCAATTTATGTTGAAAATGACATAAATTCTGTCACCAGCTGTACCGAAATTCTAAATAAACTAATTTTTGTCCTCCTCTAATGCTGATTTAACAATCAGAAGACTTTTATATTTAAACCAAATGTTTAACTTTTTTATGACGGCTGACTACTTAACCACAATTTCCAGGGCTTAACAGCAGGAGCTAAGTTAACTCATTTCCTTCTGCACTTAACAAGAACTTGGTTGGGAAAAGACTGCCAACACACTGCATTGCTGTGGAAAGAAAAATTCAGCAGATCAGACACACTGCAGTGGATCGTATTGGTGATAAACAGTTTCAGGAAAATATGCTGAGGAAAGAAGTAAGAAAAGCAGAAAAGGTAAGATCTGAAGGAAGAACATCAGCACTGAGCACACAGAGTGTTCTTCTTCCCATCTCACTGCTCTACCAGCAGATGTTAATCCCTGGTAAATCACTCCCATGGAGAATACATACAGCAGAGAGCTAGGGCTGAGTGCAGGAGTGACAGAGCTATCACTCTGACACCTTCAGACACAGCAGATACTTCAGCAATTACAACAGAAGGACTATGCGACTTTCATAGAAGTAGAAAGATTAATTCAGACAATTTTACATCTCTCTGTGGCAGCACAAAAAATAGGAGCTGCATTTGGAATATAACTGTCCCTTAAAAGAAAATTAAATTATTTATTGTGAAGTGGAACTAAGTATTTATAACAGTTTAATTGTTTAAACTGCCACTGTTGTGATTTTGCTCCCATTAACCAAGAAGGCAACCTATACACTAATTATTCATATTCCTACTTGGTGCTTACTCAGCATACTAGGCACTGGAAGCCCACCAGAAAGTCAGCAGGGCCAAAAGGTTAAGTACTTTTAAGTACTCAAGAAAGATATGGTCTTGAGTACTAGATGACAAATTCAGTTTCAGAGAAAGGGGATAGAAATCACCCAAAGAACTAAAAAGGCATCTGAGGTAACAAGAGAACGCATGGCACAGAAACAACAGGTATGCAGATAATATAGTTTAAATAACTGTGTCACATAATTTTATAATGGAAAGTCATGGCTTTACTGAGAATGCAAAAGCTTGTGGAGAACATTGCCTTGGTCTGTACAATGTGTATGTATTTTCATAAAGGTTATGGTGATGTCCTTCACCAAATGCTCTTAAAGAAAACAAGTTTACATGGCACAAGAAATGAAGTCATCTTGTGGACTTAAAAGATGACTTTCCTGCAAGGAATTACTCTTGTCTTGACTGGAATTAGGGACACAAGAACAGTTACCAGGATTTAAGCAGGTGCTCTAGCAACATACTAAGTATTTCATTATACTAAGTATCTCTTTGTATGGATCCCTGAGACTTGCTTGCCCTA
Source organism: Pedionomus torquatus (assembly GCA_013398155.1). NCBI lineage: Eukaryota > Metazoa > Chordata > Aves > Charadriiformes > Pedionomidae > Pedionomus > Pedionomus torquatus. Next base: position 16,849 of record VZRU01005386.1, on the reverse strand, counting down.
CAGATTCTCAGATCCCGCAGCAAAGCTGTCAGCTTCAGTGGTGGGATAAATTGAAGAAATGATGCTACAGAACAATCTTGATTGTAGTGAGGAAGGCACACCTACACTCTACTTAATTTTCAGCTTGACCAATACCTTTGACTCTGTAGGAGACTTGGAGGGTTAGAGAACCAGTGGTTTATGAACCTCAGCAGTGGCAAATTTAGACAGCCATCTCAAGAGAGGCTGCCACTGTGTGCTCAGCATGGGTCCTACTAACCAGATGTTTAGCCTGTGAAGGACTCAGTTACTGCAGGTGGCACCACTGACACTACAGACTTCAGCTCAAACAATCTTAGTGCCAGAGTCTACAAAGTATCATAAAAATTTATGCTGGCAGAGCCATCTTTTTTTTCAGTTGTGGACCTTCAATACTTCCTACACTTCACAGTTCAGTGGCTCTCTCCAAGGGAACATGGTCACTACAAGCACAGTGTCACACTAAATTGTGTACATCCCAGAGTACACTGACAAATTCTGCTTAAAGCCTCATCATGTGGGTTACCAACATATACCAAAGAGATCCATGAAAAAATGTACCTCTTCAAAATGTATCAGTGCCTTCTGTCAGCTAGAAGCCCAAAGGATTGCAATTACAGCATTTTTTAAAAAAAAGCTTTCATTTTAAGGAAAAGAAAGAACAGAAGGAAGAACATTAAGATAATCTAAGGATGAAAAAGTGAAATCAGGCTCAAAGAACAACACAGCCACAACAGCAATATTACAGCTTGAGGCTGAATGCAGTACAGGCTACGAGGTCACACTAACTTTAGTCCATGCATTGACATGATGGAGGGACATGGGGCCACAGCGCTCCATATAAGTACTGAAAAAGTTAAAAAAGGAGAAAACATATGTTCATGGTTTTGTAGTGAATAAAAATCCAAAGATAGAACAGGCATGTGGATCATCATCCAAAGATAAGAGCCTGAAAATTTATTTCTAATACAAAGAGTGGAATGAGTAGAAGGAATGTTAGCAATGGGAATCCTTTCATTTATCAAGGAGATTACAAAGGACGTGAAAAATTAGCTTAAATGCGATATACCTCTCTTAAAAAACATAACAATTTCTACAGAATCCTATCCTGATCCCATATGTCAGGAGCTACAGAGTGGTCTGTGGGAATGTGATCCTATAAAATTAAAGTTTAAAGGATTTCTGAGCCTCACAGGATCTTATCTTAAAACCCAAAACCAAAAAGACAATCATTCCACAGGGACTCAACTGTACTTTTATACTGCACCAGAAACACTAAGAAATCAATGAAAACACAGCTTGCATATTTCAAACTAGAATGTTTCTTACTTTATTAGCTTCATCAAGCCTCGAGATAAGCACAGTTAAACATAAAAAAGCTTGAAACATATCAACTGAGAAATAGTGAATAGTGTGTGTGTGTGTGTTTTGGTTTTTGGGTGTGTTTGTTGGGTTTTTTTGCTAAAATGGCAGTTCAGTTGGCTTATCTTTTTACATCGTAAGCATCAAAAAGCATTACATCTGAATATGAACTTCCTTAACAGAACTGAAATACATTTTGCATTCACTCCTGTGGTTAAAATGCCTTCAACAGGTTGAAAGAATTTAGATAATTTGTTTTAGAAAGAGATAAGGGTCTGACATTTAACCCAACCCCAGGTGCATGCGGTTTCTTAAAAAATGTCAAAAGGTCACATGATCTCAATGTATGAAGTCTAAAAGACAAAATGTAGCTCAGTATCTTCACTGAAATAGTACAAAAAAGTTAGAAATTATGATTTAAAAAATGCAATTTTTATAATGTCAAACATCATTTGTATAAATATATATTTTCGGCCTATGCTGTTGCACTTTACAATAATATGATTTCAAATTTACTTAAAATAAAAATAACTGGAAGGCTCTAGTTTGAATAAAACTGTAGTGACAAAGCCAAGATCAAGGTTAGGTCTCCATGGCCTCAGTTCAACAAAGAACTTAAGCACAGGGATTGTTTCACTTCAGTAGGACTGTCTGCATATACTAAATTAGTTACTGGGTTAAACAGAGAGATCAATGAAGGGCTGTTAAGTTTTAAAGTTCAGAGTAACTAACCTACACGCACTTTGCATTTTTCAAGCATTCTTGCACTGCTTTTAGAGATTTTTTTGTTTTGTTTTGTTTTACCATAAGAGTCTGTGGTTTGGTATCAAAAACTAGATTTTTTTTATTTTTAATTCTTTAGCCTCTCCAGAATCCTTAGGGTGGAACTGAAACTACTGTGTAAAAATGTTGCAAATACTACTTTCAATTTGAAGAATATTTTTAAAAATATAATTGTCCCATTAAAAAATCAGTTCCCCTGTATTCAACTATGATTTGTGTTAATTTTAGTTAAGTATCTAGGCTCTAAGATCCTTAAACCATTACTGCCAGATTTAGAGTCTGTTATTTAAATATATTTCACAATAACCCAAATTAAAAAGTTCTAATGGAGCTTTAACTCACCTTGCTGAGCTAAAGTGGATCTCAGCATTCCACTTTTAGACCAGATTTTCACTTGGCCATCTTCACCAACTGTAAAGTTATGACAGAAATCATCAACTTAAATACAACAAGAAGTCTAACAAACATGGCACTTGTATTTACTTAAGAATCACTAGGGTTAAAATAGGTCCAGGTCTTCTTACAGGTAAGTATTGTCTATGTAGTCTTCCTAACATGCAAATAGACAGCATATTAAGGAAAAAAATATTTAAGTCTGTTCTTCTGCTATTATCAACAAGTCTCTTCCTCTCCTGAAAGTCCCTATAGTCTTCTTATCTGAAGCTGCTCCTGGGAAGAGAAAGCCCATCACTACTTAAGTATCTCAAATTCTGTATTTTCCATTAAGCATTGCTAGTACTTTTTGTCTATTTACAGTTCAATGGCCCAGAGGCTGATTAAATGAGTCTCTGAGGAGTCTGAAGAGAGTAGGAGCAGATTTTATGTATTAAACTGGAGGCTTCACAGCTGATAAATGGTGAAACTGAAGATATCCGAAGGCTCCGTTTGGAAGGCTTAAATTTTATAACATAACTGCATGTTACCAAGAAACTCCGTTTACTTATTAAAGATTAAGTACGTATATACTACACAGCATAGTTATGTATGCATTAAGAACAGAGATTTCCTAGCGTGCTATCATATTTAAAATGCACAGCTCTTGGTCATCATTTAGGCCTCCCAGATTCTATTAATGAGGAAAAAGCTACACCCAGACACTTAATGCCATTCTTCCATTCGAAGGTGATTTACTTAACAGATTGTAGGTTTTTATATCTGTCTGATGTAGCTTTTAAGTGTTTAAAAAGTGTAACTAAGGGTGGTTTTTTTTAATCTTATTTGTGCACATTTGAAAATTTTAAAATAGAGCCATAAAGAATATTTTGAGTGATACAGTATCATCAATGAATCACTCTTCCTCAAAGTATAGCTGTGGTATAAGAGTAGTTGATCTTCTCAGAGGACGTTGGATATGGTGCTGAATTCCCATACTCCCCATAAGTGTCATGCAGTCTTTCTTTAGAAAGAACAATATTTCTATCCCACTGGGATTTCAGAGGAACACGCCAGACAGAGTTCCTTGAAGCAGCATTTTAGAGTCAGACTGAGTCTGGAAATAAGCAGATCCAAAATTATCTTCAGTACTTCTGGACTGAGTTGGAATTTGTCCAAAGAAATCAGCTGTGCTAGATCAACAGGAGGCTGCAAAAAAATCTGACACCAACAGAAATCCCATAAAGGAGAAATCTATCACAGGAAACTTAATTTGCTTCCCATTAATATCAGAATAGAAGTTTTTGACAAAAATGCCAAAAGCAACCACGACACTAAAGATTTAGGACAAAAAGATGCCAGACACTGAGAGATCGCTCTCCCAGCCTCAATAAAGAAAGGTTAGGCTGTAGCCTAATCTACACATTCCTAGTAATTCAGAAAAGCAGTACAGGAACATTCAAGATGCTCATGAGGCCTCAGTAAACTTTGCGAGCTAAAAACCCTAAATGCAATGTGCTGGGATATAAATGTACCAACCTGTTTTTTTTGTAACAGGTAAGAAAAGAAGAAATAAATATTCTGCTTTATGAAGCACAGAACATCCACAAAATCATCTAAGAACTCTGATACTAAAAAATATTTACTTTCAAGTAAATAGGATAACTTCTAATAAATAGGATCATTAAAAGATAAATGTTTTTACTAGATTTTTTACTAATTAAAATAGACAACATCCTTCTAAAACAGCATTAATCAATTAATAAAACAGCAATTAATCAATTCAAATTAATCAAATAGTACAGAATGAAGATCTATTAAACAAGGTGGTAATAACCCCAGTGATCAAGAAGACATTAAAAAAAAGTAACTTCTTAGAGCTAACTTAATTTATATTGTTGATTTTGTTTCCACTTGCCCCTTTTTTCCGGGGAATTTCAAGCTAGACCAGCATGTGAACACTTAATATTCAGTTTTGCTCCTTCAAATTCTACGTAACTTCAATATAACCTATGAAATTTAGGATTACATAATTTAAACATGTCAAATATTACATTATTTTTCCAAAACATTCTATTGTGTTTATCCTATAAAGTACTTACATTCTACACATTTTTTTTGAAGGCACTTCCTTTTCATAAATTTTGATAAATAATGTGGTTTTGTATCCTTATATTTCTTCATGGCATATCAACTTTACATATTAGAGAAACAAAATTTGAAAGAGCTCTTCTGTTCTTTTAGTTTTCAAAACACTTCATTACTTGAAGAATGCTTACCTGTGACCAATGCTGTTCCTTCATAATTCCACCTTCCTGCAAGTACAGCTCCACAATGCGCTTCTACGCTTTTCTCTACTCTTCCTAACTTTGAAATCAAGTGGAACTTCCCTAAACGAAAGTTCAAGACACAAAGAAGGTATCTAATTTTGTGAATCAGTATTTGTTACTGCAATGGTGTTATCAACTGTTAAAAATACACACACAACACAAGACAAGAAACCACCACCACCAAAAAGAACAAAACATGCAATTATGTTGTCTGTAGCTATGATTAGCCCAAACAAATGAGCTCTTGCAGAAGAACTATTTGTAAAGAAACTATAATGTTGTGGGGTTTTTATGTTTGGTATGCATAGCCTTTGTTTTGCCTACTCTTTTCTTATGTCCCTCTAAAGTTTACATGTTTCTCTTGGGACACAACTGCCTGATGTTATTTCATTGTCTGAAAGCTAACAAACAGAGGTATATACACTGCAGCCCAGGAGAGACCTTCTGTTTTCTTTTTTTTAAGATCTGAAAAATCACTCAACACCAAAAGGATAATGGAAAAGCTAGAACAATCTGACCATCAGTGAGTGCGTTGCTCTGAGGAAGTATTACTGCTTGCATTATGGAGCTGTTATGGAAATTCACAGAAGCCAAAAACAAAGCTATTAATGATTTCAACAGAAGCATGAGGAAGTCTTTCTTTCCAAATGAGGGATGTTGCTTAAATCCAGGAAGATCAAATTTAAACTGGACCAAAGAGCAGACAAAGGAGGACTTGGAAACATGTGGCAGAACAAATGCACGGCTTAGAATAGTTCAGTGATTCAAATTAACTACTTTCAAACCAAAACTCTTAAAATTATTTTACCTGATCTGCCAGACAGTGAGTCAATACAACAATCTCCAGAGTTACCAGAATTCTTTCAGATAAACAGTAAAGAGATACTTCACACTAAGCATGTGCAAATACTCTGTCACTTAAGATAGGACCATTTTTCTATTAATAACATTGCGGTTGGGAATATAAATTATAAAGAGGGTCATACCTGGTAAGACAGAACCAGAAACTAAGTACCTATTTCCATAAAGAACCACATTATTAAGACCTATACATGTATGCAGGTGATAAGAGAATTAACTATGAACTGTGCAGAAGGTAAAAATGCATGACAACTCCACACTCCAAGTAGCCAAGATGGCAAAATTTAAGTGCCCTGCATGCCAGGAACCTAAATCAATGTTACCGTGTTCTGGTTTCCCGTGTTTTGTTTTGCACTTCAGTTTAAAAACCAAACAAAACAAACCAACCAACAAACCTTGAAAACAAAGCCAGACTGAAAACAAAGAAAAAACATTCTGGTAGGTCTGTCAGTAAATAACCGTGAAACACACATCAGGGCTGTCCATAGTATTAGTCAAATGAATACAATTACATTTTGTCTTCATTTGAAGCACATAAACAAAAAGGAACAATCATCCAGCCAAATCTCTGCCAATGCAAGATTTCTAAGCAAAATATTTTTTAGCACTGAAGACAATTGTGGTTTGTATGAATCTGTTTATTTGAACAGATCATTTAATATATCATACACAACTCTACACTTTTGCTTTTCTTTATCATTTATTCTCATAGTAACCAGAGTCCTCTGAACAGCGGGTTAATTCCATTTTTTTCTGAATTCACAGAACTAGTATTATTACTAAGATCACTTCCTCCTCATTCAATTAATTTTTGGTTTCAGTACTGATATTGCACATTTAATACATCGTATAATTTTATCATTATAAAATATATGTAATATAATTAATGGCTAAGTGATATTTTCTCCAATGAAATTGGCAAAATGGCTTTTTTTTTGTTTCAAAGTAATAAATTAAAAAACAGGGTTTATTTTCTGATCGCCTGCCTTTCAATGCATAACGTACTTGTTCAATCTGTAACCAAGACCTTTTTCATTGCAGAATATTTAAACCTACTCTGATCATAGGGCTATGAATATTCTCATGCCATCACCTACAGTATGCATATTAAGTAGCCAAGCTCTTAGCCATTATGAACATATTTCACTAATTTTCCTCGGGGGTGGTGGTGGGGTGGGGGGCAGGGGGCAAGCAGCTTTGCAAATCAGGACCTACCATACACAGAAATCTAACTCAAAGACATTTAGCACCTTTCAGTATCCCATCTGAAACATTCAGAATTATATTTGGAAGGACACAGAATTCTATGGCATTTTAGGTATTGAATCTGTGAGACCTCAGTAATTCTGTAAGCAAGCTCCTCAATACAGAAGAGAAAACATAAATTAAAACGAAAGAACAGACAGTTGGCAAGCAACTAAATACTTTGGGTTAGGTCACGTTCTCTGGAAAACAATGGGCCACGTCACAGCGTACAGGATAAAATCCTGTTCGACAGGGAAACATTCAACCCGTTTACCAATCTTTTGCAGCATCCTTTCCCAGTCCACAAGCTCTTACTTCCTCTAAGTAAGCTCCACTTACAAAAGGCATCTTTCAAATAGTGAAACATAGCAAATTGTAGCCTAGCAGGAAAGAACAGAGTTTCGTATAAAAGCAGGTCCACCTTAGGCACTAAGATAGAATTCATCTGGAAAAAATGTGATCATGCACTTAAAAACTGCATCAGAATCCTCATGTGGAACAGGGCCAAATCGAGTTTTCATGGATATCATCTTTACTTTTGCAACTTCTTTATTTTTCCAACGTATGAATTTACAACTGATGACAGTCGAACGATGTGACTCATTAGACAACGCTTTTTCACTGCATTCACACACAGAGGTCGCTCCAAAAGCAACTTTTCAATGGCTTTCTCTGCTTTCTGTTCTTCAACTTAACATTGTGGTGGTAGAGGCTTTCCAATTAGAACTTACTGCCTCACACGCGATTAAGAAAGGGAAAATTTTTTTTGCATCCTTGGAGACAGAAATGATTAAACCTAATAATATTTTACATCTCAAATTTGTAAAATACTGTTTCTTTATTTTTATTATGTACTGAAGCCAGAAGCTGTCCTTAATCTTAAAGTGACTCTCCAGTTTTGGAGGAATTTCAAGGGGGAGATTAGCAGCTTATTCAAATACATAATATAAAACATGTATGTTTTGTTCATTACTTTTCATAGACTCTTAAATGTTTATCAATAACATAAAAAGTTGGGAAAAACCACAGGTCTATTCACTTACGATTTGTGCTCAATAAGCACTTTAAAGCTGAACATATTCTTTATTTTTGTAAAAAAGCAACAACAAGATCAATGTAAGGAGGAAGTAAAAGAACAATGTCCCACAAGAGACGTAACTCAGAAGAAAACCCAAGAGGATTAAATTTACGTTTGCTCTAATTTCACAAACATCTGGAGTTCAACCAGGAATTAATGCAACCCTGTAAAGACATTATACTCCATTTCCATTGCATTCAGCACATTTTCAGGAGTCCTTATCACAAAAATGAATTAGCTGTTGCAGGAAAATTGCAGGCTTGACACGTAAGGCATGCTATATAAGTAATACTTAAAGAGAATTTTAAATGTAAGGTTTTCAGAAAATAGCAACTAAGCAACAATACTTGTTCATCAGCTTTCACAATGCCACAATTCACTTGCATATGCAAAAAAGAAAATCTTCACAAGCTAAGTTCTCTTTATTGAAAATGCTAAGTTACACAAGGAGATAAAAATTTGGAAATTTTTACGTGAAGTTTTTAACTCAATTTATTCTTTCACAAATTAGGTTAGCACTGGCTTGTATTTCAGTTTCACCAAAACAACTCCCTCAAAACAAACTCTCTCGTGAACAGTTTTCCAGAAATTGAATGTTCAGAATGAATTTACTGAACAATGCTAAGAGTTTATTCCTAGTCCTAACAAGTTAATCAGGTAAAAAAAATCCCTACAAGAAAGAAGATAAAAGTGCTAACTTCTTCAAGACAAAACCTGAAGACTGCATGTTTTGTGATCTGTTAACTAATTATGGCAAAAAAATAATTAATTCCATAAGTAACAGCAATCCAAATTACCTTTTGTGGGCGGACTCCCTCCTGCCTCAGAAGGGACCCCAGCTGAACGTTTCCCTTCAGGAAGGGCAAGCATAACACCTCCTCCCTGCTCCAAATGCCTGCAGTCCCTGCCACAGCTGATCCTTCAGTGGGCATTTTTCCATCACGTAGCTGCCTCCTTCCATCAAACCCACCCAGGAGCTCCAAAGTTACTGATTACCTGCCAGACAGTCCCCCCACAACACCCACCATGGACATGGAAGTCTTGTTTTCTTCTAGGTCAGTTTCTTCATTCAGTTTTGTATACATTTAGCACTCTATAAACAAATAAACAAGTCAGGATTGACTCTGTTCACATAAACAGAAACTGCATCCTATCTTTCTTCTGCAGAGTATCTACCGCTCTGTAACAACCATAAAGCATTTAGTTTTAACAGCAATTCCCCCAGCAAAGCTCAGTTCTACTTTGCACTGCGCGGTTCTAGCAAAACAGTAGCATTGAAAGTAATGACAGGAATAGCAATAAAGGCCCCAGATGTCCAAAAGGAATGCAAGGGCTGAACACAAACTCAACTCACTGAACAATACAAAATTATCTAACAACTGATCACTGGACTGGCTTGTAGAACTACAGGATGTGGCATCTTGGGAAACGGGGGGAAGTCAGTGGTGATCACACAATACCCATCTCAACTGTGACACCATTAGGATGATAAGCCTTAGGGATGTGCTGAGAAATGGATAATCTGAAGAGTTTACACATTTGTTAAAAGAAAAATAAAACCCCAAAAAAGCCCAAGACACTGCAATAAAGTCAGCAAAGACAGCCACAGCAGTTTATGCTCCACGTGAGCAAGAAACAACTGCATGAGAAGAAAGTGAAAGTCTATCAAGTTCATCTCCAGAAGCTAGACAATGGTGGAATAGATAAACTCTCAAGTGCAATGAATTCTAACAGAGATATAAATACATAATCATGTACATGTTTCACAGAAATTTTTCTCATCCAGTAAATTACAATTTTTTTTATTCGTAGGAAGACAGTATTTTTCCTGACTTTCCTCTCACTTTGTCTCGTAGCTGAAATCTTTCTAAAATACTTCAACACTAGCTAGAATCCTAGGATAATAACTTTAAGTTATATTTTAGAAGTTTGGTAAAAGTTATAAGCAAACGTTCATAAAAGTCTCATGGAGGAGAATACAGGTTAATATTTAGGGACTGGTTTAGAATTTGTTGATCACACAACTGAAATCTTGACCAGCAGGAAAAATCATCTGTTAAGATAGAAGTATCGCTTGCTTTAAACCCTTGATATTGACTTATGTCACTTAAAGTAATCCAGCTTCTAGTAGTTAACTGCAGAGATCCTAATGCACTTTGGAAAAGATTCTGGAGCCTACCTTTACATGGTGCTATTCATGAATCTTTATTCCTAAACTGTAGCTCTTTGTTGTAGCTTCAGTTAATCCACTTACAGGAGAGGGCAAGCATTCATACCTACTAGACATTACACTTAAGAACTGATATCTTACCTAAATTTGCACTGCGTTCACGCATAGAATAAAGTCATTGTGAATGTACAGCTCCTGCAACATGCTAATTTTTGAACGCTTCTGAAAACAAAGCAAAACAGAACAACCTCTCTAAATGTACCTATGAATGATTTTTCTTTTTCCTCCCACATCTTAGTGATATTAAAAAAAGAGAGAGAGAGAAAAAAAATAACGAGACAGGAAAAATTGCATAGCAGAGTTTTAAAAATCATCTTTTTCATGAAGGTGGTAGTAGCCCCTGTATGTTTCTTCAATCAATCGTCAAAGCATTATTCAAGCAGAACGTGAAATACTACCACACTATTTTAATAACACTGGAAAACTGACTGAACAAATTAACAGGAGATGTGACTTAATACAGCTGCTCTTTTACTTGCTATTTACACATACAAGTTAGAACTTTACAAAAACAGTACATTAGAAATACAAATGTGAAAAACGAGAAAGAAAATGAAAGGAGAAAAAAAGATGACCTACTGAAATCCCTCCATCCCTGAATGGAAAAGAATATAAATCCCATAGAAACCAGCTCTAATGAATACTGATCACTGACTGACATTCTGAGGAACATCTTCGTTCAGGTAAACCCTGCCCTCCCAGAGCACACTATAATGCATGCCAATATTAATTAACGCAAACTAATCTTCGTTTCAGTTTTCACAAAAGCTTCCACCTCCACCATAGGAACTCGACAAGCAATAATACCTCATTAAACCCAGCTGCCTAAAATTCATAGTAAAAGTTCAGCACCAAGTATTGCAAAAATTTTACAACTCTACTTGGTCAAACTTCTCATCTTCCCTCCCCACACATATCTAGGAAGTGGCAGGGAGCCAGATATCCTGCTTTTGTTCCATAAGCTCAGTGCATTTCGGAAGTACTCAGTATCTTGAAGAAATCTCGGCCTCCACTCTGTGAACTGAACTCTCAGCTCCTCTAATTTTAAAGTGCAACTATTGCCAAAAGTCAGGGAAATCTCCAAAATTACATGCAAGCAATGAATTTCCTCTACCCTCTTCAAATATGTATTAACTCCTTCCATCGGTACAGGAAGCCATGCTGGACATATCAGCTCCAGACTGCTAAAGCCCAGTAACAAGCCTTCTGTTCCCAATCAAGCTCACTGTGAAGCTAGCCAAAAGCCTACAATAAGTTCCCCTCACCAAAGAAAACACACTAGACCCACAAATTCAAGGTTCTGGCCAAAATACGGGGCAGAAGTTAGCTGGAAATTCTCCATCAGTCCCATTAAAATTATCAATAGGTCCCTGTGAAAGCTATCAACAGGGTCACGGGCAGATGGCTGTTATTACCCTGATGGAAACTCTCTACAACAATTGACCATGATCCGTTCTGCCTGAAAAGCTGGCAGAGATTTAGAGCAGCCTATTGCATTCCGTTCAGTGTTGAGACACTCCCAACACTACCATTTGTTTAGAAATACAGCTTTACCACCAAGTAAAGCTGTATTTTTGACTGCTGACAGAAGAATACAAACTAAGTTTCGTGTGTTGATGCAATTTGCTTCTTTGTGGCACATAATTACTACTACCAGCAGGATAATTTCATTTACTTTGGAACCTTCAACAGCATTACTAAGTGAGTAAAACACAAAGGTATAAAAAGACAGGATAGGTGTAAGGACCGTCACACTTCTGCAAGTCATACAGCTCTTCCAAGTCACCTGTACACCAGATGGAACACGTGAAAGTACCAGAAACCATTCACAAACTGACACACCAACTCGATCAGCAAGTTCTCGACAGAAGATTGTCAGTAAGGCAATCCCAGTCGATGCCAAGGACTTGTTTCTTAGCAGAGCTTGTGTTCCAACACAGTTTTTATAACAAGGTGAATATAGATCAGCAGATTTCAGAGAGGATCAACTCCTTTATAACATTCTCATCTGAGCTACAGGGTTTCCACCTGGTAGGTTTTTTGTTCCAGAAATAAAGGGGAGGTGAGTTAAGAAAATTTACTTTTACCATTATCTACTGCATTTTTTTTCAAAGAATTAGGTCAAGAAGAAGAGAGTCCAAATGCTTCTTCCTTGAAGAAAAGGGATGAGGGAATAAAAGGAAGGGAAAATATGCATAGAGAAATCCTGATAGCATGGAACATAATCCCCATTACAGTACTGGGAAGAAAGGAGACAATGTCTGACCTGAACAGTATGGACTGTATGATTAGAGGGATGGAGCACCTCTCCTATGAGGACAGGCTGAGAGAGCTGGGGCTGTTCAGCCTGGAGAAGAGAAGGCTCCAGGGAGACCTTATAGCAACCTTCCATCTATCTGAACGGAGCCTACAGGAGAGCAGGAGAGGGACTCTTTGTCAGGAAGAGTAGCGACAGGACAAGGGGTAATGGTTTTAAGCTGGAAGAGGGGAGATTTAGATTGGATATTAGGAAGAAATTCTTTCCTGTGAGGGTGGTGAGGCACTGGAACAGGTTACTCAGGGAAGCTGTGGATGCCCCGTCCCTGCAGGTGTTTAAGGCCAGGCTGGATGGGGCTTTGAGCAACCTGCTCTAGTGGGAGGTGTCCCTGCCCATGGCAGGGGGTTGGAACTCGATGATCACTGAGGTCCCTTCCAACTCTAAACATTCTGTGATTCTATGATTATTATGCTTCATAATAAATGTAAAATAATAGTGAAACCAGTTACTTAAGATTTCTTGATTGAACTGGTGATATATCTGCCTTCATGCAAGAAGAAGAACGTGACTGTGTACAAATCAGGCAAAAATCAATGGCTAGTCTCTTTGGTGAGGGAGAAGAAAAACCCAAGCAATCATCAAACCTTGTTCCCCCCTCCCTTCCACAAAATAGGATCTATACACTGGAATACAGTAGCTACTATATTGTATCATATAGTCTAGCGTTAGTACACTAGTATACTGGACAAGTAGCAGCATATTGGACGTACATACGTATATATACATCTGCCAGTGTACTGGACATATATACTAGTCTTACATCTCACAACAGCCAGAACTAGATGCACCAGAGGGATAGTCAAGATTCCACAGAAGCCAGATTCAAGACATGCTCCTGTAACATGTCCAAGAAATGGACTACATCGATATTAAACACCACAGTTAAGCAATTTCAGTAACTTGGTCATCTTCAGTTTTCATAACTATATGTGACACAGTATCTGCATAGGCACGCAGTGCAGACATACTTTAAGTTACTGATTTATGAAACTGAAAAAGATGGTAGAACTTGACCTTGCATTAAAAAAAAATACATATCTGCTGTCAGAAATGCATTTGGTAGTGTTGTGTCAGAGAAAATTATAGTTGTACAATATATTAAATTTGAAGCTACTATTAAATTTACACCAGTGCAATGGGTGCACATTTGAAACTGTTTTATTGCAGATTACTCACCACAAATAACTTCCCATGTATTTGAGTGGCATAAGCACATAGTGAATTTATAAATATTTTAAATTGATTTACCATCAGAACTTGTGAGAACAAACGTCTCAGCATGGGACTGCTTCTTCCCACCTATACTTCTGGGAAACCAGTGAAGATCTAGGGGATAAATATCATCTGGAAGTTTCACTACTCGAGTAGTCTCACTAGTTAGAAGGTTCCATTTCATAATTTGGTGATCATCACTGCAGGAATATAGCTCATCAGCTGTAGTCCATCCCACACAGCTAACTAATTCTTTATGTTTAATTAAATTAAGGAAATGTTAACATCGTAATAATTAAAAGTAAACCTAGCAAATACCTAGGTTAAACAAAGCTGAAGAACGGTGCATGAAGATTACTTGAATTAAATTCCATGGAAAGTTTTATATAAAGAAAAAAACAAGTCTTCATTTTTAGTTTGCTCTTTTGCTTCAAAAGAGCTGACAGAAATTCAGCAAAAAAAAAAAACCAAACTGCATTGTGTAGAAATACAATTCTTAATATAATGAACACTTATTGAAACACAGCTTAAATATTGGGTTGCCTCTAACAGGGTCTTAGTGCACAATGCAAGTGCAAAACGCTCAGCTGTCATTCAAATGTGCCAGTTTATTAACACAGCATCAGATTTAAATTGTTGACATATTTGACTTATTATCTGGAGAATTACAATTTTGTTTATATCTGCTACATGCACATCTTACTACAAGTACGTACATGTATCACTACAGCCTGGGCAAGCTTTTAACTTATAACCACAGCTAAGAAAGGAAAGAGAAAATCAAAACTTTCAAGCAAAATGTTGATAACTTCTGAAGAGAAGGTACTATTCTAAGAGAGTTCAGCATCTCTTAATCTGTTGCCCTTAAAGGCTGCACTGAATAGTAAGGTGAAGAACAGAAAAAAAGAAAGCTATCTGCAGTTTACAAATATTTTACTATTACATTTATGATAAAGCAATCCTTTATGGAAAAAGGGCCACTCAGAATTAACATGTTTTTCTATAGTTTATTCTGAAACAAAGGATATGTTTTGGTTCCTTTAGAAGTGAAGTCTTCAGTCTCATTTTGGCTGTTCAGATGGAATATTTTAAAAAAGATATGTAGGTGTGTCGTACTGTAATAAAACAAAACAAACACATATATAAGTAGGCAAATTAAAAAAGAAGACACTAACACCAAAATAGAAAGTTTTTATATAAGTAACATTACATTAGTACTGTGGCAAAATAAACACCAAAACAGATCTCAGTTTTAAGGGAATTCTGTTTGTACAGAACCCAGCTCTGCACTTATCCACTCACTTAGTATAAACACCCCAGATAATTTAAAGAACAAGCAATGCCAGGAATATAATGCTGAAACATTATAGGTTGAAACACTGAAGTGCTCTCACGCTGACATATAGCCATGAAGGTAGCAAGGGAAAACCTGGAATTGCAAACTTTCCAGGGAACTGCATGCTTAGCAAGAACTGTGAGAAAATTTAGGGGGAAAAGTCACAATATGAAAATAATCCTGCCCTGACAAAATGATACAACGTCCTAGTCTTTTGTCCTCCCCTATTTGTCCACAAGACTTTACAGCAACACAGTAATTCCACAAACAGATGACTGAGGTCCCATCCTCTTATCCCCTTCCCTCTTGTGACAGCCTCTGTGCAGCTGTGCCTGTACAGGGTAGTGGCCCTGATCAGGGTTAAAAAACTTTTCTGTCTTCCAGGATGGAAAGAAGTGAGACCAAGAGGGTGGGAGCAGAAGGTACACTCTGAGAAGAACACAATGATGCAGAAATGTGCCCTTCTAGAATGTTCTCACTATAAAAATTAGTGCATGTCAAACAGACACCATGCAAAATTTAAGCAGCATTAAAAGGATACTTGTCCCAAAACATAATTTTCTGTGCCCAAAGAGTAAAATAAATTATTTTCAATCCTACTCTATGTTGATTGATAAACACACCTGATATATAATTATGCAAAAATAAAAACTAACTAATTCATACTTGAATGTTTAATTTCCTTCTACAGTTGCCCAAAAAACATGCAGGGAATCTGATCATCAAGGCATTTAGAAGGGGCCTAAATTCATGCTAAACTTTCAAAGTAGCTTTTTAATCATGTCCTTGACTCTTATATAGTAGCAATACCATTACTCAGCACTTGCATATACCTGTTCAGCAGATACCTCAATGTTTTCCGCTGATGAGTTGGCAGTCTCTGTGCCACAAATTCTAAAACTAAATGCCCAGACATAAACTGTAAGATTTGTACACAGCAAAGAAATAGCACGGAGTAAAACAGTATTAAAGATTAATTCTCCACTTCAGTGTAAGCATCTCTCCTGCTTAACAGAAGACCTCACATTTATTTGGATGCATGGATCTTATCTGCATCTATTTTACGTGTATTCCATACCTTGCAAAACCCGCGTTTTCAGCTGCTGCTTGGTAGTTCTTAATTGATTATTTCCCTTTCAGGGTTGTCGCTATCGTCAGCTTCCAGCTTGTACTCCCACCCTGCTCCCAGTACATGGAGTTCCGTTGTTTTCCTTTCAAAGGCAAGACCAGACCTTCATTGTAATTTTTGAAAAATGGCTTAAACCTACTTTATGCACCCCTAAAACGCAGAACGCCCGCCCTTAGGTTGCACAGCAACAGGTACATCCATCCTTACCCATCCTAGCACGCACACGACATACAGCTCCGTGACGGGGCCAGCAGCCGGTTTAGCTGAAAGCATTTACTCTGAGTATTTTTAAAAAGGTTGGGCAATAACAAGGAGTTACTCTGTCACCACGACGAGTTTGGCTGGGCTTCTCCCAGCCTCGAGGGTCCCAACGGGGACAGGCTACACGGCAGCCCCGGGCCTCCTCACCCTCGCCTCCCCTCAGCCCTTTCCCCTCCGGCGCTGCCGAAGGGGGAGAACCAGAGACGGCAGCGGGAGATCGAGCAAGAGCCGGGGAGGGGGAGCGAGGGTAAAAACAGGCGGCAGAAGGGAAAGAAAGGACCGGGGGCGGCGTCGGCGGCAGGGCAGGAGCTCGCT
>VZRU01005385.1:38167-54526 GCA_013398155.1 Pedionomus torquatus | reverse complement strand
TGGGTCAGGCTCTGGCTATCCCAAAGCAGCAGCCGTGTGGGTTTGGGGTTGGATTTTTGCAGCAGTTCGTTTTTGCAGCTTAGAGCAGCCGGTTGCCAACAGGACAGTCAAGGTTGGGTGGGAATGGTGGGATCTAGGTTTTCTGCAGGCTGCCGCAGGAGCGGGCTCGGTTGTCGCTCTGGTACCACCCTCAGTGTAAAATTGGCTTTTATGGTCTGGATTCCTTCTTAGGTTAGCTCCTCTGAACTCAACGGAGTTCTTCGAAGAATAAATCTGGCCCAGCCTGCTTAGTGCCCCTGCTCCAGGAGCCGGCAGTTACGGGGGCTCCAGCATGAGTTGGCCCGTTCCATGGCCCGCCTGAGCCCGAGACAGAAGTCTTACTGAATAAAGCTTCGTTAGATCACGGGGACAGCATAAATAATGTAGCAGAGTTCATCATAATTGAAGGTTTCTTCTCACAAGGGGATTAAGCTAACCCGGGGGCAGAATTAATTCCCCCCTCTGGAGGCAACCAACTGCCGGATCAGGTGTAAGGTCTCTGGAAAGTCCTCATTCTGGAGGTGGGTCCTGCTGGATCTGCCCCGTTCTGGCCAGGCACCCCTGCGTACGTGGAGTGGAGTCCTTCCCCGGAGCAGGACCTGCACCGGTGGCCGTCAGCAAACTGCCTTTCTCCTGCCGCTGGGTCGGGTGCGCTCTTTCTGAAAGACTTGAGTAGCCCTCAGGTACGCACTGGAATGGCTGTTAACGCCTCATTTCACAACAGATGCCCCCTAATTACTGAAATTACAGAGTTAGAACATCCATGGCAAAAATTACAGGAGTTGTAAAAAGATAGAAAACGAGAAGTGATTGGTGGAATGCTGTGGAGTTGCTTGCCCTGTTCCTTTGGGTGTGATCTATGATCAACCCCATTAAAGCCTACACGCCGGCTGTGGATTTCTGTCACAAAAATCAGCTGCAGGATTTGAGGATTCTGACCCAAAATGCAGCCGCACCCTGTAGGAGCAGGTGTTACATGTGTGTGAGGTGGGAACGCGCCCCCTGCTCTGCCGTGAGGCCACCACATCCTGACACCGGAGCCAGAACCCCATCCGTTCCCCAGTGTACCCAGTTCGGTAGCTGCTCTGATGCATCAATAACCCAAGCCCTGAGGTGGGTTTTGCCACTGCTTTCCGTCAGACGTCTCCACTGGCCGTTGTCCGAGTCACCATTTCACATGGTGGGACCCTGCACACAGCTCTGGTGGAGACCCATGGCGCTTGGGACACAGCTCCTTCCACAGACCTCGCCCGTGGAGCAGTTGCTGCTTCTGGCTTTGTTTGCCCCGGTGCAGGGTTCGGGTTTATCGGGAGACTGTTACCTGTCAGCAAAACCCACCGTGAGATGGGTCTGGTCCCGTTGTTCACTCAAACTCAAGGTGAAACTACACGAGGTTGTGATCTGCTGTTCTGTTACTGCCAGCTACTTTGGGTCTTTCAGATGACGCCGTGCTTTGGCTCTGGTCAAGCTCTTGCAGAGATCTGATGAAAAAATTATTTGTTTCGTTTATACAACTAAACAGAAATTTTTCTTTTGACCCTGTTCTAAAGAAGGACGTTGCTAGAAAATGTGGAGTAAAGAGGGGACAAATCTATTGGTTACCGAACTTGTATCGCCGGCGCCGGTGGCTTGGATGTCACCCTTATGGTCTTCTGATGTTACTTCAGAAAGATTATGCTGTCAGCAGGAAAATGGGGTTTTTTGAAAAGATTTTCTCCTTTACCAAAGGCGTCTTATGAGATGTTAAGCTCATTAGGAAAGCAGAAGAAAATCCAGCCGAACTTTTAAGTCTTTTTTTTTTTCTTTTTTTCCCCCTTTTTTTTCTTTTTTTTTTTTTTTTTTTTTTTTTTTTTTTTTTAACTTTTCGTCATTAAGAACCTGAAAAGGGGCTTAGCTTTTTTAGCAGCTGCAGGGAAAGACAGGGAGGGGAAAAATGTTGTGATCTGCTGAGTACAGTTGTTAACATACTGCGGTGATACTGCTCCAGCTGCCAGAGTGATGGCAGCACTCCCTTTTGAAACCCGCTCTTTTCAACCTTTATTTTTTCCAAAAAGAAGTCCAGCGTTAGTTGAATTTTAGCGTACAAGAGTGCATCCCGCGAGAAGATCCCCTCTGTGGCATTTCAGATGGCTGGTTCGCACTGTATGCCTGAGAAATAGAAAGAAGTTCTTCACTCTGAGGGTGGTGGAGCACTGGGACAGGTTGCCCAGGGAGGTGGTTGAGGCCCCTTCCCTGGAGATATTCCAGGTGAGGCTGGATGAGGCCCTGGGCAACCTGGGCTGGTTGGGGGTGTCCCTGCGGCTGCGGGGAGGGGGGACTGGATGGCCTTTGGAGGTCCCTTCCAGCCTGGAGGATTCTATGATTCTATGAAGTCCTTAGACCCCGTCAGTCAACAGGATGGAGACCCAGCTGGTCTCTTGCCAGGTCAAGCAAGCAGCCCACGTCTTGCACAAAAGTCCCAGTTTTAAGATTAAGTGTTGCCTTCTGTGGTATAAAATGCACTATGCGGGTAGAGAGAGCAAGAATCTTTCCCTTGAAAGCCACGTTGCTGTGATAAAGGAGCAGGATTCCTTCCAGAAGAAGGGAAGGAATGGCTCCATCCTTATACTTGGAGTTGCTGCTGAACTTCATGTCTGCAGAACAACTTAATGTTCATTTGCCAATTGTTCATTTACATTATGCCTAGATCTGTAGAAAGCCATTTTTCCCTTTGCACAAAAGAAAACACTGAAGCAGGGTAGAGGCTACATTGCGTCACAGAGAGCTGGAATCTCGTCACTCAGCGTCTTCTGTTCTTCCATACCTACCGGGTGGTGCCTGCTGACCTGGAAAGGTTCATCTGTGCTGGTAACGATGTAGATTGGTGAAATATTGGAGAATGTTCCAATGGCGTGCTGAGAATGACACACCTTGCGTGGTCCGGAGGTGCACTGTGGTGCAGAAGGCCTTCCAGCAGCTTGGCTGGAGCGAGACCCTTTGGGAGAGCTCTCATGCTGCATCTACTAATTTGATTTCTTGAAAAGTTCCAGAAAATGCAGATAAGCATATCAGACCTGTTACAGAAATCGTGATTTTCTGCTGCTCGTTGTCAGGGAGAATTGCTCTGTAGAGTTCTCTGGGTCTTTGCCATGTCACTTGCAGATGGGCAGTTCCTGGTTAACTGTTGCTTGGGTGGCAGGAGGGAACTGAAACCCGACCAGAGAGAGAGGAATAGGGTGTCGTTTGAGAGTTTGCCTGATCTCTCATGACTTTCATTGGCAGTTCCAGGAGAGGACACATGTCTGAGACCACACGGCTCCAAACAAGATCCGTGGGGAACGAAACCACGATGAAAGCCAGTACGTTTCTTCAGGAAATGGGTGGTGAAGAGGTTCTTTGGGGATGGAGAGATCAGGAGCAGCAGTGATGGGTGCAGGTACTTGCCAGAAAACAGCATCTTTGGAAGAGGAAAGGGACGGGACCGCTGCCTACAGCACGAGCAAGTGGTAAGGAACCACAAGAGGAGTTACTGCCCAAGGGTGGGACTAGAGGACAGCAGCCCGAGGAGGAGGGAAGAAAGGCTGTTTGTACCCAGTGCGGTGGGATGATGGAGATGGGGTCTGCACAAGGGGGCTCTCGGGGATTTGCTTTCCCTGTGGGAGGGTTGGGCTGTGATGTGTGTGTGTGACGGGAGCACCGCAGGCTGGAATGTGATGTTGTGGGTCTTAATGAAACGACAAGAACTGAGAGAACTGCTTGCCTCATCACGGGAGGTTCAATTTTATTTTGTTTGAGACGGATTGTTCATTTTTGAACCTTTTAAATATCTCTTGTTATTATAGAATCATAGAATCATCCAGGCCAGAAGGGATCTCCAAAGGTCACCTCGTCCGACCTCCCTGCAGTCGCAGGGACACCCCCAAATTGTTCATTTAGCCATTTGTCCTTTCAAACAAATGCCTTGTCATAAAGGATCTCTTGTATTTTCATGATTTTTTTCCCATGGAAACGTTCGTCTAGTTTGGTTATCACACTTTTATCATAGTGTCATAGCGTTAAGGCCAAAAAAAGAGCATAGATCAGAGTGTGAACTTGTACAAGTTCTGCAGTTTGCTGTCTTCCACCCCCTTACTCCTGCCTGATGTTTAAATTTAGATTTGGCCAAAATTATGTTTCAGAAAACCGCTGAGTTAGATTAGGTTGAGGGTTGGATGAGATGATCTGAATCATCTTCCAACTGAGGCCGTTCTGTGATTCTGTGATTTTAAAAATAAAGCTGAAGTTTATGGCTAGAACCAGTGTTCAACTGCTGAGAGCTTTACAGGCATTCCCAGCCGCTACCACGGGCTCATATGCTGCCTCTGTGAGCCAAGCTTTCAAATACATGTGAAAAAAGCGATATTGGGTTTATACCATGCTAACATCATGATACGAGGGCTGTACCAGTGCCCCCAGCAGCACAGCCACAGCACGGGACTGAGTTTCGGGCATTCGGTTGAGCTGAAGGGACATAGGCCACTCACCCCGGCACTGCCATCCCACCTGGCATTAACATCAACCTTAAAAGACAGTAGTTAGGTAACAGATGTTTCTCGTTTACTTATTACCTGTTAGAGTCACGTTAGAGTTCATCTGATATAATAGTGGCACGGTATAAAGGCAAATTAATTTTAACTCTGGGCTAAGAGATCGAAGTAAGAAGTAGCTCCTGGTGCTCTCCGTTCCCCTACAGCGACGGCCACTTTGCAGCCCTTTCCTTACTCTCCCCGAGTGTCCTCTTTCCTCTGTTCCCCCTGTGTAGAAGGAAAAAGAAGGTAGAGAGAGATCTTCTCCTCTGGAGACCTCGTGGTCCGTCTCGTGGGCAGCGGACACGTGCGAGCCCCCGAGCGCCAGTAATGGGCTCCTTGGCTCCGACACCGGCGGCTGCGGAGGGAGGGGATGCTCTGATGTTCCTCCAGCAGCCTGGAAATGTGCTCTGCTGTCTGCCAGTGACCCCTGGCCCGAGGCAATGGGAAGAGCCAGGCTCCAAACAGGTTTTGTTTGGATTCGGTTGAACGCCAGGGGAAGATTCAGACTGCATCTTTTTTTTTTCTTTTTCTTTTTCTTTTTTTTGGTCCCAACTATTTCTCTCAGCCCAAGATGAGAAGCAGAGTCTCATTCGCCATTATTCCTCTTTCTTCCCCACAGCAGCATATTTTAAAGATGGAAATTCAGCCATCTGTATTTCCTTACTTTTGTCAGTTTGGGTCATAGCCTTAATGTTACTTAAACAGTTTCTTTAAAGTAGCGGAGCCCTTCATATAGACTTAATAAAGCAATGGAAGGCGGTGTGGATTTCCTTCTGTCTAAGGTTCAGAGGCCTTTATCTGAATAATACATTAGATACTTTTATTCACTGGTGAGGCTTCGTAACAGGAAAAACTTTGAAGGGAGCGTCTGTCCTATCATTAAATTGATAATAGACACGTTCTTTACTTTTTATCCCTTTTGTAGCACATCCTTTACCTCTGCCAGGTTTCCCTAGGAATTAAACAGGGACCGTAGGGTACCCGTGCCGGCGTATAACAATGTCGTCCCCGAACTTGTTGCAAGCATAAATAACTGCGGCGAGGAAAACCTTATCAAAAGGTACTTTGATACTTGCATCTTACTTGCATTGTTATTAGCGACTGGAGTGCTGTAATGTAGAGCAGAATCCTGGTTTAATAGTTTGGTTCACCCTAAGAGGGATACATAAACATAGGTTCATTTGAAGGTTTAATTCAAAATTGCTTCTAGGAAATGCCTGTTGACTTTACTGTAACTGCTTTGGATTCAGTGATACCTGTACAGCTAGTCTGGGTTTATTCTTACCTGTGTGCCTTCACTTGAAAACAGAAAGCTTTTAAACGGGCTTTATCTGCCAAAATGCCATATTTCCAACGTAAGGATGACAAAGGAAACATGCAGCTGTTTCACCCAGAATGCCACAGCTTGTCTTCTTTTTTTGTAAGTAGTCACCATCCTAGAGATCTTGCCAAGATCCACCAAACTGCCATTAATTGTTGACAACTCCTGTACAGCAGTTCGTGCCGGTGGAGAAAAGAGAGATTGGCTTGTTCTCTTGTTTGCATCCATAACCCGGTTTCCCTACTTAATCTATGTTCAGCTTCTCGACGTCTCAGTAAACCCTCTAGAAAAGGTGTTTCAAATTAAGAGCTGCCAAAAATGCATGGACTTCTGGGTATAGTTGTAAACAGTCTTCTCACTAAGCTTTTCAGACCCAGTTCCCAGCTGGTGTAGACCAAAGCAGCTCCAGCTTCAGTAAGATGTTTTGTGTTTTCTGTAAAATCAGACCTAAAAGGCTTAATGAAGAGTAATATCCAGTTCTTCTGGTTTATCCTCTGGTATGCATCAAAGGGAAAGGGACTGACTAGGAAAAAAAGAGCATAAGAACTGGCCCCAATTCCCTGCCCAACCAGTCTCTAGAGGCAAAGGAGACAGAAGATACCCGGGCACGTCCAGGTTCCCCCGTGAGAGCAACACATTCCTGCAGCGAGGAAAAGAAATGTCACAAGAACCTCTCTCTGTTAAATGTCTGACTTGTGGTTTTTTGGACATTCAGATGGTAAAATCTTTAGTGTTTGTTATATTATTCTAAACCCAGCACAGCTTGACAGAAATGCATGGAACTACACTTGATTTGCAGTAGGACAGGCAATTCTGAACAACGTTCCTGTCCTTTCTAGGTATAGATTCTCATTCGACCTGGATTTGAACTACAGGTGTTTTGAGCTCTCAGACGCTCCTGCAAATCCAGAAGGGAGTGAATAGTGTTTTGCAAAAGCTGATGTTGCTATTTTTGGAAAAATACCCCTCCCCCCCCGATTTTAAAAAGAAGAAATTTTGCCGTAAGTTCTGGCTAAAGATTATCAAAAATGCTACAGTTCTTTCTG
Organism: Pedionomus torquatus; assembly: GCA_013398155.1. Taxonomy (NCBI): domain Eukaryota; kingdom Metazoa; phylum Chordata; class Aves; order Charadriiformes; family Pedionomidae; genus Pedionomus; species Pedionomus torquatus. The sequence continues at coordinate 47,573 of VZRU01005385.1, read as the reverse complement.
TGTCAGTGGGCCGTAGCTGCAGACACCTGTAACGGTGAGTTGGAGCAAGGCAGGAGCGGGGGATGCCGGCTGCCTTCTTCCCTTCTGCAGTTGGGCCATGAAAGGAGTGACGCTACTAACGGCAAGCGGTTGGGGCGCGTTGACCCCGGGATGCCTCCTTTTGGAGGTGGTGGGCTTTGTGTTTATCTGTAGCTTTGCCTAACGCACTCAGTAGCTTCTCTCCGTGGCAGCTCCAGGCTGAAACACGTAAAGCAGCCAGTGACTTGGGAAGGACATTCATGGGGTCATAGACTCACAGAATTGTCCAGGTTGGAAGGGACCTGTGAGATCATCTAGTCCAACCATCAACTAGATAGGCCTGATTGATTGCTTCTGGCCCTCTAGTTAGATGCTCCTGTAGGTGTCATGTACTTCTTGGAAAAAATGTCCTGTCCAAGGGATCCCTGGGGGCCAGCACTGAAAATAACCGCTCCGTTCCCTTGGGCAGTTTGTCCTGCAGCAAGAAGAAGGTATCTCCCAAAGGCCGGGAGTACACCTTAGTCCATATGCTGCCAGCTTTCCATGGGTAACCAGAAATTGCTTTTTGCTCTTAAAAGTTATCTTTGAACTTTAAATAGAATTACTTATTGAATATATTGTGTTAATGTAACTTAATCTCTTCATATTTTGGTTTTGATCACTTCCCTTCTTTTAGCTCTAAAGAACTTTTACAATTCAAACCGAAGCGTTTCTAGAAATGATGTTGACACTAAACAGCGACTGACTTTTTCCAAGGAAATGATCAGTGAAGGAAACTGGAAGTGAAACGGACTATTATGGATTTCAAAGGTAATGAGCTTGGTTATTGAAGTTTTCCCCAGCTAACTTGGCAACGGCGCTGATTTCACAGCGGATGCATAAACGTGTATTAGTACAGGAATTCCCAGTATGTGTTGCAGAGTGGATTTCCTGAGTATCTAGAAAACATTACCAACCTTTAGTTTTCAGGCTGTAGACCTAAGGTTAACAGAGGTTTTGGTCTGATGGGAGAGAGCAGCTCAGAAAGGAGCGGGTGAGCCGGGGCGAGGGGCTGGGAACGCAGAACCCTCCCTGCGCATCCCCCGCTTTGGGAATGGGAAGAAGCTGAACTCACCCGGGAGAGGAACACGAGGCACACGGAAAACAAGGAGCTGAGCTGGCCAGTGCTTCCTGAGGAATGAGACTATTCTTCGGGGAGTTCACGACAAAAAGCCCTTCCTTTGGCGACAAGGGGACTTTGTGTTGAAAATTCATATTGGGAATGAAAAAAAAAAAAGAGTTGGCCAGCTGCTGCTTGGCTTGTCAGTAGGGAACCCCTGTTGGTCATGGGGTGGATAAGATCTGGCTGACACCCAGTCCCTCCGGCAGAGAATGTGTTTTTTCAAATGGGAGACCGAGCTCTCGGGAAGAACAGTTGGGACAAAACCCCTTAGAGGTGGCACTCGGAGGGTCCCGCTCTGTGCCCGCCGCGTTGTCACCTCCCAGCTCTCGGGCACCAGTGCCAAACTATAGATAGGTCAGATATGGCAGGAGCTACTGCCCGATTCCCCTATGTTTTCCTGCTTCTTACGCATCCTAAATATTACCTTTGACTCGGCAGTGGAAGTTTGTGTGCTGCAAAGTCCCCTGTGACTGAAACTCGGCAAATGCCAACTGAAGAGCCGAGCAGGGTAGCTGGAGGTAGAAACTGGGCTCAGCTCTGCCTCCTGGAAGGAAAAGCAAATGCCAGTGTGGAAACCACGGGCCGGTTCAGACCTGAGCTGGCTGCATTTCAGTGTGTTGTTATTAGTGTACTATACTTTTTTTTCAGTGTGTTTTAGAGCTTTACACCAAAAAGTGAATGCTTTTAGCAGGATTTCTAGTTATGCAGGCATGTGTGAGAAGCTCACTTAGTGGGAGCAGCAGCAGTTAACAATTTCTGTTACTGACCCTTACGTTAAAACTGACTGATTTAATTGCATCCACATAAGGAGCGCTCAGTAAAACCGTGTGGTTTAAAGAACAAATTTTCCCTTCTGTTTTGCTCCCCTGTTGACACAGAGCTCTGCTTGGCATGGCTTTCTGCCTCTCCGGGACGTTTGAGACAGGGAGGGCACCACAGAAAAATCAGCGCCGCTTTAGGACAGGTCATTTTTCTTTGCTGCAACTTTAGCAGCACTTTTTCCTCTCGTATTTCCTCTCTAAAGAGGGAAAGAAAAGTTTTTTCTTGCTTTTCCCCCCATTCTTCAGAGTTATTTAGTGATCACAGGAAGTTTAAAGTTTACGAATAATGGGAGATTACCTGTTAAATCCATAATTAGGTGGGGTATGAAGCCTTCATTTTTAGAATTTCTTTGCTACTAAATATCTCGCTATTTAATTGTAATGTATATGGCTTTTAGGCCACACTCACACATTATTTTTACTTCCAGATTTGGCTCTGTGACCTGGGGCAAATCACTTAACCTCTCTGTGCTCCCACTTACTCATCTGCAAAATGGGCAAAATAGAATTAACCTAATAAAGATTCACATTTGTCTTGTGCATTATCGTTAATGGGGATGTGAATCATAATGGTGGAGTGCTTTGATGTCCCCAGATGATGCTGTAATCATGAAACTATTATTTTGTATTTGGGCAAAATAGCTGAAAATGGATCTGCATAAATTATGCAGGAATAAACTATACATCTAAATAATTGCGTGCAGTGGTTAAGCTGCTGTGGCCCACGGAGAGATCTGTGGAGCTGTTCCCATGTGGAGAACACTCACAACTTGTTCTTGCTGAGTTGGGCTCTTGTGTGAGCTCTTGTATATGAGCAGGACCTAAAGCAAGCCCCAACTCAGTTTGTTCCTGATGTTCTGATTTTCCAGTTTGTCCCGTTTGGAACCAGCGCCGTGGCGGGGTGAGGGCTGGAGGGGAAGGTCGGAGTGGTTTCAGGAGGGGAGAGCAGCAAGAAGGACCACGTGGAGACCCTGAGCGAGGTTTGGCACCTCGACCTCCCGCTGCCGACGGGCTGTTCCCGTGCCCCCGCGGGCGGCTGGCAGCCCAGAGCCGTCCCACCTCCGCTTGATTCGGACACAAAGGAGGGAGGGATGGGAGCGAGGGGGGCTTTCAACTTGCTGCTTGCCATGAGAAAGGGGGAGCAGCCAAGCGGCCTTAAACGGCTCAGGGCTCAAGTACCACTAACCCACAGTCGTACCAGACAACCGAGGGACATCTTCCTTTCCTTCCCCTGCCAGGACAACAGTTGATAGGCTTATTCCTTTGGCAACCACCACGTGTCCATCTTGGCTATCAAAGGCATCAGTAGTGTGCAGCCAGAGGGTTAATGATGCTTCATATTTATTAGTGAAACACTGCGGAACCCCCAGATTATCCTGAAGCCTTCCCATCACTAACAGTTCATCGCTTCTGCTTTTGCTTGAGAAGCTTCGTTCCTGTAGCTGCCCAAGATAATAACCAGGCTGTGGCTGATGGTGGAAAGCAGAGGATGGGCAATTAGCGCCCTGGCTTGGTGTTCCTGTGAGTCTCCTCAGCACCACCTCTGCCCGTCTTTAGCCCCCTCCAGGGATGCTGCCTCCGCCGCTGCCCCGGGCAGCCCCTTCCGAGGCTTCAGAACCCTTGCAGTGCAAAAACTGCTCCTGATGTCCCATCTGAACCCCCCCTGGCACGACCTGAGGCCGTTTCCTCTTGTCCCATTCCCTGTTCCCTGGGAGAAGAAACCGAACCCCCCCCGGCTGCCCCCTCCTTGCAGGGAGTTGTAGAGAGCCAGAAGGTCTCCCCGGAGCCTGCTATTCTCCAGGCTGGACACCCCCAGCTCCCTCAGCCGCTCCTCACAAGACTTGGTCTCCAGACCCCTCCCCAGCTCCGTTGCCCTTCTCTGGACCCGCTCCAGCCCCTCAATGTCTTTTTTGTGGAGAGGGACGCGAAACTGGACCCAGCACTTGGGCACCCCCAGTGCCCAGCAAGGTGGGCAACACTGAAAGGCCTGTATCTCCCAGAGGACCATTTCAGTGATTTACCCACAGAAATCCTACCCCAGTTTGGGTTTCCCCAGCTCAGAAGCCCCGCTTTTCCCTGCGCTGTGTGAGCAGAGCAGAGCCTGGAGGAGGGGGCTGTTTGTGCAGCCATGGAGGAGATGAAGACTGCTCCTTCAGCAGGACGTGCAGACCATTTCTGTATCGACCCTGAGGGAAAGGAAAGGCTTCTTTTTTTTCAGGAGTGGCGTGGGTAGCGTATATTTGTGCCAGGGAAGAGGTAGGTGACATTGTTTTCTGGAACGCTGAGCTGTAAGACGTGGATGAAAGACGTTGCTCTTGCAGGGAGACGTGCTGGGCTTTAACTGGTGCTGGCCAGAACACATCAGACCCAAAAGCCTTGCACCAAGACTCTAATATCTTGGAAAAAGAAATAATCATTGTAATGGGGCAGCCCTGTGAAGCCCGTATTTCCAGAAAGAAGAAGGTATTTGCATTCCTTGAGCAGAACAGAACAGAATGCAGCCAAGCAGAAGGGCTCTCTCTTTGACTCTCAAAGGTTAAAAGTGTGAAAGAAGAAGAAACAAATTCTTCCGTCTGAGTTGCATCACTCGAGGATGGAGATGATTTCAGCAGATGGACTGCCTCATTCCTGTTTTTACTTTCTGTTTCTGGTTCAGCTCACTGCCAACCAGCACTCGAGGTCATTGTGGACAAGTGGAATTTGCATCCAAGGAGAAGTCTCAGCTGCTGCTCCCGGGAGCGCCGGTGGCCCGTCTGCTCCTCTGTGGCTCCCTGACACAGCAGAGAAGAGGCCGGGCTGGCCAGTGCTGCCCGCGGTTCCTCTTTCAACTCACGCCTAAAGACAATTCTTGCACTGTTTTCCTTACCAGGTCGATTTCTGCAAATAGCTCCAGCGATACAGGCAGCAGGGTCAAGCGGGATTGCAGTGTGGTTTGCCCAGAAAAGTCTGCATTTGCTGAGATCCGAAGGTCTGAGCACTGGTTTGTTCCCATGGAGCGGGTGATCGTGTGTGCAGGTGTGTGCAGGTGTGTGACACCTTCAGTCAGCTGTGGAAGGAGGGCTAAATCGTCACAGGTATTTCCCTCTAGAATATTTGAATGGACGTGTACAGGTGCAGACCTCGGGACTTCGAGGGAAGCTCTTTCGTTAAAGGGAGTCCTATTAAATATATTAATATGCCCTCCTTTTTCCCTCCATCTCTTTTCAGAGTTCTTTTCCATCCCAAGGAGGAGAGCAAAGGGAAAACTGGACATCACTGAAGAAGGCAGATGAGGTAATTAGCTCTGGAACGAAACCTGCATGTTTTGGGTATTATTCTGATGCTTTCACCAACTGCTCTCCCCTCCCTCCCAGCTCAGGCAAGCCAGTGACGTCTGCGCTCGCTTAATTATAAAGCTTCATTATTCCCTATACCGCAAAGTCTGCTTTTTGTTTTTGTAAGGTCTGGGCGTAATCCCTTTTTGTGAATGCCAAGAACAATGCCAATTAGCCTGCGGGCAGCGGTGACCCATCCTAGCAGAGGGGCGTGGAGCCCGAGGTCCCGCAGCTCCCTGCGCCCCCCTGCTCTGCCCGGAGCGGGTCTGTGCGGGGCCGGGGGGGTCTCCCTGCCCGGGAGCAGTGACCCACCAAGCTCTGTAGCCGAGCGGGAGGAGAGCTCGGCATCCCCGCAGAGCAGCTGTGCTCCTGTGCGTGCGTCGCCGGGAGCCGCTGGGCTGCGTGTCCTCAGCCCGGCTCGGCCCTTCCAGCTCGGGCTGGCGTCTTCTGCATGGAAAGTTTCAGACGCGGCGCCTTCCAGGCAGGACAGCCACAAAGCAGTTTATTCCTGCAACCCGTATTTTTGGCAGTAGAGCCCTTCCCTTCCACATTCCTCACACCAGCGTTCTTCAGGCGGCGGCTGAGAGGCGCGTGGCCGCTGGCTCCTTCTCTTAATTAGCCTGCTGGCATTTCTAGACGACGTCCTGCCCTTCCCTCGCCGTGCCCATGTGCCCTGGCACCAGCACGGGTGCCCTTACTGGAACCGCCTGCCCGCTCCAGAACCATCTGGCCGTCCTGCCCCGCTCTATTTATTCCATCACATGATTGTTTTTAGTGTTGTTTGAAGCACTATTTTGGAGCCAGACGTAATCGTATTATGCAGTTCCTCACCTTATTAACTGACAGGGAGCTGTTCCCCATTAGACAATTGATCCTGGGCAGATGAAGCCATTAAAAACAGCACTAATTAGCTGAAGAGTGGAGACAGTAATACAGGCTGCATCACTTCCTTTCATGCTTAGGGAAGTTCATGTTCCAGACAAATAATAATTGATATGTAGTCTTCCTTAATTGTGGTTGTTAACAGCCAGCGCTGTAATGACAGGCTGACAATCTCTGTCTGGCCCGTTGTGTGTTTATTTCTGAATCCGAGAACCACTGAATAACATTTTTTGGTTTAACTGAAACTTCAGAGCATATACTTTAAATGCCAGTGTAAGGAGCGTTGGGCGGCGAACCTGAGCTCCCGAGTTATTCCTTGCGTGTCTCCAGGTGTCGGCTGTTTCTCTTGGAAGGCTGGGTGCCCATAATTACATGGAATTACGGCATGATACTGTAGAGTAAAATAAACAGATGGTTTGAATGGGAATCCAAAAAATACTGCCTTAGATCCATAAGCAGGAACGCCAGACATCTAACTGCATTTCAGTGTGCTGACTGGAGCCTGTAGGGTAAGAAAACCATTCAGTCTTTAAACAAAAGAATGCCTTGATTTCCTCCTCCAGTAATGTGTTCTGTCTTCAGAAATCTACATGGGTACATGCATGTGCACACAGGTGTGTGTGTGTGCAGTGCAGCCATCACCGGGTGCTGGGGCACTCCTGTAGCTTCGTTTGTAAAAACAAGTCCATTGTTATCCCCTGTCTTCACTCAAAGTCATCAAAAGTACCTCTTTCTGAGCTAAACTCCTAGATTCAGGGTGATTTTTTTCCCTTCAGGTACTCCAACCAAACGCTCAGCTCTCCTGCAGTTCAACGAGCTACAAAAAACTCACAGTGCAATCAGAAAACTTAGTTTCTGTGAAAGTAATTAACAGCTGAAACAGTAAGTATTAAATGCCTTTTGTTGATCTGATGAAATTGCTGTTGATTTTAACCAGAGTTGCAGCCTTCTTAAAACCACCTTGAAATTCTAAACCTTTTTTTTTTCTCCTTTTCCATCTGTTTTCTTTAAAAGAAAATGGACCAAAAAAATAGAAGCCCTACTCCAAGAAAATTAAATTAAATCAAAGTAATATGTGAGAGAGATTAAAAGATGGTGGGTATTGAAATTCTAAAGAATCCAGCTCTGACAGTGACTAACTCAATATTCTGGGTTTCTCACCCTTTCCTTTGCTGCCCCTCTCCTTACTGCTCTCCCGTTAGCAAGACGTCCTCTGGGGGGGCTGGGGAAGCCTGTGCTTTCAGGGGAGTGTTCTGGGTTGGTTATTTCCATCTCATTGCTGGCTGAGATGGTGCATCCATCCCCCTTGCTGTGTGCAGTTTGGTGGTCAGGGCTGTCAAAGCCCATCCGTGAAATTCTGGCCCCTGCAGTCAGAGGCAAGATCCCTCCAGTTAGCTTTGGGGGAGGGAGGATTTCGGTTTAAGATTCTAGCCCTCTCTAGACTAACAAGAGTCATTGAGCTGTGGTGTTGGGGGACGTGGTGTAGGGGGTAACTCTGTAGAGTGGGGCTGGTGGTTGGACTCCATGATCCCAAGAGTCTTTTCCAACCTGAATGATTCTGTATGATTCTATACTCCCAATGGCGAGGCAAGCACGGTCCTCTCCTGCTAATGCAGGAAGCTAATGGTGTGGAAGTCCCTTGTTACAAACGGGACTGGGGAAGGATGTAGAAGCGAGAGAAGGCCAACCATATCCTGCCAGCAGGACCCCTGCCCCTGGGCTGCACCCCCAGCAGCGTGGCCAGCAGGGCTGGGGGGGGGATTCTGCCCCTCTGATCTGCTCTGGGGAGACCTCCCCTCTCCCCAGTGCTGCCTCCAGCTCTGGGACCACCAAGATCAGAAGGACATGGAGCTGCTGGAGCAGGACCAGAGGACGCCCTGGAGATGCTGGGAGGGCTGGAGCCCCTCTGCTGTGAGGACAGGCTGAGAGAGCTGGGGCTGTTCAGCCTGGAGAAGAGAAGGCTCCGGGGAGACCTTATAGTGGCTTTTCAGAACTGAAAGGAGGCTACAGGAGAGATGGAGACAAACAGTTTAGCCTGGTCTGTTGTGGTAGGACAAGGGGTAATGGTTTGAAACTGAAAGAGGGAAAATGTAAAGAAGAAACTATTTACCCTGAGGGTGGTGAGACCCTGGCCCAGGTTTCCCAGAGAGGTGGTGGCTGCCCCATCCCTGGGGACAATCCAGGTCAGGTTGGATTGGGTCTCTGGGCGACCTCATGGAGGAAAATGTCCCTGCTTGTGGCAGCAGGTAGGTTGGACTAGATACCTTTACAGGTCCCTTACAACACAAAGCACTCTCTGATCCCACGATGCCAAGATTCTCAGGTGGTTCCTGAAGCAGGAGGAGAGCCGGGTGGCTGCCGGGCTGAACAGTTCCCTGTGCTCATCGGCTGCTGTAAGGAACCAACTCCTGCTGCTCTTTGGCAGGGTCAGATTTGGAAAGGCCCATTTAGTAGAAGAATATTCTACTCTAGTAAGGTTGGTAATGCACATAGCTTTTGATCTCTGTGTCCATACATATGAGAGCAAAGCCAGAGGTACAATTTGCTGGGCAACATTAATATTAATAGTAGTAAGACTTAAAAATAGTACAAAGACTTCAGTAAGCTTTCTGGGACAGATCCTGTGGGTCGTGGCAGCATCATTAAGGTCACAGAAAGAGCGCTGTTTATACCTCTAAGACTTGACCTATTGACAGAACTTGACCATTAGAAGAAGCCTTTGCTGTGTTTTGATGCATCTCCTCTGGCTTTCCACCATCCCTCTCAACTGCACTGTCTCTGCTGGAAAGATCAGGGAGGAGAACACAGAGATCTCCCAGTTGTTACAACTTGAAAAAATAGAGGGGAAATGACTCAGTGTAATTAAAATGTTTTCCCAATGACAAGGGGCATAAAACCCTCAGACTGTTGTCTGATATAGGGTCTCCCTGTCTGGGCTGAACTTGGAGGGTCAGTTATTTCTTTGGAGGATGCTCATTGACTGAGCTTTCCCTCCAGAGTCTCTCACACATGGCTGGATGTTGGCTTTTCTTCCTCTTTCACAGTCTTAAGCTTCTTTCTTTCTTTCTTTCTTTCTTTCTTTCTTTCTTTCTTTCTTTCTTTCTTTCTTTCTTTCTTTCTTTCTTTCTTTCTTTCTTTCTTTCTTTCTTTCCTTCTTTCCTTCTTTCCTTCTTTCCTTCTTTCCTTCTTTCTTTCTTTCTTTCTTTCTT
>VZRU01005385.1:22768-38094 GCA_013398155.1 Pedionomus torquatus | reverse complement strand
TTTCTTTTCTTTTCTTTTCTTTTCTTTTCTTTTCTTTTCTTTTCTTTTCTTTTCTTTTCTTTTCTTCTTTAACAGTTATTCTATTGTATAATAGGCTCCTTTCTGACCCGAATCAACTGGAACAAATGAACAAGGACAGTTTGGGGGGGTGGGGAAAAGGACTTTTGCCAACAAAGGTGGTGGCTGGATGCAGACCTTTCCCTCTCCCCGCGCAGGTGCTGCTGCTGGGGATGGTTTTTTCAAGCTGTCTGTCAGACTGGTCTAAGCCTTTTAACGTGCCACCTCTCCCTCTCTGTCCCCCAGTACTTCTCCTGGTTGTCATTCAAATTGCTCCACTAAGAGAACAAATAAATGCATGCCATGAAAACTAGCAAGATGATATAATGAATGAGCTACAATAAATGCCCCCAGCATAAAACAATTATGTACCTGCTATTGTCAAAAACATTCACCATTCCCTTTGTTGAAAAGGAAACAGCTATAAATTATTCACTGGGGCACTGAAACTCTTTTCTTTTTTTCTTTCTTTTTTTTTTGGTTGATTCCAATTAATTCTTCCCTGAACATCCCTAGGTATTTAGCTGAGGGTAGAAATTTACATGCAGATAATTTTAGCTGTTTCTTGGGATTGTCAGACAGAGTGTCCAAATTAAAAATAACAATTTTAAAAAAGTTTGCCATATTTTCCTGTGTATAATCAGAGCTAAGTTATAAAAAAATGTCATTCAGGATCAGTCCAGGGGTGAATATCAGCGGTCTCTTACCCCAGAGCCTCTCTGGTTCCCAGTGACTCCCCCCAACTCCACTGCCCCCAGATTCTCTTTTCACAACTTGCTGAAGTGTGGACCCAAACCTCACCCCACCCTTAATGCCTTAACGATGCTTTTTGTGGCTTCTCAAAGGGTATAGTTTTCCTGAAGGTTTTCAAGAAACAATGTTTTTAGAAACGTTTACTGAAGGTACAGATAGTGCAGTTGTGCAAACCAAGAAGAGAGGGTTTCTCATACAGACTGCACCAAGAGAGAGGCTCCTACGGCGCCGTCTTCATGCACCGAGCCCCAAAATAATGTCAAAGCGCTGAGCTGCTGTTCTCTCCTCGCTCGAGAAGCAGTGGGATGAGCTCTAAATGGGGCCCTTGCTCTTTTCATTTTCAAAAGGCCTCAGCAGGGCATCTAGAATAATGATTAAAATAAAACGTGAAAAAGTAGTAGGCCCCCAAGGCAAGGGGTGGCACTGGGGTGGCTTTGAGGTCTCTTCCATCCTGAGCCATTCTGTGCTTCTGTCATCTACATCCTTTTGGAATCTGACCGTTAATTTTACGATCCAAGTCCCGCCGGTGAGCTCCTCTGCTAGCGTACGGTGGTCACAAGGTAACATCTCACTGGGTTCAGACCGTGGCAAACTCCCACGCCTTTCAGTGCAGACAGGAGTTCACATTTGTCTTTATAAAACCCCTTAAAAGAGGATGTGTACGTCAACTTACGTAAAAGCATTCTCCCTGAGAAGGAAAGGGCTTCACCTCTTCCATGATCTGGAAGAGCTCTTCACTGATCTTAGCTCTCCATTGATTCTCTGCTGTGTTTGGTGTCCCCTCCTGTTCACCCAGTACCCCAGTTCATCTTCCTTTCGGGCACCTGCTGCGGAGGGGACAGCTCAAGTTCTCTCCCATCGTCTCTATTTTCCATGGCAGTGTAGGGCCAACGTGAAAAGCCCGTGTGTGGCGGTTCGCTCTCCCTGTTCTTCCCTCCTCCCCCCCCCATGCTCAGGCCTTGGCCATCAGAACATCGGATGCGATAAGTTGTACCCGGACTTTGGGGGATGACTGGTAACAGCCAAAACACTGTCTGAACTGGGCCCATGAAATATGACTATAGGTCAATTATCTTACTGTATAAATAGCAGACAGCCCAAGGGCCCTTTGAGCTCTCCGGTTTGGCAGCGGCTGCACACCAGGATCTGNCTCAACGGGAGGGTCTCCCTGACAGTTTGTCTGACCCTGTCCTCTGTGCAGTAAATACACAAGTGTACCTTGGCATCGACCCTCGTAAAACACTGTCGCATTTACTAGTACTTTGTTAAATCTGTTTCATCTTAATAAATAGTTTATTACTTCTCTCTTACGAGTGAAGTCAATCACTCCACCCACAACACCGTGAACTGCTTCTCCCCGCAGATGACCCGGTTCTGGGCTATGCCGGTTCCGTGCAGCTCCTCTGCCGCAAGCACCGCTGCTCTGTGCGCACCCGCGACCTACCCGGGACGGGCTGCCACTCTTTCTTCATCCTTGTGCTGACCAACATCATCTGGCTTGCTTTGCTGTCAGAAAATGCAAGCGTTTGTAGGTGATGCCACGGAAGAAAAATTCTGGACTAAGAGGTTCTTTCCAGCGGGTTAGTACAAGAGGAAGAGCGGCTGCTTCTCACTTACAGGCAGGTTGAAAAAATGATGTGAGGCATTATGAACAGATCAAGATGCATCAACGTTATAGTAACGTGTTCTCTAAAAAACATTTAAAGTATCCCAGCTTTTTCTTAATAAACATTTGAAAAAGGATCTGATAAATGCATTGACTGTAGCAGGACTGTTCTGTACCTTGCAGTCCCTCAAATGAGGCACGTGGCTTTTCAGCTCGGTGCTGAAGTAGAAAAGTTCATTTTCACGGAGAAAGCAAATAGGGTTTGTCCTGATGGTTTCAAAATGAATCGTTTAGTCTTTGCCTGTTTGAAAGCATTAAAATAAAACGTCTTCTTTCTGGCACAAACTCTTCGCCCATTTGAGTTCCTAAATACTTGTGGTCCTTCTGAAATTCATTTGGGTTAATATTCATGGAAAAATTCACTAAGCTCTAATTTTTGCAAGTAAGAGACGCAGTCAAGCTCTCCATCAAACACATCACCTTTTCTCACTGCCCCCAGACGAGCTTTAATCTCCTTGAAAACCCTTGCCATTCAGATTTATGTGATGAATAGGTCTTGCTCAGGAATCCCATGTGCTAACTTACAACCTTACTCTTGGTGGGGACAGCGTCATTGAAGCTGCTCCTTTTGCAGCCCCTGCAGCCCAGCCTGCTCACAGCTTGGCCAGAGGAGAAGACCTTTCTAAGGAGGCTGTGGCAGAGCAGCGTGCCGCAGACCGCGCTCCTCCCGGAGGCTCCATCCTCCCACAGCTCTGCCGGTGTCACGCCAGGAGGGACACGGCCCCTTCATCTTGAGCACAGAAAAAAGTAAGAAATCAATTATGTCTGACTTTCTCGCTGTGTCCTGCTATTAATTACATTTAATGGTCACAAAGGGAGCCTACAGGAGAGCAGGAGACGGACTCTTTGTCAGGAAGTGCAGTGATAGGACAAGGGGGAAGGGTTTTAAACTGGAAGAGGGGAGATTTAGATTGGATCTGGGGAAGAACTTCTTTGCTGTGAGGGTGGTGAGACCCTGGCCCAGGTTGCCCAGAGAAGCTGTGGCTGCCCCATCCCTGGAGGGGTTCAAGGCCAGGCTGGATGGGGCTTGGAGCAACCTGGGGTGGTGGGAGGTGTCCCTGCCCAGGGCAGGGGGTTGGAACACGATGATCTTTGAGGTCCTTGTGAATGATTTTGATGGTCTCGCCTGGCATCTCTTCATGTTTTATAACAAATATCTGTGCCTTTTTTATAGAACTCCCTCCTAATGCTTTAGTAGCGTGTTAGGGAATGGCTGTTGTGTTATTTGCTGGCACAGAGGAAATCTCTGTGCGGAAGATTTTGTTGCCTGGTTTGGGAAGGCAGCCCACGATCCCAGGATAATTCTTCCTATTTTTATTTTATCTCATCCTTTTGTCACAGAAAAGGAAAACATATTCTCCCTCCCATGCCCTTTGTTTCTTCGTATATTACATGTAAGGATTATTTCCCCTTTTTCTGCAGTGTCCATGCCTGGCTATTCAGCAAAGGTTATCCACAATAATGAATAATTAGCTATTAGTACTGCATTGTTCATTATTCCAGTGGTTTATTGGGAGAACAAATGCTGACCATAACACTGTGTTTGTCCTTTGCTTTGAAAGAAAATGGGCAGGTTGGTTTCGGGTAGAGCAGGCAGGAGAGGGCAGGGGACGGGCAGGAGGGAGCTGGTCACAGGTGGAGCATCTCCTCAGCACTGCAGTCCCGCTCCCACCACACAGCTGCTCTGATTTTCAGAATTACCGTGCAACATCAGGAGAGGCTGAGAACTAGGAACACTCTGTGATGGTGTTTTTCTTCGAAACAAATACCATCTCGTCAAGGAAACCCCTGACAGCAGGGCCAAACCAGTACGCGCCGCGCCGGGTTTCGGTAGAATCCATCCAGAGAGGTACGGCAACTGGGGAGGGTTTGTATGAGCCGGCGTATTCCAGCAGGTAGGATGTGACAGCTGATACCTCAGCCATCAGAGGTGATTTGGCAGAAATGATCCAGCTGGCAGTGCTGGAGCTGAGAAACTGAGAAAATAAGGTCTATCTTGTAATCGCTTCCCCTCCCGAGGCTGCAGAGGCACGTGGGGAGGAACGGGTTTGTCAGATCAAAACGCACCCGGGTTGCAAATGTTGTGATTGAGACAAATCTCGGGGCTTTCATATGATCTCTCAAAATCTTCCCAGGCATCATTTGTGGGACGAGGATAATAAACATAATGTGCATTGGCAACAACAGCATCTACTGGCAGGGACGTGCGGGGGAGTGCAGAGCCTGCCTTCCACTGTCCCGTGCCCTCTGCCAGCGCGGGCAGGTGGGAGCACGCACAGCCAGCCAGGCTGCGGCTCCTCATTTGACCAACTCAGATGTTTCCACACTGGCATTAGCTGCACTGGAAGAGAAACACACACACCAGCCACTCAAGCCCTAATTTACATCCAGGTAGCTCTGCTGGTGTTGAGAACAGTTTCCTCTCCTTACCAGAAGTTCCAAGTGTGTGACTACAGTTTTGGTTATGTTCTAGGTGTAAAGATGCAAGGCAAAGCAGGCAGTGTCCTCAGCTGTCTGTGCTAAAATGCCCCATCGAGCACACGCCCACGGCTGCCGCAGGTTTCTCACACTCCTCTGTGTATAATTTTGAAGTAATGCACTACGAATAGCTGCTCGGTGTACGCACGTGCGTGATGTGCTCGGTGTATATGCACATTAACAGCAGTCAGTCATATCTGAGCTGTAAATTACAGATCTAAATAAATAATTATGAAATTGGAAGCAAATTGGTCTTTGAAAAGAGGTAAACAGATTTGATGTTTTTATATTATGTCATGTAAGTGGCTGAGTATGTTAATTGAATACCAAAGTTTGTTTATTTATTGCTAAATTGATTGCTGTTACTTTCCAGCTTGTCATGTAGCATCTCTTGGAGACGTTTGAAAAACAGTCAAGGGTAATTTAAAATCAATTAGCTGAATAGAGAATAATTATCCATTTTTGTGTGTAGAAAATAAAGTTCTGGAACCATGGAAATGCATCATGTTTTGGAACTAAAATCTGTTCTGAGGAAAGTGCTGCTGATCACACGGGCTGGCACAAAGCCTCACATCGAGGATAATTTGATCGTATTAATTTATTGTTGGGCAAGTGCAAGATCAACAAGTTCAACCAGGGCAAGTGCAGGTGCTGCCCCTGGGGAGGAAGAACCCCCGGCACCAGGACAGGTTGGGGGGGACCTGCTGGAGAGCAGCTCTGAGGAACAGGACCTGGGAGTCCTGGGGGACACCAGGATACCCATGAGCCAGCAAGGCCAGTGGCATCCTGGGGGGCTTCAAGAAGCGTGTGGCCAGCGGGTTAATGGGAGCGCGTTGCCCGCCTGCTTCAGGTACCTGGTGCTGGCCGCTGGCTTGTGCCGAGTGCTCAAGGTGATGGGTATCCCTGAAGTTCCTACGACTTTCCAAAAACCACTTTCTGAGCCTGGGCTGCGTAGGTCTTCCTGCCACACAGATACTGCTTGTCACAGACCTCGTGCCCGCCTCCGGGCGTGGGAATTCCTGCCCCACGGTGCAGCCCAGCCTACTGAAACCAGCCGGGGACCAGAGAAGGTGGCAGAACTACGGGAACTGCAGAGAGCGAGCTGACGAGCTGGAGTCCTGGGAAGGCGACGCGGCTCTCCTTACCCGCCTCGGAGCCCAGCTTCACCCTGGCGGTGAGACAGGGACATGGGGACAGGCTTCTACGCCGGCAGCTCCGCCTGAGGTGACACCAAAGAGGTGACCCCGCTGCCGACCGCTCCTTGGTGGCAGAACGGAGCCGATCCATCTGGGACGCGGTCTGTGACGCACGAGCAGCAGCGTCACACCCCAGAGGGTTATAAGGAGCTGTGGTTACTCAGCACCAAAGGTGTGTGCGCTGAGCACGGTCTTTTTCTGGGGTTCTATGTCCTAAATATCCCCTATTCATGAGATCACATAACACGCTATGCATATGCAGCAGCTCTCCCCGCTCCCTGTTAAAATCAGCTCCCCGCCCCTCTGCGTCTGCGCCGTGCTTCTTGGCAGTGCTGGTCAGGGCTCTCAGGGATGAAGTCAGTATCTTCCTCACCGTAAACTTTCCACCCCTGGTGTCTTGCACAAGCTCAGCTCATCCCTGGAGCTCCTCCAGGCCTCAGGTCTGGTTTGGGTGAGTTCCGTGGCCTTGGCTTCTGTTTGCTCCTGTTCTGCTCGTAGGGGGTTGGCTCTTTGAGACAGCGAACATCCGAACGGTGTAAAACTGGACAAAACTGTTCTAAGGTTTCATGCCTTATCCATAACAGAAAAAAACTAAAAAAACCCTGCTAAACCTTGTGTCAATTCCCCCCTTTCCTATAAGGTTAGTTAGTAAATTCTTTTACTAACTGTTAACTAACATATAATTCTTAACTATACAGAAATAACTAATACGATTGCTACAAACTTATATAACTCCATTTTTTCAAGTGTCTGAGTCAAGTATTCACTGCTCTCAACATTTTGTCTAAGTTTATGTCTTTTCCAGTCCTCCAGTACACCCACCCCACAAAAAATAGAGAAATAAAAAGAAAAAGATATTAGTACGCCTGTGCTTTGCTGGTTTCATGGCCTCGTAGGTGAAATCCCACCTTGCTGTGCCTCCGGGAGGATGAGACTTCTCTGAAGAGGGGGCAAAAACCAAAGAAATCCTTCTTTGTGCAGACTGAGCTGACACTTCTGCAGCCGGCAGAGCTGAAGCCGTGGCTGTGCCGAAGCCGGGCTGGGGGGAGCAGAACCACGGAGTTGGGGTGGGAGAGGGGGAGAGGGAAAGGGAGAAGCAAGGAAGGGAGGGAGGGCTCCAGTTCAGAGAAGGGAGCCCTGAATGTCGTCCCTTACACCAGAGACGGCTTCCACCTGTGGCAGACTGTGGGAGGCAAAAGCTTCTGAGCGGTCCTTGGACCTTTACATATTTGACAAAATAAATACACACTGCCTTAAATTGTATTTTTCCCCTATTAGTCAGGTGAACTGACTGCTTAAAAATAGAGATGCCGAAATAAATCCCGTCTTTTGGGTTAATAAGTTTATCCCGATGAGTTATACCAGGGAAGCAGCTGTCAGCAGTGTTGTATGAAGAAGGCTGCCTCTTTCCAGTATTTGGGGTAAAATATGCAAAAGAAAGAAAACCTCCTGTCCGGCTGGCTGTTGGAAAGCTTCTCGCTGTGTGGCCCGTGCCGGAGCGCATCCTGCCCTGTCCTTGGGCAGGGGGCGAGGGGGCAGGGGACGCTCCAGTGGGACATGCTGTGTCTGACGCTGGGGAGGGGTCCCCGTAGCTGCCCCCAGCTTTGACAAACCTGACTGGGGACACCCAGCTTGCTTTTGTGAAGGGGCTCCAGATCTGTCTCTTTCTCTCTGTTTTTTTTGTTGTTGTTGTTTTCAATAGTGTTTTGTTTCAACGACCTCACCCCCCCTCCCTGTGGAAGGATCTGCATGGCTTTATTTCCTCACGCGGGGGTTTTAGTGGGGAAAATCAAAGGATTGACAGGAGAGCAGGAGAGGGACTCTTTGTCGGTAAGTGCAGTGATAGGACAAGGGGGAATGGTTTTAAACTGGAAGAGGGGAGATTTAGATTGGATATTAGGAAGAACTTCTTTGCTGTGAGGGTGGTGAGGCACTGGAAGAGGTTTCCCCGAGAAGCTGTGGCTGCCCCATCCCTGGAGGGGTTCAAGGCCAGGCTGGATGGGGCTTGGAGCAACCTGGGGTGGTGGGAGGTGTCCCTGCCCAGGGCAGGGGGGCTGGAACTGGATGATCTTCAAGGTCCTTTCCAACTCCAACCATTCTATGATTCTATGAAAGTGAAGAAGGGAAGGGAGGGGAATGGGCGCCTCCCCTCAGCTGCTCCTCTTTCCTCTTTGAGCGTGCTAAGGAGCATTCAAAGCTATTACAGTTGGTTTAAAATCTAGAAGGAAGGTTTCCTCGTCCAAAGAGAGCAGGTCCCAGCTGCTTGTGCCCGCAGCTGACAGACCATCTCCAGATTCTCACCATGAAACGACCCCTGGCCCCCGCCCCCCAGATCTAACGAGCTGTCTGAAGCCTCTGGGGAATTTAATTGATCTTTTGAGATATTTATACACAATTTGAAAGCACCTGCGGCTTAAAAAGGTGCTCAGTGGTTCTCGAGAGCGTTTGGGCTGATGTTTCCAGAATGTGTGGTGCTTGGCAGGTGCGGCCGGGGCAGGCTCTCCAGGTATCGTCTGACCAGCAGCCACCTTGTTTGTTCATTAAAGCCCCTCGTTAGGAGCCACGGCGCAGGGGCCAAATGCTGCTTAACCTGCAGCTAATGAACGGTACATGTGCATCGCACCCCAGAGCCTTTCCCTTCTCATCTCTGCTGCGGGCAATGCCTTGCAGATGCTGTATATGAACCCGTGGTGTCTGGAAGCCCACACTAACTGCTTTGCATGGACCTAATTCCAGAGTCTGATGTTTTCCTTGCTTGCACCGTTAGTGAATCTAAAAAGGGAGAGCGTGCTAAGAGAATTGCAAGAATGTGCTTTATTGCAATTACTATAGATGTAAACAGTGCATCGTACATGGAATCATAGAATGGTTGGAGTTGGAAGGGACCTTGAAGATCATCGTGTTCCAACCCCCTGCCCTGGGCAGGGACACCTCCCACCACCCCAGGTTGCTCCAAGCCCCNCCCTCCGCTGGACCCGTTCCACCAGGTCCATGTCCTTTCTGTGTTGAGGACTCCAGAGCTGGACACAGGACTCCAGGTGGGGTCTCACAGAGCAGAGGGGCAGAATCCCCTCCCATGTACGCACATACAAGTGTCGTTGGGAGAGCAGGTGCGTGGGCATTTCTACCCAAGTTTACCAGCTTAGATCTGGACCAAGGCACTCCTTTGCACAACTGGGGAAGTGACCGTTCACAGAAGGGTTGGGTTGGAAGGGGCTTGGAATACCTGAGACACCGACCCCAGCAGGCAGCCAGCCTTTGCTCTGTTAGGCTTTTCCTCACACAGCTGCAGAATTAGTAAAACACAATTAACTGAAATGAAGAAAAGCTGAGAGCCAAGGGCCTGGGGTGTTACCCTGTGCCCAGCTGCGGGAGGCTGAGCCGGATTTAGTGGTGGTTGGTTGCGTTGCAGGCTCCTT
Source organism: Pedionomus torquatus (assembly GCA_013398155.1). NCBI lineage: Eukaryota > Metazoa > Chordata > Aves > Charadriiformes > Pedionomidae > Pedionomus > Pedionomus torquatus. Next base: position 28,525 of record VZRU01005385.1, on the reverse strand, counting down.
GGGAAAGAGCTCTCTTGGTGTCTCTGCCCGCTGCTCAGCACAGCGTGTGCCGCAGGATCCCAGCTCTCCAGAACAACCCCGGCGTCCAGATCCGACCCTGGAAGAGACACCTTAATTAGGTATTAAGCTGAAGGGCCAGGTCCTGAGGTGCAGATTTTGCCTGGGAGCAGGTAAGCTCCTTCTCGTTGCTCCATCTCTCCCTCTGCTGAGGCTGCGGCCGCTGAATCTGTTGCATGAACAGAACAGGAGTGAAAACACCCCCAGGTGGCCCAGGAATCAATGTCTATATCCAACGTGCCCCGTGGAGCACGGATCCAAAGGCTGCTGCCTCCACACCCTCTGATACCCCCTCTCTTCCCTGGCGCTCACTGCAAAGTGAAGGAGGCCAAGGAGCCAGTCCTGGCCCCAAAATCTGGGCCGTGGCCATCCCTTTCCCAATTAGCTCCCACTGGATTCAAGTGACCACCTCTTTCCTGGGGTCCAACAGCAGCGACAGTTGGGCTGTTCGCGGGTCGGGCCGGTCCTTGTTTTGTTGCCGCCCGTGATGCTTCTCAGGGCGCTGCCCAGCAGCATCCGTGGGCAGGGGTGGGGAGACGTTTGGGGGCTGGTTTATGTTCTGAGCCAGGCTTTCACCAGCGTAATAAAGCTTTCAGTGGACTTTTATTGTCGTTCGTAGCTTTATTAGTCTTTTATCTGACTGTTGCTTTGGCCTTTCCCTTGATTGACTGTGCCTGTAGCAGGAATGCCGTGTCAGCTGAAATACTCCTCGCTCTTTAATTGTAACGCTGCCTTTCAGGGAGCAGAGCTTCCAGAGAACAAGTCGGCTGCTGTTAGGGCTGAACTCAATGCTTTACTATAAGCAGCTCTATGCCAAAATTATCTCTGATTATGTGGGATATTCTGGTGTCAAAATGCTGCTCTTTTATTTGTTACTGTAGATATTTATTATAACTGTCTTTGCCCAGCAGCTTTGAGTTACAACGCCCCACGGCTCAATGAGACATGTTTATGCATTTAGATAAGTACGTTTGCAGGTAACTTGAGGCAGAAACTCGAGTCTGACTTGCCTGGACCCTTCCTACGACGTGCCACCCTGCATATTTTCCCTCACCAGGCGCTCAGTCCCCTCACCCAGGGGACGGGGATGGCAGTGCCATCACCCCGGCAGAGTGGCCGCTACCGTGTATGTGCTTGGGACAGAGAGCTGTCTGAGATGTGCCGGAGTTCATCAGTTAGCAGTTAATTGTATCATGTATTTGGCATAGGTTTATTGATCTTAAAATTCTTTAAGATTTATATTAGAACTTGTTGACCAAATCTTTTCTCCGTGGGCCTTGTGGCCATGCTCCAACCCACTTGGTAAAACCTGCTGTCAGAACTCTTATGGTTGTTTGACATTTATCTCTCCAGCACCAATTCTTGAAGGTACCAAGTCCTCTGCCAGGGCTCCCACCACCAGCAGCTCCTGCTCCTTCTCTCCTTTCCTCTCCTGCTGGTCTGAGGCTCCAAGTCCCAAGCTCCTCCTGACTCGTGGTACCAGACCAGCTGAAGAGCCTGCTCTGCCTCCCCGAGTCTTTTCCACCAGACCCCCACGTTCCCAGTTCAGGCCCCCCAGACCCGGCTCCCTTGTGGCTGCCCCCTGCAGGCTTCCTTCCCCAGGGAGGCTCACAGCTGACGTGGACGTCACTGTCTCCCTGGTCTTGTGGAAAATTGATCTTGGCACTGATAGTGTCACGTGTTGAAATGCCAGAAAAATGCCAGGCGATTGTGATTCTGTAGGTACGGGCTGCATGATTTGGAGGGAGGTTTTGGGCAGCAGATCCAGTTAATGAGGCAGATGATGTTATTTTAGCTGTTCATTGTAGAAATCTAGATGAAAAGCATTTTTGTTTTGGACATTTTAGGAACATTTCTTGTCTTATGTGACCTAATTCTCCCTGGTTTATGTTGCAGTGTGAGTGACGAAAGGCCCTGAAGCAGGATGTCCAGGAGGAGCCCCAAGAGGGACGCGTTCCCTCGGTGCTGCGTTGCCTGCGTTCCCTCGGTGCCGTCTGTGCTTGGGCCAAGTGACAGAGACCGGCCAGCGGGAAACACCACGAGCCAGAAAGGAGCTGAAACACCTTCTTGTGCCTCCAGCTCTGTGCCAAGCTGAGGAGATTTGCTTTGCTCATGAGTGTGTAAATGTATCTGAGTGTAAATGGTTGTGTATTCATATAGCTTGGATCTGCATTTACAGTCTTTTTTTTTTTAGCAGCATTGGATATATTTTCAGGACTGGTGTTAGAACCATGGAATCAGAGAATCGCCTGTGTTGGACGGGACCTTTCAGGTGGAGTCCAACCATCAACCCAACACTGACAAGTTCATCACTAACCCGTGGCTCTAAGCACCACATCTACCCTTCTTTTAAATACATTCAGGGATGAAGACTCTCCACGTTCTTGGAGGATGTCACCTGCTGTTTAGGTGACAGACTAAACAGCCTTAAAAAGGAGGCTGAGGGGAGACCTTCTCACTCCCTACAACTCCCTGAAAGGAGGGGGTAGCCGGGGGGGTCGGTCTCTTCTCCCAAGGAACAGGCGATGGGGCAAGAGGAAACAGCCTGAAGTTGTGCCAGGGGAGGTTCAGATTGGAGATTAGGAACAATTTTTGCACTGAAAGTGTTATTAAGTCTCAGCATGAGCTGCCCAGGGAGGTGGTTGAGGCACCATCCCTGCAGGGATTAAAAAGCTGGGCAGCCGTGGTGCGGAGGGACACGGGTTAGTGGCGAGTTTGTCGGTGTTGGGTTGATGGTTGGACTTGATGATCTGGAAGGTGCCTTCCAGCCGAGGCAATCCCGCGATTCTGCTGAGGGGTGGTTGGCAGGCTCAGCAGGGTACGAGGGGCAGCGCTGGTGTCCCACCCCGTGCCGCAGAGCTCTCTGGGTCCCGGCGAGCGGAGCAGGGATCGCACCCCATGAGCCTGTGGAGAGAGGGGCTCCTGGCAAAAGAGTGGGTGGGAATGGTCCTGAACAGGCTTTCACGCCTTGTTTCCTTCTCCTCCTCCGAGCTCCTGCAATCCTTGCCTTAGCGCCCTTAACGCAAGAGATCACTCTGGAAATGGCAGAAGAGGGTGACAAACAGTGGCATTTGCAGCCAGCGTGAGAGGAGACAATAAGATCTGTATATCCTCCGTGCCCGACAGATTGGTATTTTCTTTATACTCAAATTCCAGCCGCTGAGCAGAACACAGGCCCACGCGGCTGACTTCAGTGCTGGTTGTACACGTCAGAAACCAGCCAGGGGGAGAAACCAGAGCCCGGTACAGCCCTCCCCGGCCGCGGGTTCTCAGCCGCCTGCCTTAGTATCAATTCTTAGATTCCGCCCAGCCCCGAGCTCATTTCTGTAACGTTTACATCCTCAATTTGTCCACGGCGCTGGTGCACCAGAGCACAACTACCAGAACTAGCGGTTACCGGATCCCCAAATTGTGTATTTTTTTTCGTTCCGGCACCAACAGCCGAGGCTTTCGCGGAGCAGAGGCGTGTTGGTAAACAAGCGCCCGAAGATGAACGCTGTGCGAAAGCAGAGAGACATGAACCAAATGCCTCTCTCCAAGGAGAGCCCTTCCTCCCTTGGGCAGCTCGAGCAGGTGGAAGGTGGTTGCCATCCTAAGAAAGATGAGCAGGGAACAAATTCGTCGTGAAATATTGTGCAGGATAATCGGAAAAAGAGGTGAAACTGGCATCGTTTGGCCCGAGAATGAAGGCAGGGCCACAGAGGAGTCCTGCCAAGATGCCGACACGGCGCTCGCTTGGTGCAGGTCACTCCGTCATTTAGCACAAACTATACTTTACTCAAAATTTGTGTGATTAATGCATTGATTTAGCTTCCCGATGTGCACTGCTGCTAGGCAGATCCAGATATTATTTATTTTTATTAGTTTATAATATGTCAATTTTTCTTGCTTATCTGTCAGCTCCCACAAAAATACATAAATCAAAAATATAGCAATGTGGACACTAACAAGGCATAATTATTGTAGGGTCTGTCCCCTTTTAAAGAAAAATACAATTACCTACCAATATGTTGCTGGGATTAGGTCAGAATTTGCATAATACTGACTCATATTTTCTTAACAATTTTAACATCAGACAATAGGTTTTGCAAATCTATATTCCTTTCCTGTTTTTCAGTTTTATTTTTCAGGCTAAAATAATAAGAAGCTCAGTCAAAACAAGATAATTATTGCAGTCTATCCCCACAGAAAACTTTAATTACTCCATGGCATGTTTCTAGGATTAGGTCAGATTTTTATAGGCTGATTTTTTTTTTTTTTTTAAATAACAATAGGCAATTAAGGCTGCCAAACTATAATTTATTACAGTTAAATTTATTCATTTTTTTCCACAGATAAATATTTAATAGAAAATAACTCACTCACTGCAGGAGATTAAAGAAGATTTTTACCTCAATATAATCTTAGAAAAGCAGCAGACAGTTTTCTGCTCTCGTCTGTAATACCAAACAGCATCGCGTTAAACGCCACGATGAAAATGGCTGAGAAATTTTAACTTCTGTGAAATAATAGCTGCTAATGTATAGGATTATAAAACCCCCGGTAGCAGACTATGTAACAAATAGATCCCTCCTGAAATACTGAAAACTATGGTTGGGATCTAGGGTTAAATAACCGTGATATATTTATAGAGGGCAAGGGATCACCATAAAATAAAGCAGCAAATAGTAAAGAAGTCAATGTAAAAGAGAGGCCAGGGATTTAGGGTATAGAGATCATAAATTTTCATCGATATAAACAGTCCGTGTACCTCAGGAGCTGAGTTTTAGCTATAATTTCAGGTCTGACCTATAGGCTCTCGGTGTTCACAGTGCATGCACGATCAAGATGCCATCCGAGGAGGTGAAAAAAATGTTTCAGACCCGCGTGATTTACTCATTTAATCATCCCCAAATCCACCCGAAACGCAACAATACTGTGTCGAATATCAGTACTTGAGAAGATTTTATTGTCCCACTAAATTACATTTAATTCTTACTATAACATCTCGTATAAACAAGAATAGTGAATGATTTCCTCCCCAGCGTGTTCTTCGGGAGGCAGGAAAAGACTGTTATATGGAATGCACAGATCTGGAAAAGGTCACCTTTTCTCTCTCCCTCACATCTCCAGAATGTGCTCAGATACTTCCAGCTGCAGCGGACGGCTTGCTTTCCCTGCTTTAAGGTGATATTTCCTGGTTTCAAATAATAATTACGAAACCACCACAAAGAACCATTTGAGGCTTTTAGCTTTTTACTAATTGCTCTGAAAGAGAATTCTAAATGATTTCCAAATGACTTAAATGATTTGGCTAAAGAGCATCTTATTACAAATGGGCCGAGTTGAAAACATCGTGTCAGCACTAAATGAGGCTTCTCCCCCCCCTCTCCCCGCGTTTCTCTAATGGGCAGACAGGGCGCGGAGCCCCCTCCCCGCGATGACTTTTAAATGGGCTTTGGATCCAGCCTGTATTTAGTCAGGCCACTCTTTTCAATGGGGTTTACCACGCTGCGCCGTGTGCCGTTACCGCTCTGCTGCTGCAGGCCGGCCCAGCGAGGGCTGGGGGCGAACTTAACGCTGCTTTCCAATAAATAAATGCCCGCTCCGGCAGCCCTTAAGCCAGAGAGAAAGCCTTACACGCACCCATAATCACATTAGTTTCATCAAACCCAGTCGCATAATTTACACGCCACCAGTAACCCCCGGCCCTGCCCCGGG
>VZRU01005385.1:8621-21345 GCA_013398155.1 Pedionomus torquatus | reverse complement strand
AGCAGAAAAATTTCCCCCACCCGAGGCTGCTCCCACCCGCGGCTGCTCCACCCGCGGCGCCCCGCCCGGCAAGCGGCGTCTCAGCGCCCCGACCCGCGCCGCGGTGCTGGGAGAGCCGGAGAGGGCGGCTGGCGTCGGGACAGCCTTGCTTCCTCCTCAAAGGCCGGGCCAGGCCCTGGTTCGGGTCCGGCGCTGTTCCTCAGGAAGGTAACGGTGCGTTGGAATGGGGCTGTTTTGGTGCTGGAAGGAGAGGCGGCTGGGGGACAGGTCTGGAAAGGGAAACCAGGCCCTTGTTCTTGGAGCAGTCGAGGTGACACACGTGTTCCCGGAGACCCCTCAAGCTGCCATGGGCCTCCCTACGTAGGGAAACCGAGCGGGCGCCCCCGGTTCCCCCGGGTCTGGCGCTGGGGGCTGGCCCAGGCGATACCAGAGCAGCCAGCCGTGACAACCCTACGTCCATTGCACACCCTGGGCAGTCACAAACATTATATGCTGTTCATGTGTGAACAATTAATTACAGTTACATTATTTAGTCATTCTTTCCACTACCATTGTCCAAAGTAGATTTTTCCTCTAAGTGTAGTATGGTTTTAATTTAGGAAACGGGGTTTCTTTAACCTATTTGACATTACACAAGCCATCTTAAAGGAGGCTTCATGCTATTCCGCTCCGTCTGCGAACGCAGCTCCCCGCCCAACTGCGAGCTGGGTTTTATCAAGCAAATTACTTACAGAGGATTTTGTTCAAAAAGGCTTTGGGTTCATTCCTTTGCCCGTATTTACTCAGCTCTGGTGTAAATCTTTCTGTGTTTTGCTCTGTGGATTAGCACTTCTCCCATCCTCCCAGGACGCCCCTCTCCGGGGCAGCCAGCCCAGACAACGGTAACGAGGAGCAGAGCTGGTGGCTCTCCCCAGGCTGCAGCTCCGGCAGGGAACAGGTCATCCCAAAGGACCCGAGTCTGCTCTGGGTTAGTTCGCTTGGCCGGGGAGGAGTCTCGCATTTGGGAACTATTTGTTTCAGGTTTTTAGCCTTGCAGTAACGCCGTTTCTGGCTGCTAATTAAATTTCTCACTGCTCCAAGACCAGAGAATGCAAGCAAGTTCCCCTTAAAAGGGCACCTAGATGAAAACAAACTTCACTGATGACAAGAACATGTGTTGCGTGCAATTAACCCGTTACTGGGCCCTGGGAAGAAGAAAGCTGATCTGGGGGAAAAAGGGCAAAAAGGAAGGAGAGGTACCTAATAGGCTGAAAGGTGGTTTTGTCTACTGGCCTTTTTAATTTGGGGCTGAGCGACTCATGGCTACTGATCAGATACGGTTGCCACTTCTACTTTTGCTCAGATGAAGCTGATGATCCTACATCCTTTCACCTAGTATCAATATAGAATGAGTATTTTTTCATAGGGTCCCAGGCATGCACAGACCTTAACTACAGAAAATAATTGAGGTGAACAGACGTTGCAAATAGTCCGCATTGGGTTTCCCTTCACGTTTAATTGCACTTTTTTTCAGATACACGTGCACAGTTCCATGAGAATCTTAGAGCCAAGCCAGTTTGCCTGCATGTTTGCAGAAAGTGAATCTGCAGTTGTGCTGGTGAGTATTCTACCATGAAAATTCAGATGTGCAAGTGTTTAAACTGTGTGCTCATCCGGCCGGGGAAGCAGAGCCCCTGTCATCTCGCTGACCAGACGTGGCCGAGCACTGCGGACAGGGCGGTGGGCACTGGTAGAAAGTGATTTGTGCTCAGCCTTGGGACTCGCGGGTTTGCCCTGGCAGTGGCACAGCACACCTCTGGTGGGAACCGTGGCGGGGCGTGTAGTAAAGCCACGTACAAGGCAGGGTGTCTGCTCCCCCAGAACTTTTTCTCTATTTCCAGGTACGGCCAGCGGAAGAGGAGCAGGCCAGTAGCTGTGCAGTTTCCAAACGGAGGGAGTGTTTAGTCCCCAGGACAGAAGGAATCTTCTTCAAGTGGTGTTTATTTTGGTAAGAACTGCACGTGAGTGCAACTCTCTCTTTACGGTTTTCTTCGTAGAAATGGGGCCTTTGGTAGAAATAGCTAAAGGAATACACCGGTTTTACTGCCACATCCACACTAGTCTTTGTAGATCCAGGGGTTTTGTACTTTGTTTGATAAATTGTTGCCCATAAAATAAACAGTAGCATTTTCTTTTTTCTTTTCTTTTTCTTTTTTGGAGGGTGGGGGAGGTCCCTGCTCCCCATTTCTGCTCTTTCTCTTACCGGATTTCTTCCTTAAAGAGAAAGGCTCATCTGAAGGCTGACTGCATTTTAACAGTTGCATGACTTTGGCAGTTGAATACGTTGCCCTAATCCAAACACAGAAGCTGGAGCAGCCCATGTGTTCCCAGCCCTGTTTATTCAGGGATCAGGCAGATGTCACGGCACAGTCTTTGTCTGTGCGCACTGTGCTGCGGGAGCCAGCTGTGAAGGACAAATCGGAGGTGAGGAATATTCCTCGCCTTACTTGAAGGAAAACTTGTGTAAATAAGTGTGTTTGCTTAGGCAGAGCGTGTGTGCGTGTGGTGAGAGGCCGTGCTCGCAGCAGGCGCGTCGGAACCGTCCCGCCAGCCGGGATGCGAGCGCTGGGGACGGGCTGCCCTCCTTCCACGTTGGGTCTTGGTGCCGGTTGGAGCGGGTCCAGCTGCCGTTGTGAGTTAAAAACTGCCTGTACCTGGTGGGAACGGCGGAGCTTTGGGCTCTGGCAAAAAGGCAGAAGGGCTGCCACCAGACCAGGGCCCTGGGCTCCGGCAGGCGGAACGCATGGCTTTCAGATGGATGTGTGCGGTGCCTCTCTGAGCAAACACCCCGCGGAACACAGGGCAACCAACGCACTCACACACATCTGTTCCTTTTCTGTCTTTAAAAAAAAAAAAAGTGAAATAGTCCAGCCCACACTGATGTAGAAATTGTGCTAATTAGTCTTTAAAAGCTAATGGATACCAGCGACGTATGGGAAACACATCTCAGAATATAATGGATATGAGTTTGGACAACAGCTCCTGTGTTTAATGCTGAGCACTTTTTATATAAAAAGTGGAACGCATTTAGGAGAAGAGGGTGCAGGATGTATATGACTAATTATAGTGCAATTAATGCAATGGATCACATCCCTTGTCTCCCACGTCCTCTACTCATTTCGATAGAGTTTCTTCTGGTTGAAGGCAGTTTATATTTATTGTAATAATTCTCTATCTCTTTTGCATTCATTCTCTTTCAGTAGAAACAATCGGCTGATTGATGGTTAGAAAATTAGCCCAGGGAACTCTCTTTAGTTTGCACTTGCTTTCTTTTTCTTGTCTTGCTCAACTGGTGAGCAAATTTACCCTGTGAGTGTCTCACACACTCGGCATTAGGCGACCGTGTTTCCATCTCATTTTTAGAGCAAGTTTGCATAGGATATGACTGCGTTTTCATATTGGAATTCAAGAGGGCACGTGCGTGTGTGTACAGAGAGTACTGTGTATATTAAGCATACAAAGTTATTGTTCAAAAGATTTCTATCATCTATTCCCTTGTAACACCTCTGTACTTGAGACCCGGTGCTGTAACGTGCCTGTACCAATCAGGAAACCGAGCCATCATACCCTCTTGCTTACATCTAAGCAAAAAATATTTCAACAGTGGCATCAGCAGAGTAAATCCCATTTTATTGAGTATACTCGGAATATAAAAATGATAAATGCGAACAATTAGATGTGAGTCATGTGTGTTTTGCAGGGCTTTAGAGCTGAGCGCGCAGGGTTCTGTGGGGCTGCCCTTCCAGAGCCGTAGGGAAGAGCCCTGTGAGCACGTTATGGAAAAGCGTGATTAACCCTTGTCAGGGTGGCCAGCCAAACGAACGCTTGCTGGATTTCTCATTAGTAATCAGAAGGTCCAACTCACTTAAATATTTATTCTCTCTCCATACGACAAGGACCCAGGAAAGCATTGTTGTCTCAGAAATTCTATCTGCACGTTTTTTCTCTTCAAGATTGCGGCCACACGACAGCCGGCAAATATTATCCCTGAAAAGTGTGAGTTCCTCCAAAACCCAGAACTGTATTTCCAGGTCTAAAAAGGCTTGACACACAACTTGACCCCGTGAAGGCGCTCCTCAGGCAAGCTGCATACCTGTGGCCAGTTATCCCTCTGTGTTGTATAACAGACAGACACTGAGCCCTTCGGAGGCAGGTAGGAATGCAGAGGACTTTCCCTCCCTTCTTGTAGTGATCTCACACGGCATTAGCCTGTTCTGCCTGTGACCAGAGAAAACATCTAGATCCTAGGCTTTTAAAAAAACCCTAGGCACCAGGTTATAGTTGGTTATTAACAAGAAGTACATTTGATGAAAGTTAGGGGAGAAAAAGTACTGCAAAATATGCCTGTCTCACAGGAGGGAACTTTGGATGCTGTCCCTGGATCCCGTTAAGCTTCCTTTAGTTTCGTATTACCCACAGGCCCATTCTGTGGAAATTTAATAATGCTGATCTTTATGTTTCAGTAATTACTTGCTAGAGAACAGAAGGATCCTTCTGTCGCACCCTTCTTCTGCCTGCAAAGATGTTTGGGCACGTTGTGTTACATTAACAGCAGGACCAGGGAGCTGGCTGTTAAAACAGGGGAGTAGGAAAACTCTTTGTTTTCTGGCCTTTTAAGATTTTGCTGTTTAAACAAAGCCAATACTTCGGTTCCTTGCATTTGGCCAAAAAGGAGAAAGCCATATACATTCCTTCCTTTCCCTCAGCTCTGCTTTTGGACCTTCTGTGAATAATGAGAGTCCCTGTACATAATTTACCAAGCGGCAGCGATGCTGCTGTGATTTGACTTCTCAGTTTTGCTACTGTCTACAAATGCTTCTGGTTTATGTGCCATTATCCACGCTTGATCCGAAGGAGAAGCAGACGTCGGGGTCTCTTCTGGTCTGCAAAGCCTGGCTCAAGCTGTAGAGAACCATGACTCCAGCTCACTCTGCGCCACGGCCCAGATGGCAGATGTTCCGTGAAAATGCCAGACTTTGTCCCGCATTTAAAGTGAAACTTTAAAGAGTGTCTTTAATTTCCCACTCTGGGGCCGGCCTGGCCAGCAGCTGCTGAAACACTTGCCCACTGGGACAGGACAGCCCTTGCACGAGCTCCAGGGTGTCAACCTGCAGCTCCTTGGCCTCGGAGCACATGTAGGCAGAAACCTTGGGTTATCATAGCCACAGACCACAGGTACCTCCAGCAGGAACAAGGACAATAAAGCTCCCAAGTCTGAAATCGTGGTTCCCTCTGACAGAATCACAGAATCATGGAATGATACAGGGCTGGAAGGGACCTCTGGAGATCCACTCCAACCCCCTGCCAAAGCAGGTCCCCCCAGAGCAGGTTGCACAGGAATGTTGCACAGGCGGGCTTGAATGTCTCCTCATACAGAGACTCCATCTCTCTGGACAACATGTTCCAGGGCTCTGCCACCCTCACAGGAATGAAGTTCCTCCTCATGTTGAGATGGAACTCCCTCTGTTCCAGTTTGTGCCCGTTCCCTCTTGTCCTGTCCCTGGGCACCACTGAAAAAAGGCTGCCCCATACTCCTGACACCCACCCTTGAAGTATTTCTAGGTGTTGATTGGATGCCCTCTCTATCTTTTCCAGACTGAAAAGGCCCAAGTCCCTCAGCCTTTCCTCATCGGAGAGATGTTCCAGCCCCCTGATCATCTTTGTGGTCCTCTGCTGTCCCCTCTCCAGCAGTTCCCTGTCCTCCTTGAACTGTGCTCTGCTCTGAACTGAGATGGGGTTTTGCTGTGTCTGGAGTGGCAGGTCCTCTCTCTGTACAGGCTGTCAATTGTGTCCTGAAACGGACTTTTCACTCCATGTGGGCATTTTCTGGGACCATCAACTCCTGTACACAAACAGGAGTCCAACTCTAGGAATACGTCCAATCTCAATTCAGGACAATCTTGCCAGATAAGAGCATAACATTTTTTTTCCACACACCTCTATTTTTATAGTCATCTCCCCAAAATCTAAAGGTATTTTCTCTCCTGTGGGAATTACGGTGTGTGGCTAGAGGGAGTCAGGTTGGGGAGGTGACAGATACAAAGAGGTGAGACTTCTTATTAAAGAGTGGGTAGGGCAGAAGGAAGCTTGATACAGACTCCAATTTGACTTCCCAGTGATCAGACACATCTTTTTCATTAATAGCTACACATGAGCTAACTGCATTCCCTTTTCTAGATGCCCCTTCTTCATGCTAACGTTCTCTAGCAATGAATATAAATGGCTAATCTAATCAGCTTCCCTTAACCACCTCAACATATCTTATCTTGAAATTGAAATGCCTACAGCCAAATTTATTTCCATGCTGACCCCTACCCCTTCCAACATACCTTATTTTGAAGCCTAATATGCCTTTTCCTGTAGCTTTTATTTATAGTTTTTATTTTCTATTGTGTGCTTTTCTGCACCTTGAAAAATAGGGGATGCCCTTTTGCATCTGCAGTTCTGCTCCTCACTTCACAGGGGCACCTCGAGGCACACAGAAGGTAGAGGATTAGACCAAGCTTCCACGGGATATTGGGAACAAAGCGGAGCTTTCAGACACTCACACTAGTCCCCGGCGTTCCTCGGTGTGGCAGCTGGCCTGGCGCATCATGTGAAGGGTGGCCACGCTGGCTGTTCAGAGGGATGCTCGAAAGCCCCTGGAGTCTGCTCCTGTGTGTCTGATGTTGGGCTGCAAGAAGTGTGTTGGTGTGCGAACCCCCCAGGGGACCCCGGGGGTCAGGAGTTGGGTGAGGTGGTGCGCTAACACACTCGGGCTGCCCTTCCAGGAGGAGCCGCAGGGGGAAGGAGCTGATGAGGACTCTGTGTGAAAGGACTTTGTAAATGCAGCTACAAGGGACAGGGTGACTGGAAGGGGTGGAAATACCCTGGGGGGTCTTATGGGTACTGTTGTCAGTGTGCAGCGCTAATGGAGAGGTTGTGCTCAGTGCCAAGGCAGTGGGAGGGTACGAAGGTAATTTTTTCCTTATAAAAAGGAAGCATATTGGTAATCACCTTAAAAAAATCAGATTTCTGTGACAAGACCTGTTTTCCGTGAAACTGGGTTGACTTTGATTGTGCTACAGTCCCATAATTCTTTAAAAGTTTCATTTTCTATCAACATTTCCATGACTTTGAAGTAGATTAATATTACAGTAACCTGTTCACCTCTGCTGCCTAAAACCCTTTCTTTTTCTTTTCTTCAAAAATGCCTCTAAGCTATAAAAAAACCTGCTTGTGTTTTTTTTGTTTGTTTTTATTTCCCCCGAAGAAACAATATAGTGTGAAGCTGGGGAATATTTTCTTGGGAATATATTCAGGTTGTGGGGGCAGGCTTCCAGGGCCCTGCTAGTTATCCAGAACCTGTGCTCCGCCAAGGTGAGACTTCCAGCCTGAGGAGATTTGAGGCTGTACGTGCTGCCCCTGAGGGAATAGGTGTATACGCTTGAGCAAAAACCCTCTGTGAGAACCGCAGCCTTGGACAAATGTCCCCCGAGGGAAACGTTTCCTCCAGTTCACCTACCCCTGCTTACTGTTAGAAGTTTTTGAGTGAAGATCAATAACCTGGAACTAAACCTGAGGAGTTCAGCTTTGTAGGAGGTTTTGCTCTCTCTACTGAGACTCAAGAATCTGACCGTAGAGCCCTGGATACATCAGATAAATATGGATTTTGTTGTAGCCTGGTTATTTGTTGTAGCCCAAAGTGTTATTTGAAAGAACCCATATCAAAACCTTGCCTTTCTTGGACTGTCCAGTCTAATTTGGAGCAGTAATGAGAGTTTGAATTCCTGTTAGTGCTGCTGTTTGTGTTTCTTTGTCTTCATTCACTCCTAACACTTCCAACGCATAGCTAAATAGAGCCCTCATATGCTGAAAGCGTTTGGAAAAGCTCATACATCATTCATCCAGGGAGGAGAAATGAGGTAGGAAAGGAGAAATGAAGAAGGAAAGAAGTGTCTTTGTTTCCTCACAAGGACTGAGCACGTACTGAGGACTGGAGAAAAGGTGACCATTTTGACAGAGACACTATTAGAAATGCAAATGCAGACTAGGAAGTATTGAGCATCTATCATTTTGGAAAGCAATTTTTACCAGATTGGCTTAGAAATTTGTTGGGAACGTAACGTAATCCCGTTAACGACACTACTGCTTCTTATGGGCAGCAATGATAAAACACAAGAGCTCCAGCCCTTCTGTTTAAGGAACTCAGCCGTCTTTTCACCCACGTATTCAGAGCTCTCATTCAGAAAAGATGCATTTACATCACCCTGTGGCAAACCCTTGGCAATAATAACATCTTGGTTGCCAGAACACACTTCCAATGGGTGGCTCTGGCTCTGAACACTCAATGAAGTGCACTTTTTTCTTACGTGGTCCCTGTGGTACATTAAGTTTTACTGATATCTAATACCTTCAGCATCTCTAAGGGAACTGGCCTTGATTTTATTAACCTGAAAGATTGAACAAAAGGCATATCTTGCTGACAGGTTAAAAATTCCTTAACAAAGGTATCTTAATTGCTTTCTTATTTCCCTTAGTATATGCTGTGGTAACCTCTGCTGCTCGCTCAAAGCGCTGTTATTTGGGATGCAGTAATTTTCCATGGAGGATGTCTTGTCAGGTTTCGTCGTTGTTGGTTGGGGGTTTGGTTTTTTTTGGTCAAGAAAGATTTGAACAAGTTGTCGATTGCGTTAGGGGTTAGAACCTTTCCCTTCCTCTGTGAAAATCACCTGTCTGCCTGCCTCGCTCCCTCTCGCTGTCGGAGCCACTATTAAAGCTGAAGTAGTGTGCAGTGATACGTGTGTGATAACCAGCGGCTTGGGCCTGAGAGCTTATCTGTTAGCGGTGTCAAATGCTATCTGATAATCAATATAGCTGCTCTTGGGTGATGCTCCAGTGTTTCTGGAGGCGTGACTGTTTGTTTGCAGGCGCACGTTCTGCTTTCCATCCTCTGCCTCTTGGTGGTTGTCAGCGTCCCTATCTACCACTGCGTTTCATTAAAACCCATCTATAATGGCCAGAAGAAACCTGTGGCTTCGGAGGAAGGACCCCCCAGCCCTAGTGAGCTGCCTGAGCTGTGTGACTCTGTTTAAGGCTCAGGGTCCCGCAGAAGAGCCTCCAGATTTCTGCTCTGTGTAGTGGGAGATGGTGGAGGACAGGGGTTTCTTGAAATGGGTCTGCTGCCGTTGCCAGTCCCGGCGAGTTGCGTGCAGTGCTCCTGCGTTCTCCTCCTTGCCACGCACCTCTGTTTGCAGCGTTCAGACTGGAGTCCTTTGTTCCCCAGAGATGGAAACAACCCCCATAAGTTATCCCTGGCTAGAGGGATGAGTTGTAATCTTGCTGAATTTTCAAGCTGAAAATGGACCGCTGCGATAGTAGCAGCATTTATCTTTTTTTTTTTTTTTTCTCCCTGTTGCAGTTTTAAGGCCCATCAGAATAAGTGTGTGTATTTACCAAGGTGAAAATGTTCTATGGGGTTTTGCAGTGATAAATACCTTCCATCGAGGCAGCCAACTCAGAGCTGGCAGTTTGGGTGTCAGGGGAAACGTTCGGTGTTTCTGCTATCACACCTCTGTGTGGGCAATTTGCAGGTTTGTAAATATTTCAAGTTTCATTGCTCCACTTGACTTAAATATTTCTCCCCTCACCTCTTTCTTTCTCCCTGTGTGAAAGTTTCAGATGCCAAAGGGATATGACTGAGGGGCTGTTTAGGAGATACGGTGAAACATGAGGAATGCTCAAATTTGGAAGGCGCTTTAGAAACTGTAGACTCAATTTCTGCCCTCCGAGCTGAGGGGTACTGAGCGCGGGAGCTTGATTTGGCCATGGATAATGCTGCACCTTCAAAACAGGGTCCTGGCCAGTAGTACTGGGACAGTGACTGTCCCCCTGTGCTGGGCACTGGGGAGGCCCCACCTCGAGTGCTGGGTCCTGTTTTGGGCCTCCCCTCCCCAATAAAACCATTGAGGGGCTGGAGCGGGTCCAGAGAAGGGCAACAGAGCTGGTGAGGGGTCTGGAGACAAAGTCTTGTGAATAGAGGCTGAGGGAGCTGGGGGTGTCCAGCCTGAGGAAGAGGAGGCTGAGGGGAGACCTTCTGGCTCTCTCCAACTCCCTGAAAGGAGGGGGTAGCCAGGGGAGGTCGGTCTCTTCTCCCAAGGAGCAGGTGATGGGACAAGAGGAAATGGCCACAGGACCTGCCAGGAGAGGTTTAGGATGGCTATTGGGAACAATTTCTTCACCAAAAGAGTTACCAGCCTTGGACTGGGCTGCCCAGGGTGGTGGTTGAGGCACCATCCCTGGAGGTATTAAAAGCCAGGCAGACGTGGTGTTGAGGGACATGGGCCAGTGGTAACTTGGCAGTGCTGGGTTGATGGTGTGACTTGATGACCCTAATGGTCTTTTCCAGCCTAAAAGATTCCGTGATTCTATGATTCTAACAGAACTGATCAGACTGAAAGTCTTTAAAAATGATCATGCCAAGGATGGAAAAATTGTATGATTCTTCTTGCCTAAATAAAACTGTGAGGTTTAGCACCTCAGAAAAGTCACTCTCTCTCTTCTTTTTTTTTTTTAATGCTATTGTCCTCTGTTTCCTAAAGTCTCAAGGAAGCTGCATCTTCTACCCTTTAAGTATTTCTAGGTGTTGATCGGATCCCCCATCAGTCTTCTCTGGACTAAAAAGACCCAAGTCCCTCAGCCTTTCCTCATCACAGAGATGCTCCAGGCTCTTGATTGTCTTTGTGGTCCTTTGCTGTCCCCTCTCCAGCAGCTCCCCGTCCTTCTGGAACTGGGAGGCCCATAACTGGTCCCAGTGCTCCAGATGGGTCATCTCCAGGGCAGAGCAGAGGGGCAGGATGACCTCCCTCTGCCTGCTGGTCACACTGTTCTTGATGCCCCCAGGATGCCATTGGTCTTCTTGGCCACCAGGGCCCATTGCTGTTGTCCTGTTTTCCCCAAATAGTCCGTTACTGGCTGTCTTTGTACTTTCCTGATCATGTGTTTTTGGTGTGTTTTTGGTGACGATGAAGCCACCATTGGCTGCCTTTGGGGAAGAGGGACGCAGAGGCGTGTGGTCGTGCTCAGCCTTGTCCAGGCTTTTTCTGTCGCTGACAAGACAGTCTGCAGTTTCCTCCCTGCCCCGCTGAGAGGAGAAAGCAGTTACAATCAAATGACTAATTTTTAAATTGCTCTTTCTCCAAACAAAATCAAGTAACTGTGGGAGGGTTTTTGCTTCGCTTCCCAGCACAAGATGGCTCTACCAAAGACACGAAAATGCAACTGCAGTCTGTTTTAGCTCATCTTCTTGAAATTAGCCTTTTTATGATCTGGATGTATTTGAATTAAAACAATCTCTTGTGCTGTCTGGTTCCCTGCTCCAGATGCCAACTCCAAAGCAATCTCTTTGTAGGCTGTAGCCTCCCCTCTTCCCCATGCCCCACTCTGTAATCTGTAGCCATGGTAATGCATTACTGCTCCCGGCAGCCAAGAGGTTTGGGGGAAATTATGGGAAGAAAAATCTTTCGCTGTTAAAGTTGTGGTAAAATGTCATCAATTTGATGGAGCAGCACAACGCTTTCAGTACAAAGCCCCAAACAAATTGGAATTTGGTTTGTTTCAGGTTTCATTACAGCCTTTGAAATATCGAGCCTAGGTTCATCAAGACGTTTTCTGGAGTTTGCTTTAACACAGACCTTAGGCCCAGTTTCAAAAGAATCCGGGCCCGGTTTTGAGCAGTTTATGGGCTGACTTTAACACAAACCAGAGCACGGTAAGTGGGCTTGGCTGAAATTCACTCTGAACTTTTAAGTGAGGTTGAACCTGAAAGTGAAATTCTGTGAGTGAGAACCCAAGCAGACTGGAACCAAACAAAGGTTAGGGAAATATTGCACATTGATCCTGCAGAGCTTCAGACCACAGGATCTGTCATCCTAAGAAGAATTCAATAAAAGCTTAAAAACCAGTTAAACTTTTTATTTCATTTGGGAATTCTGCTTTTATTTTTAAATAAACGGGGTACGCACTACATCAAACAAATTATTGAGTGCAGCCTGAGAGCCTACTGACGTCCGGTATAATTTAGGTGACAGGAGATTGTTGCATAAAACCTCTAGGAGAGGATTTTCAAGAGCTCTTAGCATTGATTTAGCTTGTCTGTCTTTAAAATTGATGGGAGTTCTGCTATTGGTGTCTCCAGGAGGAGCACCAGCCCCGTGCTGGGCAGCCGCGGTAACACCATGACTCGTCCCCGAAGGCGGTAGGGTCCTGCCTGGTCCTGGTCAGCAGATGGCTTCTACCTGAAGCTGTTATGGTGGCTCTGAGCTAAGAATGGAGCTTAAGTTTCTACCGTAGATATGCCTGTGATGTTTTATTGACTTTCCAAAGTAAATTTTCCTCCTAAAACAGGGAGGGCCACGTCCTGTTCTGAGGAAGACTGTTGTGAGAAGCTGGACAAAACTAGAGAGACATTTTTTTTTTAAAAATGACGTTATCTGTCCCTGAACTGTACTTTATTTCTACAGCATTAGGCAAAACGTAGGCAAGATCATTAAATCTCAGACCAAGAATTCTTACATTGGGCCGTCTCATCAAAGTCCGTATGCGCTGGCTTTCTGGTGCCATTTCTCTGATGAAGCTGGCTGGTGAGTGAGTTTGTCATGTTTTGCCTCTCCCTTTCTCTAGAGAGGATTCTGTCAGCCCAACTTGG
>VZRU01005384.1:169530-182348 GCA_013398155.1 Pedionomus torquatus | reverse complement strand
GGGGGGCACCCTGCCCAGCCACCCCCACTGCCCAAGCCCCTCTGGGGACACCCCTGGAGCGGGGGGGGGCAAAGCACTACTTCAGCTGCAGGTGGGCAAAGAAGTTTCTGTTCTCCCGGTGGATCTGCCCTGCACTTTATCTGATGGAGCTTCATGTTTTGTGCCTGTAATTTTAAATCACCATGAAGGTATTTTAGAACATTTTTTCATAGACAGTGCAGACCCGGTAGCTCTGCTGGTCTATGACACACTTCATTCAGGTGAAGGATGCTGAAGAGCTCTGCCTTCCTCTGCAGCCTTTTTATTTTGATCCTGACCTTTTCACACAAACAAAATGCAAAATATTATTAGATATTAGAAACGCAGCGTAGCTTGAAATAGCCTCCTGGGGCAAACACCACTGTGGCCTGGCCAGGGTGCCCGGGCTGCGATGGGCAAGGTGTTCACTGCCTGGGCCAGCAGGATGGGACAGGTCACAGAATCACAGAATGCTGTGGGGTTGGAAGGGGCCTCTGGAGATCCCCCAGTCCAACCCCTGCCAGAGCAGGGGCACCCAGAGCCGGTCCCACAGGAACGTGTCCAGGTGGGGTTGAATGTCTGCAGAGACGGAGACTCCACCATCTCTCTGGGCAGCCTCTGCCAGGGCTCTGCCGCCCTCAAAGTGAAAAAATTCCTCCTCATGTTGAGATGGAACTTCTCATGTTCCAGTTTGTGCCCGTTTCCTCTTGTCCTGTCCCTGGGCACTGCTGAAAAATGACTGGTCTCATCCTTCTGACACCCACCCTTGAAGTATTACAGGTGTTGACCAGATCCGTCCTCTCTTCTCCAGACTAAACAGACCCAAGTCCTCATCCAAGAGAGATGTTCCAGGCCCCTCATCATCTCTGTGCTCCTCTGCTGTCCCCTCTGCAGCAGTTCCCTGTCCTTCCTGACCTGGGGAGCCCTGAACTGGTCCAGCTGGGTCCTCCCCAGGGCAGAGCAGAGGGGCAGGATGCCTCCTGCAGTCCAACAGCCCCGTCTGCCCACACTGGGCCCCGGGTGCAGCCCAGAGCCGTCCTCCAGCTGGTCCTGTGGCTGCTAAACTCAGGGGGTAATTTCCTGCAGGACCTGTCTAGGTCAGCAAACTGCAGGGCACCGCAGAGCTCGGAAGGAACTCCAGAGACAGAGCTTCTGTAAGCTTCAGTGAGAAACGAAGGATCCTGGGCTGTGCTCTGCAGCGCGGGAACACCTTAACGTTTCAGTATTTTCCTAAGATCAGAGCCGGGTTGGGGTAGAGACAGACATTTTGGTGTGTCCAAGCACTGTGCTCCATTTCAGCTTCTTTGAAATGGCCTTTTCTGGTGTAAAAGGAAGCATATTTCAAAGTAATGAAGTTCCTCTGCGGCAATCGAGACATCCCGTCCCGAAAATGTCAGCCTGGGATGACGTTAATGAATCAGGGTTTTGGGGGGTATTTTATCGAGGTGGAAATTCATCAAAAAATGTCCTGTCTTCACTGAAGTGTATTTGTGTGTGAGGAATCGGCCTTTTGCCACGGGAAAATGGTCTGTCTGAAAGTTGCCAACATCCCCAGCCCACGAGGTGCTGTCAAGCCCCATCTCCCTTCCAAGCACCACCTGCACCCCCTGTGCCACCACCGTGTCCCCAGCCCCTGGGGTCAGCCCCAAATACCTGGCTTTGAGGATGTTCCACCGCCTGCTGTTTTCAGAGGTTGCCCATGGGGTCAGGGGGCCACCCTTCTGGTGGCTTGTGGCTCCCTGGAGCCGTCCGCGGGGCCAGCTCTGCCCAGCTCCCCTGGATGCCCCCGCACACAGCTCCTCTGAGCATCAGCCACCCCCAGGGTGGGCAGGACAGGGGACCCAAAACTGCCCACCAGGGGTATTCCATCCCATCCCATCACGCCCCGGATAAAAGCTGAGGGATCAAAGGGTCAACTCTCCTTCTCCGATGGCGACATCCGAGGAGGACCCTGCCTGTTCCTCTGCCTTTGATCCTGATCCCAGCGTTCCTGACTCCAGAGCTGGAATCCAGCTCCTGTCCATCAC
Organism: Pedionomus torquatus; assembly: GCA_013398155.1. Taxonomy (NCBI): domain Eukaryota; kingdom Metazoa; phylum Chordata; class Aves; order Charadriiformes; family Pedionomidae; genus Pedionomus; species Pedionomus torquatus. The sequence continues at coordinate 180,303 of VZRU01005384.1, read as the reverse complement.
CCAGTCCAGTTTGGGACTTTTCCTGAAGCTGCTGGGGACGTGGTCGTCATCCTGGGAGCTTGATACGGTTTTGTATAGACTGTATACTCCCTTTTTCCCTTTTTCCTAAATTTCCTTTTTATATTATTATTTTATTATTATATGTATTTTCAATAAAGTAGTTCAGTGTCTTCTAAACTCTTGAATCTCTTTAATTCCTTCCTCTCCTCTCTTTTACCCAAAGCGGGGGGGTGGAGGGGGGAAACATCAGCCGCGTTCTGTCCTGCAGCCCCCCAGCGCCGGCTGCCACGCGTCCCCCCCTTCACTGGGCTCCATTTCGGGCTTTTTTCTGGCTTTCTCCTAACGCCCGTTTTGCCCACCCTGGCACATCACGTGCGGGGTGAGGAAGATGGTGTCACAGAGCTCTCAGCTCTGCAATTATGAAAATGTACGGCCTTCTACTCCCCTGAGCCGTGCAGGGCAAATTATCCACCCGCTTCTCTCCGCCCCGGCTTCAGGTGCCATTTATTTGGTTTTCTAATGAATTTCTAGTTTGAATGGCTCAGTACCTCATCTATTCAAAACGCTCAATTTTATAAAAATAGACCTTTTCAAGCACTTCTAGTCTCTCTGCCTAGTACAACAACAAAGGAACACAGAGGTTTGCGTATCTTAGGCTAGAAAACAAAATAAAATATCAGGAGGTCAATTTTGCGGGTGACTTTTCGGTGTGATGAACCGATGGGGCTCCTGCTGCCCGTGCTGAACGTCAGAGGAACACCAGCATCAGGGACAGCAGCGTGACGGCTCCATCATACACACACAGCAAATCTGGAACAGTTGTAAGATAAGCTGTGATTCTTCTGGGCTATTTATCTGCTTCACCGTCCACGGCGCATCTGCATCCAGTAAGGGCTTGGCACAAACGCTTAAAAAATTAAATGGGATGTGCCAGAAGTGTACTTTCAGAGGGTTAATGCAGTTTTTGAATGATTAAACCACCTGCCCTTCAGTCCCACATCTCCCACAGCACCAGAGGTGCCCTAATTCCAGAAACACCTCTCTCAGTGTGCACGAGGCGTGCCCGCTGCCTCCCCTCCGCAGCCGAGGAGGTGCCGGGGCTGGGTAAGGAAGGGATCTTACGGCTCCTCCGACCCACTCCCTCCCCTCTGTAGGTGACACGGGGTTGTGCGGGAGAGCCACGCCAACGGAAAGCCTTCCTGAGCCCTGTTGGCAGGGTAAGAAGGGCTGTCCTCGGGCACCTTGTCACCCTCGGCGCTGTGCCACCCTGCTCACCCAGAGCCCACAGGGCGCCCCGTGGGCACCACCGTTGCAGCCAGGTCCTGGCACAGGCATGTCCTCGGGCAGCAGTGCCAGCAACCCAGCTCCCACCCAGCCCTTCTCCAGGACGTGCTGTGGGGCACACAACCTCCACAGCACCCTCACGTTTCACAAACTGGGCTCACGTGGCTGTGGACACCCCTACGACCCCAGGACCAATTTATTTCTGGCCCCTTCCAGCCTCCAGGCTGAGACCGCGGCTTTCTAAATCCCTGCCTTCGTGGACCTGAGATCTCAGCAGAAGCTTTGCAGCGTGTGGTGGTTTTAAACCTTAAAAGCCTTGGTGAAGCTATGGAGCTACCAGATCCCTTACCTGCCTTAAGGTCCTTGGTCCTCAGAGCTGCAGAGAGAGGTGAGGATGGTCCTGAAGGCTGCGAGGAACCAGTTGGAGTTTCATGTAATTATTTCTAACCCCTCCCGCACTTCTCTGCCTCATCTCCAGCTCCATGGTCTCCTCCTGCCTGGGGCTGGGGCTCAGGCCTGTGGCGCGGATGGTGAGGCTGGGGGGGAGAGCAGGACCATCCCTCCTTCTCCAGCATCCATGGAGGAGAAGGGGAAAGGCCACGGGGACACACGGCCAAGGGTGAGAAAGGAGATGTGTGAACAGAGAGACACGGTGAGAAATACAGGGAAAAGGAAAGGAAGTGTCTGAAGAAGAAAAAAATATGTTTCAAGCTGGCTTGGCTGAGCTGGGAGAGGGGGAGAGGGAGGAAGGGCAGGGGTGGTTTCACAGGGTTCCTGCTTGAGCATCCAGGAGGCACCGGAACACAGAGCCAGCACCAGCACCACCAGGACGCCTCCTCTGGAAGCAGCATTTGTTACCCTTATGGGCTTCCATCTCCATAAACTTGGATAAGGAGAGGTCTGGACACCTCATTTTAAAATAACGGAGCCAGTGGGGGTTTGTTGTTGCCTGGAAGCTGCTCACCCTCCGTGGGGTGTAGGAAACTGCCAGAGCAGCTGCACAAAGAGAAGACTCACAGACTAACAAACTGTGGAGAGACACAGCCAGCTCCCAGCACGCCCGGCCACGCTGCCCGGGGCTGGGGACCCGCTCATCCCCTGAGCTCCAGCCCCCATCAGTGTGACCCCCCCTCGGCGCGGGAGGCAGGAGCAGCAGCTTCGGAGGGGACGGGGCTGGGGCACGGTCAACCAAACCCCCGTCTGTCGCCCAAAGAGAAATTGTTCCTCGTCCTGCTTTTGAGCCGTGATTGGGCTCGACAGGCACAGTGGCTTTATGACCCCTGCGTCGTTCGCCTTATTGTGGTCGAGGTCCCCTCCCTCCTCCTGCCAGCACCCACGGGCACCAGCGTCTGTAACACACAGGCCCGGAGAGGGCAGAACCGAAGGATAAAAATACCCATGTTAAAAAATAAAAAAAAAAAAAAATTAAAAAAGGAAAAAAAAACCAAAACCAAACAGGCACCATCTGGATTCAGAGGCTGGGGAGCAGGAAATCTCTGGGCAGGAAGGCAGTGGGCAGAGGAGCCCCTTCGCACCCCCGGCCCCTGGATGCTCTCCCCACAGCTGGTCTCTCGGGAGAGGGAGAGCTGCTTCCCTGCTCCGGCTCAGCAGGACGGGCACCCTCTCACCCACCTGCATTCGGGCATCTTGTGGGTGCTCTCAGCAGACAACCAGGGGCCGTGGGGCCGCAGTGAGGGCTGGCAGGTGGGCAGGGGTGGGCAGCCCCCGGGCAGGGGCTGCTGCTGCAGACAGAGCACACAGAGCTCGCTGCCGAGGCGTCCCCGAGGCTTGGGAAGGAGCGGGCAGCTCTGACACACAGAGGCACAGAGGGGAGCAGACGGCTTCATGACAAAATCTTGCATCAGTTTCTTGTTGCAGAGGATGGGGACGGCAGCTGGACCACTCATGTCTGCGTGAGCGTTCACGGGGAGGTTGGAGGGGGGGGCATGGAACTGAGAGACAGCAGTGCACGGTGCTCAGGAACAGCCTGGTCCCTGGCTCTGACTAAAGCAGAGGAGCCCTGGCCTCTGGGGACGGGCTGGGAGGCTTGGGGGTGTTCATCCTGGAGAAGAGAAGGCTCCAGGGAGACCTGGTCGCCCCCATCAGCATCCACCCTCTCCCACGGGCCTGGACTCTCCTGCAGCCCCTGGTGCTCTGCTCCGGCAATGCCTACGGCTGCGCTTTCTGGGGTCGCTCCGACACCCCCATTCCCAGGGCTCGTGCCCAGCTCCCGGCCTGGCCATGCCCACCCACCATCCTGCCAGCCCTGCGTGCCCAGGGGGGTCTGTGCCCTGGGACCGGGCTCCTGCCAGCCCCCAGAGCTGGAGTCACTTGATACCAGCCGACCCCTAAGCAGAACAGCGACCATACAGAGCCCTCATCTTTACCAATTAACAAAACCGTGCCCTGAGGCTGTTTCTCCCGCCCCTGCTTCTGAGTACAAACCATCATCTTACCACTACAAGCACCCATGAGTTTGGAAGGAAGGGAGGTCTGGCTTGACCCCGCAGCAGGCTTTCCTCTGGCGAGGGCTACAAAAGGGGCATCCAGGACTCTGCCGCGCTGCACTGACAAACTCTGCCACCTCCACCTTGTGCTGCGTCTGTGACTCTGCCCTGGCACACGCTGAGCCCATCACTGGTGGCAAAGCGCCACATCCACCGTCTCTTCCTTGCATCTCCCCCAGCCAGGCTGTCTCTGCGGGGTGTGGGGGGACACGGCTGGAGCGGGGGCTGTTCCCATGCAGCCGTATGTGGGGGTCTCCACCTGCCACAGCCCTGTCTCCCTCACGTCCCTTGCCAAGGCCACGCCGTGTGGAGCTGCCACCGGTGCTGTCCCAGCCAGAGCAGAAGCTGCATTTCCACAGCGGGGGACAAGGCAGGTGGTGGGGACAGCAGGGGGACCAGATCTGGGCACCCTGTGCCCGTCCGTCTGAGATCCCAGCTACAGGATGGAGACAGGTACCCGAGGGAGTTCCACCAACAACCCTACAGCATCGCAGCACCGCCACCGTGCTTGCAAAGCACCTTGGAAAATTGCCACCTTGGAACAGCAATGCCTCGTGGGATCAAATATCGTTCCCCATGGTACCGGCGGAGGCAGGGCAAGGATCGCAAGCGACCCGCAGGGCGATGGCCGAGCTCTGGCAGGAGCCGGGGGTTATTTCGGGACCGGGGGGGGGAGAACCGGCCAGTGGACAGGTCCCCGTGCCCAGGGCAGAGCCCCTGCATCTCCTTCCATCCCGTCCCGGTGGGCAGCCCTGCGTGGGGGCGACCACAGCGGCGTTCCCCAAGGATGGGCTCACCACTGCTTCCCCACGCCAAGCGGGCACCGGCTGCCCTGCCCTGGCGCCTCCACAGCGCATCTTAGGGCTGCAGCCAGCAGGGGCAAAAAGCAGCTTGGAGGAAGAAACCCAGCCCTGCCCGCACACGGCCCCTCTGCTGATCCTTCCCTGATGCCCACCCTGCGGGAAGGCAGGAAAGGAACGGGCCAAGAGCAAGATGTGGTGTTGGGGCTGGTGCTGCCCCGACCCGGGAAGGCGGTTGTGCCCGAGGGGCACGGGCAGGCAGCAGCGGCGGGACCTGAGGGTGCAGAGGGTGATGGGCACTGGAGGGGATTGACAGCGGGGCCGGGACAGCGCCCCACGGCAAAGCCATCGCTGGTTCCAGCCAGAAACCGGTGGGTTTAAACCCAACCCGAGCATCTCCCCCAGCGTGTGCGGCTGCCGGCCCTGGGCAGCCACAGGGAGGGGGCTCCGGTGGGGTTCGGGCAGCCCGGGAGGGAGCCAGCACGCCGAGCTGCGGCTACACAGCGGGTACGCGGGGAGAGAGACTCAACCTCCCCCGCAGCTCTGAAGAAACATCCCTGTGACAACGCAGCCGTGCTCAGCCCCTCGGGCACAGCAGTCGGGGACCTCGCTCCAACCCGGGGGTGGGGGGATCAGCAGCTCCTCCGACAGCCACAGACGTCAGGCAGCTGATTTCTGCCCGAAATAAATGGGTTTATGACAACGCTCCCCCTCAGGGGAAAACACATCCTGACAAGCTGCAGCCGCTCGCGCGCCCCGAGGATCTGCGGTGCCTGGTTTCTTCAGAGAGCATTTTACTGACTTCTCCCCAAACCAGGAGCAGATTTATGCCAGTAACAAACAAGGAAAAAAAAAAAAAAAGACCCAGAGCAAAGGGTTGATAAAAATCTGCCGTTTCCCCACCCTGTTTGCCATTCCGCTGCGCAGCGGAGGGAGCGGAGGGGGCAGATCTGCAGGTTGGCACCCAGCCCTGCTCCTGTCAGGCAGAAACCCTCCCCGGTGCTTTTCCTGCTCCTTGGCACGGATTGCCAGGATCCGCGGCTGGAGAACGCACCAGACATCTCCCAGGCCGCGAACGTTCATGACCCCTCCTGCTGACGACCCCGAGGTGCTGGGCTGGCGGCTGAGCGCAGCGGTGCTGCGGGGCCGGGATGAGCCCGCTGGAGACCCTGCCATGAGCACCATCTGTGCCCTCCTGCCCAGCCGGGCACCGCGGCGCCCGGGGGCTCTCCGGAGCCTGGGAATATCCCCCCTATTACCTTGCCCAGCGCCTTGCAAGGGGAGAGGCGGCAGCGAGGAGCCCAGAGGAGCCTGCCAGGGCTTGTGTGGAGCAGACGCTGCGGCAGCCCGGGCAGGACGACAGGTGCCTCTGCCCTGCGAAGCTGGCAGGCGCTGCCTATTTCAAACCCGCGTTCAGCACGGGGAGAGGTGTCGGAGGGGTGCGGGAGCGCTGGCTCTCCCCGGCTCCTCTCTCGCTGAGAGCCTGTCTCGATTACCATATGCTATTCTGCCGAACGCTCCCTCCCGCTTTATTTGCCATCCCGCAGCACATATGCTCACAGCTCCACTGCCTGGCACCCGGACAGGCTGGATTTAGTTCCCGATCGCTCACAAACGAGCGCTTGCTCGGGGCCCCGATCTCTGCGCCGCGCCATCCCCGCGTCCCATCCTCCTAAGAGAAGGAAACAGGCAGTTGGGACACGGGGTCAGCGTAGATCCCCCTCAAATGCAAACCTATTACACTCTATTTAATCCATTCCGTTCCTGCAGCCGTCTGCCGTGGAACAGGAGGGCACAGTGTGCCGGCACCTGCGGCCGGTGAGGGGGGAACAGTGCATTTGAGGCTGGGATGTCGTTTAGAGCGAGTCCAAAGGAGCAGGACCACAAGAACATCCACCTGGCAGGAAACGGAACACGAGGGACTGCTCCCAGGGAGTGGGCAGCAAGCGGAGCTGCAGGGAGGCGGGCACCCAAGCCCCTGCAGCTGCCGTCCCTTCCCGTCAGCAGCAGTTCTGGGAAGCCCAAAGCACGAGCCACCAGTTTCCCCGGGTGCAATCCTGTTTACCTAAAAAGAACACGCTTGTTCCTTTTACCTTGAATACAAACACCGCCAGGAACACTGCTTACTCGCGGTTCCCCAGCCTACCTGTGCAGGCTCCACAGATTTCTGCCTCTGCTCCCTCAGCAGGGCACCCTCCAAACCTCCTCCCCTGTTGCCACACACGGGGCTGGGCTGCGGCGGCCAGGGATGGGCACCCACTGGCCACCGAGCAAGGACGCCAGGGATGGCAGCTGGGGGCAGCTGGATATTACTTTTAGTTGGTAAGTAAATATTTAACTTAAGAAGCTCCAGGAAATTCTTTCGTCACGAGTGTTTATAACCTTGCAGGTGCAGCCCCCGCCAGGAGTGTCCAAAACCACCCCGCCGGGAGCCGGGGAGGCCGGGGCGCTGCCCGCGACAGGACAAGGCAGTGCCCTCTGCCCGCAGGAGCACGCTGCCACCTCGCTGCAGTGCCACTGACCGCAACCTGTCTGTCTGTCTGTCTGTCTGCCCACCAACCACCCTGCCAGCTCCTGCCCTGCCCTCCAGCACCGCGGGCTGCCCGTGGTGGGCTCAGCCCCCAGCATGGCTGGATTCTACAGGGGCCGAGGCACCACCGTGCCAGAGGGGCACCGATGTCCCCCCTCCTTGAACCCCCTCAGGGACACGAACTGCAAGTCGGCGTTGGAGCCGTGGAAAACAACGGCGCAGGGTGAGGGCCAGGGCTTTCCTTCCCTATCAACTGCCATCCCCTCACAAGCAGGTGATTTTTGTGCCCACTCATCCCACGGACTCATCTGGGCTCCGTGCACAAGCTGTTCCCTCTCCGTCACGCATCTCCAACAGGCCCTGTGTGCCAGTTAGCCTCTTAACGATGGTTGGGTAACTGCCCGTCTGCCCCCTGCACTCGTGGGCTCCCCCGGCGGGGGCAGGAGGAGGGAGGGATGCCGATGCAGGTTCGGGGCACAGCAGCCCCCTGCCCTCCACCGAACAGTCCGTGCCAGGGACTCAGCCGTGGGGAGCCCCAAGTGGGATCACCTCCCCGAGTGTTTGCAGCTGCCATCTGCCAGTGACAGCCCTTCCTACCGAATTCTGCAGATCAAGTGCTGCACAAACTGGGAAGGTCTGTGTGGCAGCCACGGCATCAACTGCAACGTGCCCAAAACGCTGCGCTGTGTGCTGAAAATGCAGCGATTGAGCGGGGCAGATCAAGGCTGCGGGGGAAGAGCTGTTACCCCCGGGCACAGCCTTTCCCTGTGCCTCGGTGCGATCTGGTGCGCTCCGAAAGGAAGAAGAGGCTCCAGATCCTCACTCTGCAGGAGCGCTGCGGAGCGGCAGTGACAAATCATCTCTGGCAGCCGCACGTTAACAGCGCCCGGGGAGGGGAGAACCATTCCAGCCCGACGTGGTACGACTCTAGCAAGTCAGAAAGACCCCTAGGGGCTCTGCTCCCACCCCTCCCCACATCCATCCCGACCCTGCCCCGGGCGGGATACCCCATGTACCCTTCTCTGTTCCACTGGCTCGTGATGCTTATTTGGTTTTATACAGCGTTTTGCTGTTTTAAGGGCTCGGACACGTATTTGCCCACCAAAAGGCTGCCTCGGCTACAGCAATTACCTTCCCCAGCCAGCAGAGAAGCAGCACCTCCTCACAGTGGCTGCTGTGACCACACATCGGGTGGTTTTAACCAGGGCTGCCCCTTCCCTGGTGGCAATCAGGCTTCCATTTGCTTCCATCTATTTTTAGTGCTTGTTAACCAGCCAAATGGCAAGGAAGAGAACCACCACGCACGACGGATAAACGCATCTGGATGGAGGGGGCCTCNCGAAGGTGGGATGGGGGGAACCAGCTGCTGCACTGGGGAGACGGGGGGGCATCAGCTCCCTTCCTCCTGGGGGAGGCAGCCAGACCGCTCGGCCATCCCCAGCCAGGCACAGGGGGTGCTCAGGCCGGGGGTCCTGGGCGCAGGAGCCCACCAGCACCCAAGGGTGCCCGGCCCCCACCCCGCATCTGAAGCGTTGGCTCTGCAAAATGCCCGTCCCTGCCAGGCTCACACGGCTCCATTCCCAAAGGAAAACGCTGGAAGCCTCTGTGCAGCCGGGGGTGCCCAGGGGCTGCCGCTGCAGACTCCTGGCCGCAGCTCACTGCCAGGACCAGCGTTTGCCACGGCTGCCAGGGCACCAGCCACGGCGACCACATCAACCGCAGAGAAGCGACACGAGACTGCAGCAGATCAAAAGCATTGGCTGACAAAACCTGCGCTGAAATCACACCCGTTTATTGGTTCTGTTCACCAAGATAGTTAATTACCTAGCACTTATCTAATTAACCAGAGCTTTCATCTACCATTCCCAGAGGTCAGTGGCCAGTGCCAGACTCTGCCCCTCCAGCCGCTGCCTACAATCTCCTCCTGGGCAGCATCTCCCAGGCTGTCAGGACGGGCAGCAGCACCGGCACCTCCCGTCTCCCCCCTCACGCTCCTCTGCCTCGTTAAGGCAAGAGGAACCTGGGAAACGCCACGGCAGAGAGCGAGCTCCAGAGATGCTGCCCCGTGGTCTGAGCCCCAGGCAGGGGCAGCGGGGGCTCCCCTGCCCCCCAGCGCCCCGGGAACACCCCACAAACCGACTGCGGGTCCCTTTCTTGTGTCAAGAGCCGTGGGGTGAAGTCGGGGACTGGTGGGAATGGGCACATCCATGTGTTGCCGCTTACCTTTTGAGTGTTTTCCACCTCAGTTTTCTGGGCCACCCAGAAGGACCTGTGACGGTTCAAAAGGCACCCCGGCCGCTGGGCACCCCAGGCTCAGTTTGGCTGGCCAGGGCCGGGGAGCCCCATCCCCACACCAAGACCTGCACCCCCGGGCAGCGTGTCCCCCCCGAGCCCCCCAGCAGCCGATACCTGCCTTGGCTGCCAGAGCCCGGGGAGGAACACGGTGGCCAACTTGGCCAAACCCTTGGCACCAAGCTGTTTCTGGAGCCGGGCAGGCCGGCAGCCGGCACGTGTGCCTGCCAGGCGCCCCGGCCACCCGAGGGGGAGCGGGTCAGCGGCCCCGCGGAGGGTGACACACCTGCAAAAACAGCCAATCTGGGACCAACCGCGGGACGGCCCCGGGGAGCTCTGGCACCCACGGGGCAGAGGGGGGCGGGCGGAGGGGAGCGGGCACTGTTGATCTTGGGAGCCACACAAAGCCAGAGGGTATTTAACCCCCTGCAGAGCCCCTCAAGCCTCTTCCCAGCCCCGACACCCCGCAGCTGAGGCAATAGTGGGCTGTTTTCTTTACCTTTTCTGCAGAGTATCGCTTTCAGCTGACTCTGGTAGAGCCGATATGACTGAAACAACAGGTTACTCCGGGTGAGTAACGCGGGAGGGTTTGACTTTGTTTTAATAAGACAAGAAAAACGTTCTCTGGGTTTTGTTTAAGCCTTATTTATAAGGCTGACCTGTATTGTTACTCGGTTGCTTTCCATCCATTAAAGCACATGGAAGGGAAGGCAAACTGGCCCCCCGCTGTCTGCAGAATCTGAATTTAATTTGTACTTGTACTGCTAGGCGGTTATTTGGGACAATATAAATATAAAATCCCGATTTGCTAAGAGCTTAATAAGCTGTCACACACAAAATAGCACAGTACATTACTCACTGGATATTTCCGGCAGCGTTATATGAAACAAAGAGCTTAGGTTCCCGTTGACAAAACTGATGGTAAATATGGAGAAACATTCTTTGCCAAACCCGCCAACATGACGGGAGAGTGTCAGAGAGGTTACTGACAGCCCTGGAGGCGAGGAGGAGGACACTGGTGTGACAGCTCATCCCATCCCTGTCCCGACAGCGGGGCCGTGCGTGGCCCTGGCGGGGCTCCCCCCCCCCACCCCTCTGCCCTGTCCCCGTCCCCGCGGCGCTGCCCGGTGCCCCCGACCCGTCCTCACCCCCATGTCTCCCGCAGCACTGGGCTCGTCCACATCAAAAACCCGCACCTGGACACGATGGATGAGGACATTCTGTATCACTTGGACCTGGGAACGAAGACACACAACCTGCCAGCAATGTTTGGGGACATCAAGGTAAACAGCAAAAGGCCAGGTCGGGGTCAGGGACTCGCTGCTGGGCTACGGGACTCGGCGACCCGGGGCAGGGATGG
>VZRU01005384.1:135930-162590 GCA_013398155.1 Pedionomus torquatus | reverse complement strand
GCGCTGCCGCTTGGGCCCCCGCCACCCCCGGGGGGCACTGGGAGAGCAGGGCCCCCCCTCGCTCCCCGAGGGGCAGCAGTTTTGGGGGGGAGGCCATGTCGCACAGGAGGTAACGCAGCATCTGCCCGTCCCGCAGCCGCCGTGGTCTGCGTGACGCTGCTGGACCGGCTGGAGGGGGACCAGATCCGTGCCCCCCAGGCGGTGCTGCGGGAGTTCCAGCAGCGGCCCCAGCGCCTGGTCGCCGCCTTCATCCGAAAGCGCCTGGGGACGCAGCGACACACGCTGCTCCCCACCCCCTGAGGGGCGAGGGGCACACAGCGGGTCTGTGCCCCCCACCGGGAAGGGGTCTGCAGGAGCTGCCCACGCCAGCAGCCCCCGCTCCCGGGGCAGGCAGAGTGGGCCACCAGGCACTCCCGTGGGCGAGCAGCCCCCGCGGGCGCTGGATCCCGCCAACGCGGCCGTGCAGGAGCCACGGGCCCCCAGCGGGGCTTGGATGGCACCAATGCCACACGCCCAGCACAGCTCCAGCCAACATCCGCACGGGAATCAAGACGGTATTACCAGACAGCACCCTCCTCCCCCTCGTCTTCACCGCTGACAAAGGACTGTCCCCTTAGGGGGGCTCCTCTCCACGGCCACCTCTGGGGAAGGAGACCCCTCTGCACTTGGCATAAAGCCACAACCTAAGTAAACGACGTGCAAAATTAGTCCGTGTTTGTGGCCGTTATTGTTACCCACTGCTGTTACAAAGGCCAGTCAGATTCTTTCACACCATACTCAAAGACTCGTCAAAAACCGAGGTGCAGCCGGGTGTGAACACAAGGGGCCGGTGTGCGGGACCCCAACCGGCACAGACCAACCCGAGACCCCCGAGAGGGAAGGGATGGGGAGCACAACGTCCTGGGGAAACCTTGACCTTCATCTGCTGATGGGCACCCTCCAACGACCCAGGAAAGCACCCTCAGGTGTCAGGAGCAGACAGACAGAGCCCTCCTTACCCCGGGAGCAGACAGACAGAGCCCTCCTTACCCCATCCTCAGTTTCCCCTTCTGACAGGGAGGAATTCCCCTGTTTCACAGGCGTTGTCACTGTGGCCTCCATTAACAGCTCTAGGGCACCACAGAACCAGACTAATGAAGCTCCTCTCATCATCTAGACACACAGCCATGGACAGCCAGATCTGTCTAATATTCATCATCCTTAGAAATTTTTGGCTAAACTGCTAATTGTAACTTGTTTACGTGCATTTTACGCTCATCTTATGTAAGGCTTGGAAACATAATCAGTTACAAAATGAAATGACATCAATTTCCCTTTCATTTAATAGAATCGCATTCAGTGGTTCGGGCTCAAAAATAAAAATCCCGGATCTGAAATGTTATTTATAATTTATAGTGAAAGACTAATCTGCAGTATGAAATTGCACAACTGGATTGCAGTAAATCTGATGCAGCAAATTGGTTTCTAAATATAGACAAAGGTTAAGTTTCTTCTTATAGTAACCAAGGAATAATAGAAACATTCACGATAATGAAGATTTTATAACGAAAAGAACCGAATTCCCGAGCAGCCTGCAGCGCAAGCGGTGGGATGTGTCCGGGGATCAGGACTCCATCCGAAGTGACGGTTCTGCCAAGCTCTCTCGGGTTCGTGCTGCCAATGGAACCCGAGCTCCTGCTCCCGAGGGCAGGCTGTCCCGCGGCGGCGTCCTCGCCCGCAGCAGACAGGGACACGGAATTCCCACCCCCAGCACCGTCCCCGAGGCCGGCGTGAGGGGGTGCAGCTCCGCAGGAGGACGGGGCGATGCTGCTGGGGCGCCCACCCCCCAGTGCCCAGCTCTGACGGCCGCAGGGAGCTTCACTTTCCCGTTCCAGACAATCCCCGCCGAGGTCCGCTCCTGCCCACACCGGAGGCGCTCTACAACCTGAAAACTGTAGATTCCATGTCTCTTCTCGGGAGCTTCAGTGGAGGAATTTTTGGCAAAATCTCTTTTGCATAATGTGTTTTATGAAGTCCAGCTTCTCGAAGAGCTAGCTCGACACGGAGCCGAGGGTCAGAAATGATCTGTTGAAATAAGCCACGGCAACGGTGAATAGAAAGGAAACAATACTTCCCTCGTACACACAATGTATTTCACAGGTGATCTGCGGAGGTGTGTATTCTAAAAGCTTTAAAAGATGGTCAGAAAGTTACAGCCATAAAATAAAGCCTTGAAAAGCAGACAAACCCTTTGGGGAATAAGCCGTGTCTCACTGCACGGATCTTGGCGTTGCCCTTTTCAACACCCGTGATCACAAACCGCCTCAGCAAAGCCCCTGCTTGTGATTCCTCGGCAGAGCCCAAGGGGCGGGTGAGAACGGGAGTGAGCTGAGCTCACCCGCTCCCCGGCGAACTCCTGGCCTCTCCACCTCGCCCGCCGGCACGGCCCCTCTCCCAGCACAGGACTTTTAATCCCCTCCTGTCTGTTTTTATGCAATCCCAGCGCTTCAAACACTTTTATGGTTTCCTCACAGCTCCACAGCCTGGCAGGGACCGCCCGGCAGCACCACTGCCGCTTGACACCCCAGCGACGGCTGCCCGGGGAAAATACCTGTAGGGTTTGGCCAAAGGTTGTTTGAACGACACGCGTTGGCCTCTTTCAGATCCTTTTCCATGGGCCACAGGGAGGACAGGAGAGCACGGTGTTGCCCTCAGCTCTCTCACCCCCACCACGGTGCCCAGGGCTGGGGCCAGACCCACTCGGGCAACACTATCCATAAAACCAGGGCGGCTCCGGGAAGGGGCTGGGCTACGCACTTGACCCCAAATGAGAAGAATATTCTGAGAATTCAGGTATCGTTCCCAAAACTAGGGCTTTTCAGAACCCTATACATCAGTCAGATTTGGGTAGGTTTTGTTCAGCTGTGAAAATTTACATCTCTTGTACCACATCTCCTTTACCAAACCAAGACACTTTAAAATGTCTTCAACTAGGAACTGCTGGCCAAGCTCAGTTCTAGACCCTGTTGAACTGCAGCTTATTTGGTGCTAAAAGGAAGCTTTTATGCCACAGACCTGTATCATAGCACTTCTCTTGCTGTAAACGTAATTTTCAAATTCCAGAGTGGGAATAATTTCAAATGAGTAGACCGAGCAGACAAAGAACAGTAATGGAACCAAAAAATCCTCCCCTGTGTCGCTTAATTGTTTGAAATTGAGCTTCACTGATGCTCAGCCGTCCCAGGGACCCTGCAGTTTCCTCCGTTCACATCTCACCACCTTCCTCCCCTCTAGCCCTTCCATATCACATCCCAGCCGACCTTCGATCCAGCAGCAGTGCAGACAGCCAAGATGCTCACTTTCAGCTCGTGAAGCGATTTGCCCTCTGCACAATCTTCCAAGAAAAGAGACTACCCCATCCTTAAGCTACCTCTGAGACAGCACTTTGGAACACCGTCGGGAGAACGTTTGCCCCTTCAAATACTTAGCACAACACTAAGTGGAGCAGGTGAAAAGGAGGCACTCGTTTAAACAAACTCATAAAAATATAAAAAGGGTGAGTTTTGAATTGAAGAAACAGCAAACAGGTCTCCTAGCACTCAGGGGCACTGCCCAAGGGCCCATTTTATCCCCAGCTCCTCGCTCTGGCGGTTGAGGAAGAGCCCAGCAGGACCAAAGGGACCTTTGTGCTCCATCCTGTGCTGCTCCAGCACCTACCCTGGGTCAGGGGCTACCCCACCTGCTACTCCTTTTATTTTTACAAGGTTATATCCTGTGTTCTGCTGTTGATACTGCTCTTTAACCCGTATTGTTACTGCAACTTCATACGCAGCTGCCCAGACGCCGGCGCGTAGCCGGCACTGCACCCCGGGGTGGGCGGCACTTGCCTGCTGCTCGCTGTAGGTGTGCAGCTGGAACTGCTGCAGACCAAGCTCTCCCTTGGTGCCAACGACCATCCGAGCTTTCGACGCCACCGTGCCAGCCACTACTCTGGCTGGGTCTGGTTTTGCGACAACGGCCACCTAAAATACACGGTATGGAAACAGCAGTTACTCTTTTCTGTGCAGACCTAAGGTTGTTATCAATAAACCACCTCCTCTGAGAACACGATCATTTACCTGGTTTAAAAGTTTCAAAAGTGGTCCTAAACCACCTTGTAGACACATCTAAAAGTTGCAAAGCTTAAAATCTTTCTTTTTCTTGCCTTTGTACCCCCCCATGGCACACGGAAAGCACTTACAAGGCCACCAACAGCCCAGGAGGGCCTGGGGAAGGGTTTCCCTGGCACACACACGAGGCTGGGACGGTTCATCCTGAGCCAGGGGACGTGCTGAAGGGGAGGCCAAGGCTGTCTCAGACACCAGATCTTTTAAGCAGGGGCAGTCCCGGGGAGAAACCTGCTGTGTTAGTGCTGTGTAAGCCACCCAAAATCAAAAGGGGCTGAAGAGCACCTTTTCTCCCTCACTTATTTTCCTTCGGCTGCGCATTTAGGCCTGGGGTGTACAGAATGTGAAATCTAGATTTTTTCCTTTTAATCTTTAGACAAAAAATCAAGGAGATTAGATATAAAAATACAAATGAAGGTAAAACTATTCTCCAGAAGTCAGCATTTTGTGGGACATCCATTTTAAAATAAGGCGTAGAAGTTTAACAAAGAGTTAAATCTCTCTAAAGAAAATTCATATAAGGTCTGTAAGTTTTCAGAAGTCAAAAAGAAGTTAAACTACTCGTAAATCTCACCTAAGACTCAAGACAGACTTAAGATTATTAAAGAAAAAAAAAAAAAGAAAATCAAGGAAAAAGAGAAATCGCATCCAACCCAGAAAAAATAGTATCTATTTCCAGGTATCAACAGCTCCTGCAGCGCAATTTAACATCATAATGTTCCTGTTGTCAGAGTCACAAAGCACGCAGGATTTATAACATGAGAGAATTACTGTTAGACCAAAAGCGCATTTTAACTTTGTCGTTTATTTGCTCTTGATAGATTGTTCTTTTTATCTTTCAGGTGATACAGCAGTTTGTGCCGCTGCTGGGTATGGGAATACTGTCTGCAGGGAGAGCCCCCACCTGCTGCCGCAGCGCTTCCAGGCGTTTCTCCTTCTCCTCCTCCTCCCGTGCTTCTCGCAGGGCCAGCTCCTTTCTCTCCAGCAAGCGCTTTTCCAGGAGCGCCTGCCTGTGCTTCACCCTGCAGAACAGCACAGGCACAAGTGGCGAGGGCACGGGGCAGGTGCCATTCTATGTTCCTGTCACGGTATTTCACTTGGAAAATCAGCCCCATGTCTACAGTATGCACCTAATATAGTCATCAAAATGCATGAAAAACGAAACAAAGCTTTTTCATTTGAATGTGTTATTTTTCTTGGACTTCTTTGGTTTGGGGTTTTGGGGAAGAGAGGTTTTAGAGTTGTGGGTTTTATTTGGTTTTGGGTTTTGGTTTGGTTTCTTTAAACAGCTTGGCTAACCTTTCAGATTTCATTTCTCGGATGCAGATTGTCTCTAGCATGCTTTAAATAGCCCTACTACTCTTTTTTTCCCCTATTTTCTTTGCCAAGAAGAAATGTTCTCCGACATCTGTGTATGGCAGAACTCTTTCCTGTAACCCTTCCATTAAAAGCAGCGCATCGCTTCCCACCCTGTCACTGCGAGAAGCAAGAAAACTTGAGAAACGCATCCTTCTTCAAGAAAAAAGCAGAGCACAAATAACCCTGAACTTACCTTGGGCATGACTTGTACGGGTCAGCTGTCAGGAGGGGGTGTTCCCAGCCCCACAGCGCTGTACCTCCCTCCCCACAGCCCACTCCCCCACCCCGGCTGGAGCTGGAGGGCATTCCTCCATCCGCACTTTCGGTCCTCGTGTGGGAGTTGCCATGGCCATGTTTGTATTCACAGACACTTATCCTACTTTTAATCCTCACAATTATCCTACTTTTGCCCTTCAAAGTTTAACTTCCCTTTAGAGAAACGGAGCAGAAAGGGCTGCTTCATCTACAGTAAAGCATGGATTATCTTTTTTTTCTTAGTCTCAAAATTTTAGCAAGCTCAAAGAAGTACATCACGTGTGCTACAAACTGCAGAAATCAGAACTGAACAGCCAGTTATGTTAGTAGCTAGAAAAGACCAATGCACTTATAATGCCTTAATAACCATCAGAACAAACAAATCTGTCCCAAGGGAGTGCTCCAGAGCTGCCTGAGGCTGCCCCGGAGAGGTTTCAGTTTCTTCTGTAGCCATTGTGCTTCAGGCAGACGAGTGCTGACAGCAGGAACCCTCAGAGGTAACTCTGTTAGGGCCACCAAGATGCTGGGAGGGCTGGAGCCCCTCTGCTGTGAGGACAGGCTGAGGGAGCTGGGGCTGTTCAGCCTGGAGAAGAGAAGGCTCCGGGGAGACCTTGGAGCAGCCTTCCAGGATCTGAAGGGAGCTCCAGGAGAGCTGGAGAGGGACTCTTGGTCAGGGAGAGGAGGGACAGGACAAGGGGGAAGGGTTTTAAACTGGAAGAGGGGAGATTTAGATTGGATATTAGGAAAAAATTCTCTGCTGTGAGGGTGGTGAGGCACTGGCCCAGGTTGCCCTGAGAAGCTGTGGCTGCCCCATCCCTGGAGGGGTTCAAGGCCAGGCTGGATGGGGCTTGGAGCCACCTGGGGTGGTGGGAGGTGTCCCTGCCCAGGGCAGGGGGTGGCACTGGTTGGTCTTTAAGGTCCCTTCCAACTCTGACCATTCTGTGATTCCATGTTCCAGTGAAAAAGCCTAATCTGTGTTTTATATGAAGAAAATGTAATTATGAGCAGATATTCATATTTTTTCTCTGAAAAAAAATGACAAAAATTATACTCTATTGAAAACCTTCCACTCTGCTTGAGCTGACTCTATGGCACATGTTCTAGCCCACTCGTGTTATCAAATATGAAATCCAGTGCCCCGGGAACCTCTGCGAGTTACCAAAAGGAGCACCGAGGGCACTCACGAGGGCTGAGCGAAGGTGAATACACCTTCCACCTTACGTTCCTCCTTTGGGACCTTCTGCCAATACTTCTTGCACTTGGCCTTAAATGTTTACTTGAGCTTTGATTTTACAGAGTCCTCATCCAAATAAACTTGTTGATTCTCTTTCATTCTATTACAGTCAGTAATATTTTAGCTACTATTTCTTCAAAGTAAACTTAGTTTTATAGAAAAGCTTAAAACTAAAACGCCTTAATACTCAATTTTGACTTTAAGTACCACAGTAAGTAACAATTTTAATAAATCACCAGCTGAAAAATGAGCTTAGCTGATTAGTTTCAGTAAAGCTACCTTTCTGAAGTATTGTGGGTACACACTTATGTCATTTTTGATAAGCATCATTTCATTAAAACCCAGCTTTCAGTCACTGTCTCATAAATATTCAATAGGAAAAAACACAGTACTATGTTTAGTATGAAAGCTTTAGCAAAACTTTAAAAAATTGGGTTATAAGGACAATAGGTTTTTCCCTCCCCCACAGCTTGTCCTGTTGACCCCCATCAGTGGAATAAACCTCCTACCGACAGCAGAAAGCACCACGGCAGCAACGGGGACCACCTCGACCTCTCTCCAACACACTCAGGGATGGTGACTCCACCACCTCCCGGGACAGCCCGTTCCAGGGTCTGACCGCTCTTTCTGGGGCAGATTTTCCCCTAATGCCCAGTCTGAACCTACCCCGATGCAGCTGGCAGCCATTCCCTCTGGTTCTATCCCTAATTACCCATGAGAAGAGACCAGCACCAACCTCTCCACAACGTCCTTTCAAGCAGCTGCAGAGCTGTCCTAACGGCACAGAGACGTGCAGACGGAGCCCAAGGAAGGCACTGGGAGCGCAGAAGGTGTGATGTCCTGTCCACACAAAGGCCCAGCAGCTGCAGCAGTGCATCCTGCTCACACCACGCCGGGTGGGCCACGGGCAAACGCATCTTGCCAACGCTAATTCACACCCTCCAGTGAAGCTGCCCCAGTTTAACAGGGTTGAGTCCTGCTGAAGGCCAGCAAGGAGAACGTGCACCTCTTGTCTAGTACCTGCTGTGCTCCTGGAGCAGTTCTCTCTCTGGAGCTGCCACCGACTAAACCTTCCACTGCTTTAAATAAAATATCAGAACTCTCCGCCTTCCTCTTCAAACGGGCCTTTTTATGATACACACCAGTAACCAGAGCTCTCGTCCAGACAGTTTTGGCCTCAGGTTCTTGCCTGGAGGAGTTCAAACCTGCGTTTTCTGCATTATCATCAACCACCACAACCAGGGATAAGATGCAATAGCCAAGGGAAGGGCACCTCCGCCCTGGTTTAGCAGCCAAACAACTATCTTTTGATAGTTGCAAACAATTTGTTGTTTTTGTTTGCAAAAGTTGTATTGTTTGCAAACAATACAAAATGAACGGGAGTAGAAGAAAGCAAAAGGGAATACCCTTTCTGCCCATCTGTCAGGCCATTTGACAGGACCTGGGTTCTTACCCCAGCCACACAAGTTTTTATATGCTATTTTACAAGTTTTGCATGAAATGGATAAAAAACTACCTGTTGGGTAAAAAAACCTAATACAGTAGAGATATTGTGCTTGGAGCAGAAACCACAGCACAATCCTCTTCCCCCTCCCACATTTCTGAGTGCAGGTAGCGTTGCCTTTTAGGGTTTTGTGTGGAACTCTCTACTCTCGCAGCGCCTGTGGGAACACGCACAGCTGGAGCCCAGGGAGACCGAGGTGAGCGCAGGGTCCCAGCCGCGCCGCCAGCAACAGAACAGACACACATCCAACAGAAAGCTGCAGC
The DNA here is from genome assembly GCA_013398155.1 of Pedionomus torquatus. Taxonomy (NCBI): domain Eukaryota; kingdom Metazoa; phylum Chordata; class Aves; order Charadriiformes; family Pedionomidae; genus Pedionomus; species Pedionomus torquatus. The sequence goes on along the minus strand of VZRU01005384.1, from coordinate 153,830 downwards.
TACCAGGAACTTACAGGGCAGGGAATTCAACGCCCCATCAGTTACGTGTCCCCACTGCCAGACAGTCACTCAGCAGAGCAGGTCTAGAAGGAAAACTTGGAACTAGTCACTTGGAATTCCACATCCAGCTTCAGGTGCCATGAACCCTTGGTCTGCTCATAGCTCTGCTTCTTCAGCGCCTCGCAATGACCGAGTGAGACCCGAGTAAAGAGAGCACCACCATGACCCTGTGATAGCATTCTTTTCTACAAACCAGATACTTAACCTTAAATTAATTGTAAAAGGACCTCAGGGTAACAGCAGACCGTTTCTTAACACCCAGATTGTACCTATCAGAAACTCCGTGCACTACCCAGGCTGTATCTCGTACTCGGGATTGTCGGTTGGCTCACGGTCTAAAAATCTCTTCCTTTCCCCCCAAATGGTCTAGACCCGAGCTGCGGTACTGGCCTGCCCACCCCTCCTCTCCAGTTCTGCAGCCACCCAAAGCCAGTTTCCATGCTGCAGCAGGTGAACACGTCAGAGTGGCACCAGCTCCTGCAGGGTGGCAGCGCCCCACGGACCCCCTGACGCCCCCAGGGCAGCGCTCAGGAATGCCGTGTACCAGACTCGGAGCACCGCAGCGTCCGAGAGCAGTCACACCTCTCTGCCCTGCTCTGGCTAATGCTTCTGAGGGCTTTGAAGATGAAAAGCATTAAGTAATTTCAAAGAATTATTAATCTCCACAAACAGTAAACGTTTATCTTTAAACTGGTTTATTTTGTACAGTACACCAGTTCTGGGGAACATAACACTAAGCATTTACCCATTTTTGATTCATAATAGCCCGAAGGAGTGATTATTTCCTTCCTGCACTCCTCAATGAACTGTGCCATTTTCTTATATTTTATTCTGCAGCGTTTATTAGCATAAGAAAAAGAGCCTTCCCCGGCTGTATGGCACAGCACAGGGCACAGCTTTAAAGAAAAGCCATTTTGACCTAATGGGTTCTGCCGAAAACTCAGCAAGTCAAGTACGTGTGTTTCTGTAGCTATGAGCTGAAACCAGGGCAGTGTTTTTAAGGAGAGGATTAGGTGTATTTGTAGCATATGGACAGACGTTGTAGTTCAGCTGCCAGCAAGGCCTTGTACCAAAGTAAGGCTGCTTCCCACAGAACGCTTCAGGTGGAGTTCAATATTCTAATGCCAATGGTACTTTCAGCCTATTTTAATGTCATTTGTGGTCCACGCAACTTGGTGGCTCCCTTGGTGTAAAAAGAGAAGTAAGCCTGTGATTTGAGAGCAATTATAAGCTGATTGCATACATTTTTATGCTCCTCTATGAAACCAGCATTGCTCCAGCAGGTCGTTAATAGACACATTCTGCAGCAAAGACCGGGCAAGAATTCACCAGTTACCAGGCTCAATCCTAAATGACATCAAAGGGGTGAAGAGCACCCACCACTAGACCTTCAGATTAAAACCCTCTAAAAGAATAATAAATATCCTTGAGGCTGTTGAGTGCTTAGTGTGCTCCCCCTGCCTCTCAAACAAAACAAACCTGGTTGTAAGTAATTTTGCAGAGTGAGAAGGTAGAAGGTCTTATAACCCAGCTACAGCTGGAAGATCGAAGTGGAGCTGGTTTTAACGCGTGGGCCCTGTCACGGCTACAGCAGCTGAGCACTTCGAAGGTCTGAAACTTCAGTGGATATGAATGAATTCAAACTAACAAATAATTTGCATCCGAGATACAATCCTGATGCAGCCATGGTACATGGACTGGGGCAGCTGCCAAAGAGGAAGGAGGACAACAATCACTTATCTCAGCTAATTCTAACTCAGAAAGTTGGGTGATCAAAGCAAATTAGAAGTTCCTATTGACAGTACAGGCATTCAAGTTTCATTTTTTTACCTTTCTCTGTCTTTAACTGCTTGTTCAGCCATTAATTTTCTTAATTCCTCCAGACGCTCTAGGTCTCTCTCTTCCTGCTGTTGCCACTTCAGCTGTTTCTCAGCCCAGTACTTTTTCAACTGGAGTTTGAACAAATACAGTAAACAGAAAAACAACCATTCAGAACCCAAGGCAGCGAGAACAAATAAAGAAAGAAAAGCATTACGTTAAAGGAAGTCCAATTTTAATCCTTTTAGAATAAGATTTATATCATGGAACAGTACATGCCAACAAAGAGCGAGGGTGGCACGGAGCCCTGCAACGGTCAGCGCTCTCACCATTGCTCTTTGCTGTACTTCTCACTCTTTCATTTCTACTTTTTTCCCCATTCCTCGTGCAGGTTGCAGAAGAGAAAGGCAAGCTGGGACACAGCAGCAGCGACATACCCTGATGCACCTCCAGCTCAGGGCCCCAGCAAACAGCCAGAGAACAGCACGGTGCTCCACACCCACAGCCAGTCGAGAAACCCCTAATTCCGTGGGCCTAACACACCGCTTGGCAATCCATGCCACAAATAGAAAGAAAAAAGCTACAAAATTCAATAAAAATTATTCCTTCTGGCAAAACAAAGAGAGTGTTTACCTTGAAAACCAAGACTGAGTTTTTGAAAAGGCTGTTTACGATGGCAGAGTGAATAACAATGCTGCCACTTGTAATTCACTGACAAAACAGCATTGTTTGGAAAATATAAAATGCAGCTGCAATAACAGATAATAGAAGCTTTAGAAAAGATGCAAAAATCTAAGATGATCTTAAGAACTTTAAGAAAATGTTAATTAGAAAATTAATTATAAAAGCAATTAAAATCATACCTCAATAGTCAGTTGATTTTACAATTAAAGGCATAAAGTTCCTGTGAAGGTCCTACTTCCTAAAACATAGGTAATTTCTTACAATGAAAATCATTTCTTGTGGAATCATCTCACGCAGGAAAAGCTTCATAAAACGGCAATACAGATAACTCCTGTATCACCCACCGAACTATATTGAATTTAAGCTTCTGCTGGAGATTTCAGTCAAAATACCATCCTCTTTATATGATTGACTTTGTGCAGAAAAACCTTTAACCACCATGATTCAAAATAAAACAAGTCTTCCAAACGGTGCTTATGTTTCAGAATCCCCACCCTATCAGCCAGTCATTTCTTTATACAGGCTATTTTTTTACACAGAAAGGGCATAAGCACAAGGACGACTGTAACCGTATTTCTTACAAGGCTTTTATTTAATATTGTTTGTAATACTTGTATTTATGAAATAAACCTCTCTTTTGCAATTGTTCCACAATCTTTTGTATCCACAATGCCTGAAGGTTCTCTCATAAACGCTATCAGGGGCCAGTGGATATTCCTGAAATTCCCTGTTGAAACGTATGGGAAAAATCCTTGCAGGCAGTCAAACGGAGCCGGGGCAGCGCGGGTATGCAGTGGCGTTGCTGGCACCGAAGCAGCGAGGCACCGGCTGCCCCGCTCTGTGCCCGGCTCCAGCGCCGTCGGGGACACCGCAGGATCCGAGTCACTGGCTCCCCCTCTGACCGGGCACAGCTTCAGCACATCTCACCCCAAAACTCCCGGGCAGGAATGAACGCAGAAGTTCTGCCTTGGTTTGTCATTTTATGCCCTTAAAGCCCACGTACAGGAAGGGGAACAGCATATCAACCGAGCACAAACACCAGAAAACGTGTGTCAGTGTGAAAACAGGCGCTGCTCCCATAGGCACTCAATGCCCACAGCCACATTCACGTGCTGGCACACCTCGCGCCTGCAGAGACCCTGCTCGGCTTTAATCACTATGGGTTTGCCTCTAATTGCCTTATTGTAGGGGCGGTCGGGCAGACTTGTAGGTACAACCTCCCTAAAGAGACAAGGAATTTTTCAAGATTGTGGTTTTCCCGATTATTGAGCCTGAAAGGACAGTCCTAAATGTTAGAGATTAAGTTAAGGATAAATAAAACAAATTAAAGTACGGACAGCCATGAGTTCCCTGGTTGGGCCTCATGACTGACCCGGCTTCCAGCAGGAGGTCGAGACCTCCTGAGGTCCCTTTCCAATCCGGAGTTTTGTGATCCCGATGAAACTCTGTGCCTTTTGAAGGAAAGGGAAACATCTCTTGAAACTGACTTTTGGACCATCAGTTGCAATTCTCCTGACTATATGACTTAGCATAGTTTAACAGAAAGATCGTATGTTTCATCTCTAAGATAAATTGCAGAAAAAGAATGAAATCAGGTGACCAAGGTCAGCAGAGACTCCTCCAGGAGAGGAGGAACAGGACACCTGCAGGTGCAAATGCAGTCCTGGCCAAGAACAAGGAACTCACAAATGAAATAAAATGGAATCAATTTGAAATTTAGCAGCTTTTCCAGAGTGGGCACTGGGGACCTGCAGCACCAAGGAATGACGAGGAGCCCGGTCTCTGCAGACCAAGCCTCAGCAGCTCCAGCTGCTTTTCCCCGGCAGCGCTTCCAGTCAAGTGCCCCTTTGCAGAGTTGCTGGTCTCACCACCTTCACCACCCACACAATGCCACCAGGAGCACCAGGAGCCACGAGGGCTGCTGCTCTTGGCCTGCCTGGCCTGGCACAAAGATGTGTTTCTTTGGAGAAGGCGAGGAAAACACAGAGTACTATAGAAATAGACTGGGAAATTCCAAGTAGCACAGGACTTGCCTTCCATTCCTCTGGCCCGGCAGTCAGGTTCCCCGCCTGCAAGTCACTCCTTTTGCTCCGCTACAGTTTCTGCTTTCGCTAAGTGTTCTAAGTTGTTTTGGTAACAACTTAACCAAGTTGCTATGTGTAGGGATGGCTTTGTAGTGTTTTTTTCCCCTGCAATAGACACATCTACCAACAGGAGAATCCGTCCAGCTCTAGGGTGTCTAGCTGGTCACGTAGAAGTGCCACCAGTAAAGGTTTGCTCCCAGTAAGAGGTTCCACAGAAGCGTGGCAGGTAGATAAAGACACGAAGGCAAACTCTAAAGAGACAACGTGGGCACACACTTGAAGATTTTGTTTCCCTTCTTTTGCTCAAGCTTTTTGTAGTGAGACACTGATGGCAATAAACCCTTCACCAGCCACCACAGAAGTACTCGCTTTGGAACAGTTTAGCCGTGCTTTCCTAACTCTGCTTCTATCTGCCCCGTTGCTCTGTCGTGGTTTGGGCTGGGCTCGGAACAAACCAGAGATGCTCCCTTTCGCCTCTCCCCCGTAAAGGGGCACAGCTTTTTGTGACCTTCCCAGCAAACACCTCAGCACAAGCTGTCCCAGCCAAGCAAGACAGACTATTTGCTTATTTCTTCCAGAAATAATGATGCAGTCTTAACAAACACCCCAGCAACTCTAAGCAAGCCAGATTTCAGTGTAAAAATAATTAGAAAAAGGTAAAATTTTAGCAGAACAGCCTCCTGGGCTCTTTTTCATGCCATTAAATAAAAAGGTAAACACAGGTATGCTTGTGACAGCTGATTTTCTATAAGCATGACATTCACTATGGTGAATTTCTGGTTTTCAGTCAAGTTGAGGTGTAGGCTGACACACCGAAGCCGTTTCCCCGGTGCCTGGCACACAAGAGCTCAGCACAAGGTAACGCCAGCCTCCGACCTGCTGAAACAGTTAATGCTGCCCCTGCGCTTCTGCCCGCTCCCAGGGCCTGGGCTGCACAGAGCAGTGTGCCATCTCGCAGGCAATACTCCATAAGGCTCATTTGCTGCATTGCAGCACACTTAACTGCAGCGCTGGAAGCTCTCAGAGCCTGCACGCTGCTCAAAAGCAGAGATCTCTGCAAGTTACAACTCCAGCAGTGCCTCTGCGCCGGGTCTGTGCGCCACAGAGATGCTCACAGACAATTATTTGTCTGTGCCTTTTCTTTCTTCTAGACACGTAATGAAGGAACACAACTGATGCGTAAGAGCATTTCACATTCACAGCTGAAATGGACAGCAGCAAGACTCGTCTGCTCATCTCCAGTAACCCTTCACAAGAATACAAGGCAGTAGGTCAGTGCAAGATTCTATAGCAATTGTACCCATTAACATATGCAAACACACAGCAAAGTTGCTCTTACTTTCTCCTTGTCCCGCGCTCTGCGAATCTTCTCCTGCTCTCTCTGCAGCCTGTCTTCCTCATCCCTCTTTTCTTTTTGTCTGGCAGCTACAGCCGCTTCGAGCTGAGCAGCCTCTTCTTGCTGGGCTTTCCACTGGAGAACCTGGGGGAGAAGGACGAGAAGTCGGTCCCGCGGCAGCGCCGGTAACACCATGATCCTGGGACTAGGACAGAATCCCTCCTAATCCATTTACAAAAGGAGACTTATAATCATATCAGCAACACATAATCACACGGAAAGCACCGCTTTCTGCATGTTAATGTGCAGCTCACAGCTGCCCAGCATAGCACGCGGTAAAATCACATGTGAAGAAGCCATCGGTGAAACTGCCAAAAGCACCTCAGTAACACCGGGTATCAAACTCCTCTTCGGTGCTTAGACATTCAATAACACCTACATTTCTTAACAAACCTATGAAGAAACGAAGACCAGCCCTAAAAGACCCAACTCTCTTTGTAGCAGATTGGTCAAGTGCAAACACAACCCCACATTCCTCAAAGGAAGAGCCATTTCAGTCATTCTCATCACTGGAGCACTGGGCCCAGCACTGGGCTCCCCAGTTCCAGAAGGACAGGGAACTGCTGGAGAGGGGACAGCAGAGGAGCACAGAGATGATGAGGGGCCTGGAGCATCTCTGTGATGAGGAAAGGCTGAGGGACTTGGGGCTTTTTAGTCTGGAGAAGAGAAGGTTAAGGGGGGATCTGATCAACACCTACAAACACTCCAAGGGTGGGTGTCGGGAGGAAGGGGCCAGGGTTTTTCAGAGGTGCCCAGGGACAGGACAAGAGGGAATGGCACAAACATTAAATTCTTTTTAACCAGTTCTGAGCGCAGGCCTTTTCAGAACTGTTTCACCTTCTGAAATCTTCTTTCCTTTCTAGAAAGGACAGCAGCAGCAGCAGCTAGGAAAGAGCCATTCATTAATTAAGTGTTTTACAAGAAAAGAGCAAAGGCCCAACTCAAAAACTCTCCTTGAGACTAGGAAAACGCAGGCAGTAAGGAGAAAAAAGGCACAAGGTCCTGAAACCCCAAACCTTTCTACTTCCCTCTCTCTCCACCTAATTAGGATAATGCTACTAATTATTATAGGGGACAGTGGGATAGAAACAGAGAGGAGTCTGCCTGTGCCAGCAGGCACACAGCCCTGAAGGACTGTCAGCAATCACAGTGGGATGGTTTGCAAGGGGGGAGCATGCCCCTGTGGGAAGTGCAGCTGGACAGGGATGCTGCGGGGGGTAGGACATGTACCTGCAAACTGCGCTTCTCTGTAGGGACGAGGACATGTACCTGCAAACCACGNGCAAACTGCACTTCTCTGTAGGGACGAGGACATGTACCTGCAAACTGCGCTTCTCTGTAGGGACGAGGACATGTACCTGCAAACTGCGCTTCTCTGAAGGGACGAGGACATGTACCTGCAAACTGCGCTTCTCTGAAGGGACGAGGACATGTACCTGCAAACCACGCTTCTCTGTAGGGACGTGAGCGTGCAAGAGCAGAGCACAGACCCAGCCGGCTGTCTTGTGGCTATTCTTACACAATTATTGCAAACTGGAATTCAAACTTGTACAGTACAGAAGGACAAACAGAATCTGTTACTGCAGTGCCAGCACAGGTACCACTTCATATACCATCTTTGTCCTCAGGAATTTGAAAATGGTCCCCTAATAGGATATTAACATATAATAATGATAAAATTGTTAACAAAAGACGTATTTGGTTGAGGTTGTTTAAGCAGCAGCAAAGCTATCCCTTCATCTCTTCAGAGCCGGGCGCACAGTTCCCACCCCCAGTCCTGTTCCCTGCCTGTCCCAAGTACCTGCAGTTTCTGCCAGAACCAGGGACCCCGCGGAGCACTCATGGGACACACAGAACACTGCTCTCCCCAACGCTAGCTTTCCATTAATTACAAGTGACATATTAACATAAATAACCCTTAGACATAAGTACTCTAATATAAATAGCTCAAAGCATCTGCATTAGATCGTTTCATTTTGCAAAAAAGAGAACTAAATACGAGTGGTCCCACTAGAATACATACTGCATACGCACCATATACCTTCACGACCTCAGAACAGGTTATTAAAAGCAGGACTAGGCACAAATTTTTGCTAAGTAGGTTTTCCCCCCAGTAACAGCGTGCGTCCATCACCCCAAATGTGTTAATGAATTCAAGCAGTATGTTCCAAATTTGTATTTAATGATTTGATTAATCAAGACTGCAGTATTCCAGGCTGCCAAAAACAGAAGGGGAGCAGCTGAGGTTGGCAGGGACCTCTCAGGACTGCCCAGGCTCAGGCAGGGGCAGGACCACCTTGGATGCAGGTGTGAATGTCTGCAGGGCACAGGCTCCTCCTCTCTGGCCAACACGTTCTAGTGGTCACCCACCCTCTCCACAGAAGAGAGGTGGATGGAATGGAATTTCCAGTGTTGCAGTGTGTGCCCGTCCTGCCACTGGGCAGAGTCGGGCTGCCTCCGCTTGGCTCTGGGTGTTTCTAGACATCAGCGAGATCCTCAAAGCCTTCTCCTCTCCAGGCAGAGCAGCCCCTGGTCTCTCAGAGTTTCCGCACAGCAGAGGTGTCCCAGACCTGTCTCAGCAGCCCTGCGCTGGACTCGCTCCAGTCAGAAAGAAATAACACTTGTTGAGGCAGGGACCTGATTACAGCTGTCCCCAAAATTCCAGGGTCTCTCATTCCTTGAGATTGTTCCCTTACCATAGCTGTTCCACTTGAACATCACCCAGAGCAAGAAAAGCATCTCTCTTCCAGAGTCCAGACTGGGAATGTCTTCTCTGCTGTCCACACTTCCCTCCAGCACCAAAGCATTACTCTGTGTAGGGGGAGCTCACTTGTGCAGTACTTCTGGCCTCACACCATTCTCCCATACCAGGTCCCCCACTCGGTTCTGGGACTCGAGTCTTTCTCTCCTGTCATCTGAGATCTTCTTTCCGTAAGTCTGTTCACAAGTGAAAACCATCACGACCACAAACAGATGCTGTAAGATCCAAGCAAGTTCTACGTGTTTTTAAGCATAACAGAAATGCATTTTCTTGAGGCATATGTGAAGCAAGGTTTCCTGTGATGCAGTTGAACACAGGGACGCTGCTGTAAAGCAGGAACGCAGCAGGTAAAAGGATCTAACAGGCTTTCTGAACTCTCCCACGTTGTGAAGAGAGCTCCTGAGGGTGAGGAACAGGAGCAGGGTGGAGCCAGACCTTTATTTCTGGGTTTTCTATAATTCTGAAACATAAATTCAGCACTAGATGGGGTCTAAATAGCTTGCTTAGCCTGGCAGGAATGAAAATGGCTAAGCGAGGCCTTAAGCATAAGATAGGTTTGTAGCAGAGGTTTATTAGCCAGATCCCACAGGAGGGCAGCAGCCCTGGGCCCGTCTCACGCAGAGGCAGCGACAAATGAGCTGCCCTTTCTGAGCTGGGCAAGGAAACACCATCAGTGGGCAAAGGCATCCACAGCAGCTCTGTGCCCTAAAGCACGTCACTCCAAGGGAAGCAGCAGCAGAAGAACACGCACCACTCCTCATGCAGTGGCCAGCTGCAATTTCAAACCTCCCACCCAGACAGAAACAGGAGCGGTCCAAGAGCAGAAGGCGGTTACACCTGGTGACGGCAGGAGCAGGTGAGAGACCTCCAGGGGAAAGGCCCTATTTTCCAGAGCCCAGCTGTAAGACCCCAGCGAAACCCCCCACGCTTTGTGCGATACAAAGTCCTTGTCCAAACAGATGCTTTTATTTAGCAGTTTTGGAAGCAGTCTGCTCCTGCTTTTAGCAGCTTAATAATCCAAAATGAAATGCTAGATAGTTTCAGTTACCCTTCACTTGCTACACTAATAAACTTAAAACCAGACACTGAAAATGAATGTGGAAGAACATGCAGTCGCTTCTACCGTGCTTCAGAAACGAACAAGATCACCCACCTGAAGCTTGAAAATCTGACAGCAACTAGAAACTGAATGGAAACTGCCAAGGGTCTGTGCAGACTGGAGCTAGAATAAACCACAGAAGCACTCGAAGGTACTTTAAACTTCTGTAATGGCATCAGTGAGATTTTCTGAACTGAAATGAGGGAACAGTCAAACTGTAACAAAAAGCTTTTTTTTTTTTAAGCTTGTATTTTCCTAGATCCTGCTTCACACTCCATTCAAACCCTCTCCGATAATGAGATGTCAATGTAAGCGGGCTCATGACGTGATGCAGCTTCTGTTTCCCCCAGGAATCCTCTTGATCCTTTACTGGTCTCCACTGGATCCGAATGGACCCGTTAGGCAGGGAGGTCTGTTGGCGGCTTGAGGCGTCAGCACGGTGGGTCGGTCACACTGGCCTCAGGAGAGGCTGCAGCCCACGGGAGCAGAACCAGCCCAGCAGAGCCTCGAGGCTGCAGCTGATGGAAGGGCAGCCAACAGCAGTAAGCAGGGATCCTAACCCAGTCTAAAATCATCCCAGGCCTTCTCATTCATCCATTTAATTAGCAGATGCTTACATGGCATATATTACGCAGCAATTCTGTGAGGGGCCATAATCCCTCTCCCCAGTCGCACATAGTTCGTCTGTTGAACCCTTCCATTCAGGGCAGAAATCAGTAGCAGGGCACAATCTGGATTTTCAACAGGTTTCGTATAAACAAGTGGGCACAACTAAGCATCAGACATACCACTTCACTCGGCCAACGCACCACGCGATGGGGTTCTGTGCCCACAGCTCAGCGTGGATCTCCAGCGCCTTCCGCACGCCCCGCGTCACTGCCCACCACGGCCACCTCCACTCACATCCCGGCAGCTCTTCTGAGCACACGAGCCCACGGCTGATCAAGAAAACGTGCAATCAGAACAACAGAAAGGAGGACAGTTTCATCGTGTTATGCCTTCCCACAACATCCATTAGTATTTTCTGCAAGCAGCACATGAACCCAGCTCACGGTATCACTGCCCACACACCTACACCTGGTCCGTGTCTTTTATTAAAGCAAGAGAGGAGTCACCTCCTTTAAAGAGAATTCTTCATTACTGGGTGGCGGGGAAAAAAGAAAAAAAAGTGGATAGAAACCAGAAAAGCACTGTTTGCAAATATTTATGAAATACGAGTCCGTAGGCTGGCACCACGCCATGTCTTCCCCACATGAAGATATAGGATATATATAGGATAAAGCACTCTTGACAGGGCTGCGCTACATTAAAGGGGATTATTATAGGAGAAATATAAACACTTCGGAATTAAGCAGTAGATTCAAATGTCAAAGTATTCCACTTTTTGAATGCCACTGGAAGATTCCAATGTCCCTCTGCTGGAGGGTAGTTCAGCCCCCAGTCTGACAATTTTGGGGACAGCCTGGCTACAAATGGAGCTCCTCGAGGGAGAAGCGCCCACAGAGGGGGCAGTGGCCAGAACGAAACATCCCCAAACCCGCGCCCTGCCCACGCTGTCCCAGGCTCAGAGCTCAGGAGCCGGGCTACGGGAACTGATGAGAGCAGGGGGTGTCAGGGGAGCCTCCCACAGGCACCCACCTGGCACCCCCGTGTCCCTCGCCAGCTGCACCCCACGGCCAGCTCCTGTCCCCTGGTGCTGCTGCCAAGCACATCCCAGCAGCGGGCAGGGACACGGAGCGGCCGAGGAACCTCTGGGGCACACACCTCCACGCTCCGTGTTTTGCTGCTCCAAAGCGACTCCCTGGTGCTCAATCTGCAGCGCTCCTGCGGCTGATGGAAAAGCCCCAGCACCCACCAGGCTGCTGCTCCAGAGGGAAAACTGGGCAGGTCCGAAGAACAGAACCACTCCTGACCAGTAACCCTGGGTAAGGCATACTCTGAGAATGCAGACAGAAAATTGATGTGCTTTTGATTGCATTCTTTCATTCCTACGGGTGCGAAACCAGAATGGAAGAGTTTACTGTGTCAACAGCAAGCGTTCTCCTTAAATATTAAAAAAATCCTGGCGGTTAAGCCAACATTGAAAAATATGCTGAAAACCGGATCCCCCGTTGCCTGTTTCACAGAGAAGCTCACGTTTTAGCAGTGCAAGCTCTGCCAACATCAAGTTCTAAAAGTTTTTAATTACAACCGGCATTTCAAGCACATTTCACAGTTCATGTATTATTAGAGGAGCTTTTGCCAAGTGAATTATTAAATTGCTGTGCCGAACAGAATGCGTACATGGCTATTTGCAGTCCATTATTTCAATATTGCATATTGCAATAATGCAAAGTACACTGCAAACTAATTAAAGTAATAAATTAGTTCTTTCACTCTAATATCTGAACAGTAATAATGTATTCGCCATGTATGCAATGCTGCAGATACATCTCTTTTAATGACAACGTGCTTTTTGAGAGGCTTTCCCTGGGAACTCCCATTACCTTCGCAGAGGGTAGCACAGCACCGCGAGAGGGTCTCGCTGTGAGGAGCACGGCCTTAGGCTACGAACCGACGCTGAAGCTGCCCAGGGTGACACAAGCGAGGTGGCACCAGGCTGCTCCAGCAGCCACCAGTGGGTAAATGGGAAGAGGGGAGCGGGGGGGCTGTGCAGAGGGGCTGCTCGGGAAGGTCACGCGAGGAGCAAAACTTGCCTTTGAGAACCAAGGCAAGAACGAACGTGCCACCAACCCAAAGGACATAGCCTGACCGGGAAGAGCAGGGTCACTGCACAGAGCTCCAGATCAGTGTTCTCCCAGGCTGCACCGTGCTACAGATGGAAGGAGCTGCTAGGATCCAAATTCTAAGCAAGAATTCCCAATAATCACATGATAAAGTCAGTACTGCTCGTCACAACCAAAGGCATAAAATGAAAACCCTCCGATATCCCCACTAGCTCACTCTTCCATCCGTATAAAATGACCCGGTCTCAACACACCTTCAGAATCTCTCAGAGCTTTATGCGTCTCTGGAACACCTCTGCACACCTTTCCCTACGGTTAGGATGCAAGGCTTTCTTCTTCTTCAAACTGTTCACAACTTATGCCAAGAATGCCCGGGGAAAATTTTAGAGGCTCCCTTCAAGAAAAATGACTTCACAAAGATGCCACATGGCAAAAGAAGAGCTGCAGAACTGGAAGGAGTAAGCAGAGAAGAGAAAGCCGATCCAGCAGTGGGGAGGCAGCCAGCGGGTCCAGGGTGGTGGCACCCAGCTACTGGGAGCTGCAGCAGCCAGGGCTGCACCGTCAGCCACCCCGAGATCTGATTGCAAGGTGACTAGAGATTGGAATACTATTTGAGGAAATTAAATATAAAAGAAACCATCCTTGTAAAGCAAGGACTCAGAATGCAGCTCTGTACGTTTGTCCCACCGTTCTTACTGGTTATTCTGCAAAGCGGGCAGGAAATCCCAACAAGGACTAGACACAAAGCGTCACCTCGTGTTTCAGAGGGACAGCAGAGACCACCTGGGCTCCGTGCTGCATGGCACACGTCATCTGCGCCAAAAAGCGGTGTAAGTAGCAATGACACCTCCATCGAGTGGCAAAACTGTTAGGCTACTAAAGGTACCCTTGGAAACAGAGAACAAGCTCGGCAGCTTTTTGCCTGGGTAGAGCCCAGACACTCGTCTGGAAGGGGTGAGTGCCAAACTGCATGGGAGCCCACACCCGTCCCTTTAACGTGGGATGCCCCTGGCTGGAGGTCTGCAGCCCACCTGAGGTGCTCCCACAGACCGTGCGCTGCGATCGCATGGGGCTCAACAGAAAGAGGGAGCCTGGAACCAACAGAGCCCAGAAGCACAGCACGAGATGTCCACAGAACAGACAGCCAGAGGGATCTATGTCTATTGCTGGGACTAGCTCCTCTCCTCTCCCACCCTCCTTCCCAACGTCATTGTGTCTTTGCCATCCTCTCCTGCCCCGTTCCCCGCTGAACAGGGGACCGAGAGGTACCGCATTTATGGGAAGTCAGTGAAACCTCTTCCAGATGGAAGCCACAAGGCACAGAGGGGAAAAACCCACCTCTTAATTGCAAGTTTGGATTCAAACCACATCAGCCACGACATTTTTCCTTCACATTTTTAAGATAACGACTGAGGCCTCAGAGCAAGTTTGTGACCTGAGGAATTCTGTTTACAGAGAAAAGGCCATTTTTGAGCTGTGCATTTCTAGTGTTTCCTGAAAAACAGAATTAAGCAAAAGAAATGTTAAGGATGATTAACTGATAAAAATGATGGGCTAAAGGAATGACAGCACTGCAACCCCAGAACTTCAGCAAGGATATTCTTCTCAGTTCAGTTCCTAACGGACACATCATCCAATCAATGAAGATGATTGAATAAACTTGGCAAACTTCTTATTTCCCCACGTAAGAGGAGATCATTACTTTTTATCTCCTAGAGGACTGGCCAGAGAGCACAGTCAAACCGAGATCACTGGAAGATTAACATGGAAAACCCATTAAGAGGTGACTTTCATTACCAGCAGTGGAGCCTCTTCAACTTGCTATAGAGCTTAGTCCTTAATACTTCAGATAAAAGTAGTGCATGTTGATCTATGCCCCTCACGTGAGCAACTTCCTTCCAATCTAACGTGGAAAAAAATGAAATATTTTTAAGAAAAGAGGAAAGGAAATGTAGAGGAAAATAAAAAATTAAAGGCCTAGTCTCCCATAGAAGCACAAGGATTCACCCAGGTGATTTCTATGAAGGTCAATAGAAGTTAAGCACACAGATTCCACCAGGGTGAGCGGGACAATAAATCCCTTAGAATTAGATATGTTATAAATGGAGCAGGACAGTAGAAGTCTATGCTACAAAACTAAAGGGATTTTTTTAAACCACTACTTATACAGAAATGTCTATTCTGTGACCACTAGAAGTAGTGAATTTCATTTAAACAGTGCTTTCAAACTTCCTTGCATTCACCCACAGTGTCTCATTACAAACCCTACTTTGACCACTCAAACTTTCAAGACTTTGTGCTGGGCACCGGGAAGGAGGGCATGGATGTGCGTTGTCAAACACCTGCAGCTCCAGGACAGAACTGGCACGGCTTTTCCCCGCTGACCCCACGAGCCCCCCGTGTCTGCACGGGGACACTGCTGCTGCCGGCAGACAATGCCCGGGTGCCCACTCCGGAGGTGGCTTGGGCACCCAGGAGTACAGAATTCAGGAAACACTGGACCGACCGGTCACAGATCCCAACGTGCCGTATTCCCGCAGCGGGCATCCCACCCACGCCCAGATCTCCAGCTAATGACTTGTCTGCCAAGACCTTGGAAGGCACAGACAAATTTTGCCCCAACAAAGCTGGCATCTCGAAGGAAACCGGGATGTGCAGAGATCTGTTACTGATGTATAATTGTATCAACGGAGAATAAAAAAATAAAATTCCACTAATGAAAGCCACCACACATCGACTATTAAAATATTAATAGTGTTATTCTTGGAAGTAAAATAAGAACAGAAAGTGTATGCATATATTCCTAAATGGAAAGATAATGAGATGGGTGCCTCAGGGTGCGAATACCAGAGCTTATAAAGGGGAAAAATTAAAATGTATATTAAGGTCAGTTCCCTGGAGTCTAAAATACTAGAGGGCAGAAAGGAGTTTGTCAAAACAATATGGAAAAGCCATCATTTTTTAAGCTTGGTAGGTCTTAGAGAGTCCTTTTTGATAAGCACCAGACATACTGTTTTCCTTTCCTCGTGCATCATCAACATTACAAACCGACAGGAATGCTTAAAATAGCAAAGGTGTCAATCACTAGGTTACTGTGGAAGAAAGCTCAGGCTTACAAGGGGGGCTCCATATTAAATATCATAGTTGAGCAGAAATATTTAGCATGAATCATTGCTGTTTCTGCATTTTGGTTCGTATGCTGGTGGGGCAATGAGTTCCTGCCTCCTGTCGTACGTCCTGCTGTCCGTGTGCTCACGCAGCGCTGCAGACACCCGTGGCCATGACCACCACCACCACCAGGCACTCAAAGCTCCCACTGACACCTAATCCCGAATATGAAAGCCCAGCACGGCCCCGGCCCGGCCACCCAGCAGCCAGTTCTCAGACGCGGGTCCCGCAGCAGGCCAGCCCCGAGAAGGGCGCTCCCTGAGCCGGGGCAGGGCTGGGCTCTGCTGGCACGGCAAGGGGCTCGTCTGGGTCCTCCGGAGAGCCCGGCACCCCCTGGGCCACACACTCAATGCATCAAGTTTCTTATGGCGGCGACAGCATTGCGGTATTAACAGCTGCTGGTCTGAAGTCTCCAGTAACTTCAGCTCTACACCCCTCGTCCTTCTCTTGGCTGGGGATTCTCCTGCCCTGAAAGCTCAGGAGCAGCTCCTGGAATCCCCTCCCGGCTCTGCAGCATCTGGCACGATAAGCCAGCAAACAGACCCAGCATACAGCATCCTGCTGCTGACTTCACGAGACCCAAGAGACGGCTGGTACTGGAGCATTTGGTAATGGGATAATTAATAATACACTTGCGATTTTGTCTGTTAATCTCAGAAAATGACCTCAAAGCCAACCCCAGCTGACATCCCCAGAAGGCATTTGACTGGCACTCTACAGCAGCTTGCTCTCCACAGGCTGCCTCTAAGAGATCTGCAAGAAATAATGCAGCAAAGCAAGGCCCCTGGCACCAGGAGTCATTTTGTTACATAAAAAAAAGTAAAAAAATCCCTATTCACCTTGGGAAAAATTTTAAGTTGAAATACAGGAAGTAACCATTTTGATCCTTAACAGAACTGAAGACATTTTCTTCGACTACAGAAGTGTTTAAGTCTGAAAAAGGGATGCAAGAGGAAAGGATTTGAGCACAATTCTCGGTCATGACCTGAAGAGCAGAATGATCCGTTGCTCTCAGCTGGGAAACGTAGTTCCAGGGGCTGGGCCTGGTACCGATGGGACTCTGATCCAACGCAGGAGGGGCTGTAGCTCCCTGGAGCTGGAGACACGTCACAACAGTGCGTGAACACTTTACTTTCCACAGCTTGTCCTATTATTTCCCCTGCTGTCAGTCAGCAATGTTCAGAACATCCTTCTGTTCTTGACAAGCGCAGCATCAAACATTTATTAACATGTTTAAATATTACGTAGGCTTAAATATTCACACACGCATAACCTTAAGCCAGCCACACTTCTATTTACAACTACTTAGCTAAATTTGCTGTTCTGTCATACACAGTCCCATCTCCTCTAGTTCCTTCTGCAGTCGGGTGAAGAGCTCCTTTGATCCTTTACTACTTCTGCAAAATTTTAATACAAATCGTTTTGCTAGCCTGAGGTGCCACCTTTCCCAGCTGAAGAAAGAAGATAATTCTCCCAAGAATATAAGGTTAGCATGAGCTGCCTGCCTGGCCAGCTCCCCATCCTCAAGTGATTCTGGGGATCACTGGACAATTTCAACTAAATTTGACAGAGAAGTGTATGTCTGACCATACACCGAGTAGGGAGATACAACATTATTCCCTGAGTTTCCTGACACATCCTTTCTCCTCATTATACAGGAAGGGAGAAGGAGGACAACCCGCAACATGCTTTATACGGCTGGCAACATCCCAGCTAATTCCACCTAAGTCTCTTCTCTTTGAAATTCATTTATCTCAGTTTCTGCCAGGATAAGGAACGCAAGAGTTGCTCTCCAAAAATTGACAATGTGTTACAAGAGCCTTTAGTACTGGAGCGAGGCTTAATCCTGGAACACAACAGGAGAATGAGCAAGGATGGAGAGGCAGGCGGGCGGGCACACAGCTCTATGCAGGAGAGGAAAGCCCACCCTGCGCACGGCACACGGGAGAGCCAGACACCTTTTCTCTACTGCAGCAAAAGCAGCGGGACCAGCAGGGACGGGGGGGGATTCTTCCTCTCTACTCTGTGCTCATGAGACCCCACCTGGAGTCCTGTGTCCAGCTCTGGAGTCCTCAACACAGAAAGGACATGGACCTGGTGGAAC
>VZRU01005384.1:104363-126727 GCA_013398155.1 Pedionomus torquatus | reverse complement strand
CTAAGGTATAGGCTTTCTGAAGGGTAACTTTAATGAACAAATTCATTATTCTTTGCTACGATTTAAATCTCTTTCACTGCTGATGCTGAGCTAAGTGGGTATGGTAATGTTTTTCTCAAGATAATACTGGAGCTGGAAGGAATGCTAGGTGGGGTTTTTTATTTGTTTACTAGAAGAACTATCATAAAACCCTGCTAGCCTTTACTCAGAGGGAGTATCAGCCATCCTAAGAGTGTGTTTACTAGTTTATGCGTTGGATTTTGAGCTACTTCTGATAATTTCTGAAAAAAAAAAGCAGTTCTCTCCCGTGAGCCCTGCTGTGCCTCAGTATGGTGCCGTCTGACCGTGTTATTTTAGTGACAGGAACAAGAGAGTTCAAAGAGCTGAGATTCTCTTCCGCAACAGTCTCCCTTAGATGTTTCTGGCCATACAGGTCTGAGAACAGGGCTTCTGTCTACCAGAAGAGGCAGGGTAAGATCCACCTTACAGCCCAAGCTCGGGAGCAGGGAAAGCTTCTGCCAACGGGCAGAAGCACCAGTTCCTGCCTCCCATCTCGCGTCTCCCCCAGCTCATATATTCCTCTCACGGCCAGAGAACAACCTCTCTCTGCGCTACTCGGGAACAAGACGGAGAATTCAAGGCTTGGGGAAGATCCTCCGGGGACAATCAGCTACAGCTAGAGCCACAAGTAGTGTATTGTACAGGGACACCTGTGCCAAAATTTGTCAGCTGGGCTGAGATTTGTCAGCTGCTCATAGGCAAATAGCCAGAAAAAGGAAAAGGGGAAAAAACAAACTCACAGCACGACTGGGCCCAGTGTGTTCATAGCCATTAAATGCTCGGAGAATGTCAAAATACCCTGCCTGATGGAATTCAAGATTCCATCTCACCTCAGCTTTTGTAAAATTCCAGAAAGGAAGATCTCATCTATAACAAGGTAGAAAAGTGCCAACACGTTTTTCATTAATATTTAAGGCAGGATCAGGCTTCTTCCGTGTCAAGATATTGACAAACAAGGCTGAATGCCTGACCCCGATTTCAAACCTAGCTCTTGCTTTTCTTGGGTGCCATTCTGCTAGAAAACAGTACAATCTTTATTTTGTTTCAGAACTGAAACACAGCAATTGTCTCATGTTCAACAACCCCGAGGCAGCTGCTTCCTTTGAAACAGATTTACTCAGCATTAATCCCTGGCTTTACACACTCCAAAGAATACAAACAAGTCAGAGGGAAGGCACCCTCTCCACCCCGTAATCCCCACACAGCCCTTGCCACAGCCACTTGATGCCCCGCTCTCCCTGAGCCTGCGGAGGGACAGACAATAACCACCAAGTGAGACCTTAACCTCCCACCGGCAATTATGTCAGTGCCGATTGTCCTACCAGAAACATCCTGTTAATGGGCCTGAAAAGAGGAACCAAGTTTACTTGACTTAGTCCTAATACGCCATTCACTTGAAAGGACACGGTGCTGCAAGGCTCCATTCATCCCTCCCTCCTTTAACTAGTTCAGACACCCTTGGAAATCGTGTACAATACAGCAATGCTTAGAGAATCAGCAGCTGGAACACGCACATCAATTCAAAGTCCACAATTTATGGGATAACTCAGGGCTTGGGTATTTCCCAAACACAAACACTTGTGTTTTAGCAGCAGTAAGGGAAGTGAGTTTGGGTTACTAAACATTATAATCCTATATTATGCTTGGAAAAAAAACCCAAATTCTTCTTCGGTTTCCAAAAGCAATAAACACTCCAACGTGCTTTCCAGCAGGACTGAAAAGCACACAAAGAAAATAGACCAGAATATTCTCTTATTCTGATTTATCTTCCTTATAAATTCGCGCACATTTTCCAAATCTTCTGTTCCAGACATTCTGAACAGTCGAACAGTGAGATGTGACACCAGAGGACAAGCATTAGCCAGGGGTTTCCGTACTGCACGTTCAAGCGTATGAGAGGAAGAATTACAGAGAAATAATCCTCAGATGAAGGGACTAAGTTATCATGTTACCATATAATCATACTGTTCTACTCAGCAACTTCTCCAGTTACAAAAATGAGAGAAAAATGCATTGCAGGGGAATGTTTGGTGCCCCTGGGCGTAGAGCAGTGACAGTGAGTGCAAAGGTCTCATTAAGGCTGTGTTAATCAGTAGAGCCCAGCAGACCCGTACCAAGGCCACAAGGCTACGTCACACAGTTTTGACAGCATTACCTGTGTTAGTTGGATCATAGTTAGCTTGATGAATTATCGAATACTTCAATCACAAGGCTGTACCTCTGCAAACTCAAAGCATTTTCCCACAAGTTAGCCAACATACATGTAAGAAGTGACGAGTTCTTATAAAAGACAAGTCGTGTCTTTTATAAACCTCAGATCTTGGAAGTAAGCAATTCTATGAAAACAAATTCTCGCTCTTTTTATCACCAACACATTTTTAATGGTGTGGATAAAAATCACAGAAACATAAATGAGCAACACGTTACAGAGTTGGAGACCAGAAGGCAAAGCGAAAAAAGAAACCACGATCTAGCTTCAGATAATTGCCTGGGGTAATTGCTAACGGTTCCTTCAGGATGCCATGGGTTCCCAGCTGACAGCGCTGGCACAGCCTGCGCCAGCCTGGGCAAACCGTGCTCTGCAGCCTGCCCTTCCCACCCGCCAGCTGGTCACTGCCAGTGCCTTTCGCCAGCTGGTCACTGCCAGTGCCTTTCGCCAGCTACAGCTGTTCCTTTTCCCCATCTAGGAATCACAACATAATTCTGTCAAACTACCAGGGTTTACACACCTACAACCGGATAGCTTTCCCTTACAAACATGGGATTTTCTCTTTGCGTCTCGATGTTACTTAATTACCAGAGCAAAATCAGCCAGCTCGAGGCCAAAACTGGCATATGATGAAGAAAGTACCATGGAGGATTTTTCCCCCTTTTTCATCAATTCTGTTGCTTGCACTGATGTTTGTCTGGTATTCAGTAGCACATGTATTGCGGGAATCAAGGTATTTAAAATTATGAATTTTCACCAAATTTGTGTTGATCATAAACTTTTACACAATTTTAATTAAAACCTCTAGGAAGATTTTGTACGTATACAGCAGCAAAGGAACTGTTGTAAATTTGCTACTTGCTGCTGAAGAGATGCCATACATTTAAGAAAGATCAGAACAATTTTTAATGTTTCATGTTCTAATACCTAGGATATTATAGTGAAAAATGCAGGTATCAGAAGGACAACCTACAGAATATCTGTACAATTTATACAAAAGATAAGTCGATTATAACATCACTTTCTATGGGATCCAACATCTAAAGCCTGTTTCAGCACCCCCAAGCTATTCCAGCAGCAGTGGCAGAGGATTTAGTACCTAGAAAAAGAGGGAGACGAAGAAGCAGTGCGTGATTGTTTTACCAATGGAACTGAGGGCCCTTCCTGCTCTCCCTGGTTCCTTCCATCCAGGCTTCAAGCAATTCCACTGACCCTGCTGTTCCCAGCCTTCTAGATCCTTATGACTATTTATGTTTTTTCTAAACTTTTTCATTTACAGAAAAATCTCTCCTCCTTCCGGTTATTTTGAATCAAAGCTACAAACATTTTTTTTACATTTGTGATGAGAGGTACTGCAGCGATCCCAAATTTGTTAAGAGTGCACTTGTTTATCTGCTTTATAGATAAGTACATCCTAAATCTCTCTTGGAAAGACTGTACTCTTCTGACATGCATTTGATAGTGTAATCACCACACCGAATAACTTCTGTTCATACAAATGCATGTGAAGAGGACATCTGATGCACACCAGATTGTTGGTTCTCTAATAACCGAAATGTTTTGCGGATTATTTCAGGAGGAGAACATTTGAAAGGCCTGCACAACCCCCTCCACAGCAGTCACCGAGTGTTTAATCCCAGAGTGCCGGGCACCGCATCACCCTTCTCTGATGGGAAAGTCAACTACAGGATCTAGAGATTACAAAATACATTATAGTTGTTTATCTCATTCCCAACAAAAGCAACCCAGAAACAGATGTCGTTACCTATATAAAACGTTTAACTGGCGATCGATCTCCTGCAGCTTAGACCAGTACCCACTTGTGAGCTTTCGGTATTCGTCGATAACTAAGGTCTTCAGCTCAGGATAGGGGCATTCCAGAGACAGGAGTGCTGCAGGAACTTCAAGGAAAAGTCCATTTTTCTCTTCTAAAGAATGTGCTAATGCCTGTGATGAAGAAATGCTACTCAGCAGACTACTCTGCATTATGGTTTCTCTCAAAAAATTGCTAACTGAACCTATGAAGAGAAGCTTACTTTCGTTTTATAGTCTTCAAGCTCTCTTTCCAAAGCCAGACTTTCAAGGATAAGGAATTCCAAAATTGCCTTCTGTTGCTTCTTCACAAGTTTGATCTATCATATGAAACAGGTTCCTGTTATTTCTTTACCTTGTTGCGATATGAAAGCTCTTACTTAGAAACAAAGAGCCCGATTCCCAGTTCTACACGGTGGTGCTTCTACAGCTTTTAGTGACGCAGCTCTGCGCTACAGCGAGTACAGAGGTCACTGGATACTCTGAAGGCGAGTTATAATCTTGAAGCATTACATAAAAATAAATGAAAATGCTAAAAATAGGGTGATGATAAATTGTAAAAATGAAGTTAAAATACCAACCTGCTGTAACGTCTCAACCGGATTGAACTTAGATTTCAGACAAGATTCTTCTGAGAGGGAACACTGCATTTCAGACAGCCTGAATTTCAAATTCTCTTTTAGTTGCCAGATAGGAGCTACAGTATTTTTTTGGTGTGTATCCCGCTCCTTTGATAATTTATGCTCTAGATCCAAATGAAACACAAAGCTCTCTCAAACACACAAAATATTACACGGCACTTTGCTTTCTCAATCTAAGCCTCTCAAAACAGGGATTTAAAAACTCAAACAAATAACAAAGATATTTTTGACTATAATAAATAATCCATAAATTAATAAAAAATCCTTACCCAAGTTCCTCATATCCAAAAAAAAGTTGTGCTGACAGCTTCCTTCATCAAGAAAAGTCTTTATTTCTGCTTCTGCTTTTTGCCTGGAAGATATGAATATGAGTTCTACAAAAGCTTTAATTCCTAATTCATTAAGTTTTCAAGAACAAAAACCCTCAAATACTCTAATAATTAAGCAGAAAGAGGGATTCTTTGCCTGGGAAGGTACAAATTGAGAACTTGGACACAGCTGTGGAATGGAAGCCGCCCTCCTCTGAGCAAAACACATCCTCCTTGATCTGCTGTGTATACAACACAGAAGCTCATAGACAAGGACAGAATTAACGTTCCCTCTCATCGGTGGGAACTGAAACCGAGCAGCTAGAGACAGACTCTGCAGGAATTTAAAAGGGTCTGGAAATGTCCAAATGTCATCAGGTGCTGATGGGTCATCTAAACTGTTATGGGACCATGATGGAGAGGAACATGCAGAACATCATCTACTCTGTTCTCCCCTCCCTTTACATGTTCTCTTCATGCCTCCAGGCCCATTACACACAGCTCACAACTGCACAAGTCCCGCACAAAAAGCTACCCACGCTCCAGAGATTTTAATCTTCTCTTAGTGTCTGGCGCACCAGAATCCCCCGTCCGCCAAAGTATTTCTTTAAGGACTGCCAATTAAGATTCCTCAGCTCTTACCTGTTCTCACTCAGTCTCCTGTGCTCTTGCCACCACACTCGCCGATGCTGTTTCAGCAGCATTTGCTCTTTGCTAATTTTTGAAAGTTGCTCTGTTTTTTTAATCTGCAGGAAAAATTAAAGTATTTGGAATCTGTTCAATAGATTTACCAAATGCCTTCCTATGGGAACATTTAACTACAGAATGGCAAGCCTAAAAACTTCTTTCAAAACTGCCTTTTTCTGAAGGATAAGGGGTTCAAATGTAACCCAATTCCATAAAATAAAATAAAAAAATTCCATTCAAGTCATAATTAAATGAGAGGAGAAAGTGAAAAAATGCACTCCATTTTCTTCTTTCCCAATCCTATTTCCCAGGAGGTGAAGGGGAAGGAAGACAAGCAGAAGAAAGAAACGTACACTTTCTTACGGATGGGAAGATGAAAGAGTAAAAGTGTATCTTTCAAGAAAAAGAATTTCAAAAATTGATTATCAAAAAAGAGTGCTTTTTCAAAATCTACCCAATTAAAGAGGCTCTGAACCTGTCCAAGAGCTTCACAAAAAATACCTTCTGACTTCAGATGAAATAGAAATACGTGCTTTTGAGACAGACGGAGTTACAGGTTAAACCAGAGGAAAAGCCGCCAGGGAAGGCTGATGGAGCAAGCAGCCAGGTGACTCTGGCCAACCAGCAGTAAAGGAAAAAGATGAGAAGAAACAGTGGCTGCCAGAAGCCCCTGAGACAAGTCACTCGTCTCTTGGCCTCCCACCACCAGGACTGTCTTCTGGCCTCTCAGTGGATGCTCAGGACGGGCTGCTTTCCTGCCCCTTCACTGTAACGTTGAGCCACCACCTTCCTCCACAACCCCAGACCTCACCCGTGCTCCAGCCAACTTCTGGCCGCTAAACCCCACCCTGGTTCTAGAGGCTCCCACAATTCACACACACCCTCTCTTTTTTCCTCCCCACAGGTAGGGTTTCTATTGCAGAATGGCAGCAAGGCAAGAAAAAAAAAATTTTGTTTGAGAACTCTTGCCCTAGCTCACAACAGGGTGGAATGAATGAAGACGTGACTCCATGTCTAGCTTGGGACAGAAATGACGTTCTGAGTCAAAAATGCTAGTTTTCCCCTCGGTTTAGGTGGAAGCAATTTGCTGTTACACGTGCTTACTCAGCCTTCTCCTGGTGAAAGCTGGACAAACCCCCGCAGTGTCCTCTCCACCCTCACACGCTCAAGGACCCCCAGGAGCCTGGTGAGCAAAGCCCCAGGGTGTCCTCTGCTCCCCCCACCGTGCGGGCAGGCTGTCCAGCCGCCCTTTGCAGGGCTCCCACACAGGGAAGCGTGGATCCCACCGCTTCTCCAGTCGCAGCCTCTCACTCACCCGCCTACAAAGCTAAGATCCTGCTTTAAAACAACACACCTACAGTTTTGAAACGAGAAACATTTCCACCTCTCAAACGAACAAGTTTCGCATATCTGGTTGAATATTGCTGGTTTCTAGAGTCACCCAGGCAGGAACCCCCAGTAGAATCTGGCTAAGGCTTCACGCCTTTGCAGCACGCCTGCTGCAGGGGTGCTCTTTGGGTAAGGAGGTGCCATGGGCGCTACAGAGACATCCTGTGACTGAGAAACAGGGTGCTTCTGCACACCTGACTGGTGGGAGTTTGGAAACACCTCTTCTGTGCTTCCCATCCGCATGTTACTGCGCTTTTGAATCAAAGATAGTGTCTCCTTATTTTTATTGCCTACATATTTTCATGTTTAAAAAGTTACTTACAGCTTCCTCGTGATTACCATTGGGTGCTAAAAACCAGACTTCAGCAAACAATACTGTATTTAAAGTAATTTGAAAATAAACACATCTTCAAAACTAATGGGAAACAGAAGTTGAAGTAGTTCTGTACCTAAAGTTTAATACGCTCTTGGAATTACCCTATAGCAACAGCAAAGCCATTCACGTATAACCGTTGCAATATTAGCTTTTTTCCGCACGTGCTGTACTTTTCTTAAATGGTCAGCTAATTTACCTTTTGCTCACTTGGTCCTACCTGACTGGAAAAGTACCCCGGCACTTCAAAATCTGGAGAGCCTGGATCAGCAACAACAAAGTAGTAGGTGGGAACACACTGTATTCTCTGTGGAGCTTTCAGCGTATCTATTACTACCTACTCACTCCTACAACATTTGAAAAGGTGAAATACTAGAGTACAGATGATGAAGCATTAGTTTAAAGGCTGAATGAATTCAGTAGAATTTAGTATTGCAAATCCATGAAGAATTACCTGCCAGAGCTTTTGATATATTATACTTACGTGCATTAAAGGAAGCAATATTATAAAGAAGGAATGTATTTTTTCTCTCACTTGCTGTCATCCCTTTCTATTTTAAATACAAAGACAGGAGCTGCACAAACAAGGCCTTCAGGATGGTAGCATAAACTACTAAATTATCCTTGTTTGTACTGTATCTATTCCATTTACTAAGGTTTAAGAAACAGAATCAGAACCAAAAGAACCCAAAAAGACATGGTTCCATTACTAACCAATGTATTTCATTTAATAACTTCTGTTCAAAGAACTTCTGAGTATGTTTTAGACAGGAATTTAAAGGAAATTGTGGGGCCTTTTAGAACTTGATCAGAATCCCATATTTCTTCAGTAAATTTCCCTTTGAATTCTGCCATCCTGTCTGAATGGAGACTCTGACTTGTATTTTAGACGTGCCGAAGCCATCATCTGATGAAGTCCCCTGGGCATCTGCACAAGAGAACGTTTGTCGCTGCGTTTTGCCCTGTTTCTGGACCCTTCACACAGCCCTGTGTTCCAGCAGCCACCCACCAAACTGCAGCTGCTCAGAGGAACAGCCAAAGGCTGCAGAGATGACAAATCACCACGTTTAAGCATATAAAACTGCTAGCCTCACACTGGACTCGCAGGTCTCTGAAAAAACATTCCAATGACATTGCTGCTGAGGGGCCTGCTTCAAAGTGGTCATTTGTTTTTCCTCTTCTATTTTGTTTCTCAGCCTAAAGGAACCATTCCAGCAGGATGCGAATCAGTGTCAATTTCCTTCAGAAACCACTTCTTTCTGCCAATTTGATTTTTATTTTCTTTTAAAGAGGAAGCACTCATTAGTGAAACAGTTACTAAAAGCAGTTCCACTCCTACAAGGAGTTATTCCTCCTCAGTGGCTCTGGGTCAACATTTTACACTGGTCCTGCACAACTGAAAGGGAAAACAGAGGCTGGAGGCTACTCAGACACCTGCACTTCGGGCAGTTTAGCACAAAAAAAAAAAAAAAAAAAAGCACAAAAATTTTTCAAGGGAAGTTCTTAAAAATATAAATCCAAAGAATGTTTCTGGACACACACAGCTAAAACCCAGCGCTGCCCCAGCTAACTGCACAGCCCAGCGTGCAACAACATCCACCTCCTGGCTTTCCCATGGACAGCACAAGCGGCACCGCTTCCCTGACCATAAGCTGCTGGGAAAACACTTAAACTCACAAACAGGATTCAAAGAATCATTTTCTCAAGACAAACAATTTGAGATCAAAATATGTTATTTTCTACCCAGTGCAATATCATGAACTACTCCGTGTACAACTGGAAGAGAGCAACGATGAGCCGGTCTCCTCGTACACTTGGGCCTGCTGCTTGAGGAGACTGTTGACAACAATATTCCATGTTTCCCCTGTCAGTCCGTACATAACACTGGAACCAATCAAAACCACCCCCTCAGAATGGCACAATATTTTAAAACACAACCAGCAAAACCTAAATTCTTCAGCTCTCCCATGTTGGACGTAACAGAGACTGAAAAGCCAGGCAGTACCTGTTCCTAGAGGACAGGCTGGGAAACTGCGGGGAGACCTTAGAGCAGCCTTCCAGCACCTGAAGAGAGCTCCAGGAGAGCTGGAAAAGGACTCATTGTCAGGGAGTGGAGGGGACAGGACAAGGGGGAATAGGTTTAAATTGGAAGGGGGAAGACTGAGATGATATACTACAAAGAACTTCTTTGCTGTGAGGGTGGTGAGAGCCTGGCCCAGGTTGCCCCGAGAAGCTGTGGCTGCCCCATCCCTGGAGGGGTTCAAGGCCAGGCTGGATGGGGCTTGGAGCAACCTGGGGTGGTGGGAGGTGTCCCTGCCCAGGGCAGGGGGTTGGAACTGGGTGATCTTGAAGGTCCCTTCCAACCCAAACCATTCTGTGATTCTGTGAAGCAAGACACAAAGCCACTCACGCCTGTCATGTTTTAAGAGGTACCTCAGTTTACTGGGACTGGTTCTGCCCACTGGGTCTGGGGGCCGGCAAAGCTCCTCTGCGAGTTCCCGAGCACTGCAGGCTCAGGACTCACCCTCCCTGCTATGGCCATTAACCACCCGGTGTCCCCCAGCAGCCAGTCACTCCCACTGCAGCCTGCCACATCAGCAAGGATGCAGTGAGACCGCCCAGGGAATTACCAGTGTCCACCACAGCCTCCCCACCAACAGAGACTGGTCTCCACTTTCCATTTACTTTCTTGAGTTTACAAGTGCTTCTCTTCACCTTGTACTCTAACTCGCACGTCACTGAAGACTTTGGGTGTATCACTTCAAAAATGCTTCCAAAACTGTTATCTCCTTCCTTTATATACTAAATTGCTTTGCTCCTTTTCAACTCACATGGTACCACCCCCTGGATCCACCTCCCCTTCCCATTTATTCCCATACATTCTTCATTACCCCCATTATTCCGAGTAGTTTCTGTCATGAGTCCAGATGAATCTCCTCAAAACACTCCAGTACAAACTTCTCCTGTCTTTTTGGGAAGCAGGACCCACACATACTTGGCATTTCTGACTCCAGGAGATTCCACACTGACATTAACGTCCCCAAATCACAACAACAGTGATAAACTCTCATCTTTTGCCCCTTTTTGCCGAAGGCTGTTACAGCAATTTGATGTTCCTATTCATTCACAGATTCCTTGAGGCAGCGAGAAGAAATATGATGACTGAATTTTAACATCAATCCCATTATAAATCATATGAAAATCATACCTTTAACTGAATTTTTGCAGATGCCATTTTTTCTGCTGCAGCAAGCTCATACAGATGTTTGTAGTCAACAGGTTTATACTTCTGGCTGCAAACAACTTTTCCCAGAGGAATCACCTGATTTTCTAGTTATCACATAAAACACGTACAGTCATTTCAAATTCTGGGGAAATATTTTAAGCACGAGGGATAAAATGAAAGCATTACAGATAGAAATTACGAGAACTATATTTTAAACATTAAAGGTTTCCCCAACAAGAGATTTTTAGTTGCAAATAAGAACTTGAAACAAACATAAGACGATAGAAATTATACAGGAAACCTTAACCGTTTGTCTGTTTACAAAGACTTAATTTTAAAAGGGTTTTTGTATGTGAACTTAAAGAATAATTCACTTTAAACTGGGTTTACTGAAATTTCAGTAAGTTCTACTGCAGAAATACCCAAGTTTCAATTTACGCATTCTCACTTCACAAACTGGAAAACTACCTCAATATTTAGTGTAATCTACGGATCAAGCAATAGGAGTCGTTTTCTTCTAACAGGTAATAGAAACTACTGATTATATGTAAATAGAGTGAGTTGCAGTTACATTTCCCACTGAATCTCCAGCCATAAGAACAGCTTAATTCTCTATTGAACATCCGTAGGCCTCTGGGGGAACAATGTACTCCTTTAAAAACAAGAAAGGCTTTAAATTGCATGGAAAATATCTTCCTTGGTTTCTGCCGCATACAGTAGGGATTATGTCTGCCAACCTATCCTCAGGATTGGAAAGGCTATGACAGTATTGAAAAACTGTTTTCTGAAATACCCCAGAGGAAGCAGTTTTGCTGAAAAAGCACTTGAAGTCCACGAAGACTTAGCCACGCTGGTCTTTCACCACCCCATGAAGATTCCTTACAATGAGCCCTTTAAGAAGCTTCACTGGGGGATTGTCATACTCCCCAAACAACAGTTCCCTCAGCCTTACCATGGGGTCCTCCTTTGAGCTTACATTCACGTTCCTAAAACCCACTACCTCTATTTTTCTCCCCCTCAGCACCTTCTGCATAATTTGCACCATTTCACAGTCCCTTTAACCCAGGTATATTATGTATACACGTCAAACTGGGTGAGCCAAGTGCTGAGAAGACCAGCGGCTACATCACAACAAACCTAGAAGACCAAGGCTGCAAATCCTGTCTGAACAAGATTTGCCAACAGAAGAGGAAAGCAGTATGCTCAAGGTGATCTCAGATGTGTACCTGCCTGATATTAGTTGACAGGTTTTCCTGCGTCATTGGCTCGTACCAGACTCCCATCAAAATAGAACTGAAACTTTCTTCCCTTCTAATCACCACCCACTGTTCCACGGACAGTCCCTCTGCACTTCCCACTCTCTGAACTTGTGAGGATACACCACCTACATCAAGGAAGGCTTCCTCCTCTCTCCGGCTTGTCAATCCTGCTTTCTTCACAAGTAATCCTCTCAACATGCAAATTAAATCCACTAGACCAGTGTTATGCTAACCAGGCTATAGCTTTGGTTTTGTATTATTCTACTACTTTTTTTATTCTCTATATACTTTACATAAAAAAAGTTCAGTAGTTTGATCCCCTAATTTCTTCCATTTTATTCCCCCAATGAGCTTAGTACGAATAATCTCCTTTCTCCAAGATTTTAGGCAGCTTTGTTCATCTGTGGGCATCTATGACCATCAATCCAAATTTAATGTTCTCATCCTTAAGTCAGGAAATTTTATGTAAAGATTACCCAGTTTCCTTGTCCTCTATCTGAAATTACATTGTGCAGCAGAGATCACGGAACATCATCCCACGTTCAAAGTAAAAGCTGTGTCACCACTCATTCAGTTCTTCTCCCCAAGCCTGTAGCTCCCACCACCAGCAGTCACCCCTGCTCTGCCAGGAGCCACTGCAGGCAGCTACACCAGTGCCCACAGGAGGAGCAGGGCATGGCAGGAGCTCCAGGCGATTCTAGAACATTTCATTATAATTGGAAGGGACCTTAAAGACCATCCAGTGCCTGGATTGGAAGAGGAGAGACTTAGATTGGATGTTAGGAAGAACTTCTTTGCTGTGAGGGTGGTGAGGCACTGGCCCAGGTTGCCCAGAGAAGCTGTGGCTGCCCCATCCCTGGAGGGGTTCAAGGCCAGGCTGGATGGGGCTTGGAGCAACCTGGGGTGGTGGGAGGTGTCCCTGCCCAGGGCAGGGGGTGGCACTGGGGGCTGCTTTAAGGTCCCTTTAACCAAACCATGTTGCAATTCTATGATCAGAATGCTGTAGCATTAATAGTAGCTTCCATATGCAGCTATTAACTGCACAGAGTATTTTATAAGTAGTTTTATACTAATATATATGTATTTATATATATAATAATAATATATGTTTGTGATAAAACAATTAAATTTGAACATGATACCATATGTACCTATATCGTTAGTCCTGTGAGTTGTAAAGAAAGTTTGATGGTCTGGGTCACTCATTTTTGCCTTCTATACCTGTTGAGAAACAAATAGATGTTTTGAGAATTTTAACAGAGTGGGTGCAATCTAAAAACACATCCAAAATAAATAATCTGTATTTTCTGAGGAGAGGGTACATCTCACTACAAATGTGACTAGACAAATCCCACAAGTTTCTTTCATTTTAAGAGATATTTCGTGTGCCTTATATCATTTAGCAGCTAAGGAAACAAGATCTTTTTCCTCAGTGTGTCTGTAGTGGTCACACACAGCCTAGTCTGCGCTTTGTGCTTTTTGAAATGCAGCAGTGCTATTGACCCAAACGCAAGGTTGTTTGTAAGCTGTTCTTTATAGACCTCTGTTTAGAAATCAAGCCTGAGATGACTCTCTTCTCATATGTAGAGACTATGGTTTATGTGTAGATCCCTATACATCCCCTTCAAGAGCCTCTGTATTAACACTTGTCAGCCCAGGTCAGCTGTTTCAGCAACTGTGGCTGCCTTCCTGCCGAGCAGCCGTGACAGCCAGCGTGTGTCAAGTATTCACATCATCTCGGGATAAACATGACAATAAGATATTGCAAGAAGATATACAGCACAGTAAAAAAACCTTTCATATCTTAAAAGCCTTACTTTCACCTTAATTAAGCAGGGTCTTGCATACAAAGAAAGCAATAGATCAAAACAAGGTGTTTCCATTGAACTGAATCAATGGCTGAATTATGGCAGGAGGGGAAGGTCACGTTCATCCACCCTGTTCCTCAAACCCAGCTCTGCCATACCAAGATCTCCTGCACACAGAAATCCATCTACTTGGCCGCACCTTTGACATTTGTCTGGTCCCCAGCGGGTGACACCAGTCCTCAGCAGACCAGCAAAATCTGTGACTGTGTGTTGCGGGGTTATTTCTCTGCTGTGCAAGCAAGCTCAACCGGTTTCTCCATACAAAGTCCACACGTGGTACAACACAACAAGACGGAGGGAAGGAAGAGCAGCAGGAGCAATGGAAAGGGAACCGCTCTGACAAAGAGCTATTCATTTCAGTCACATAAAAGCGTGAGACTTCAACCAAAAATACATAGCATTTGACTTTCCTGTGAACTATGGTTCTTCATGACAACATTCTGCAGTGCAGAATCGTCAAAACCAGCTAAAGTGTAAAAATCCCACCTAGATGGGCTAACTATGCAAGTTACAGGGCAAAGAAAATTCCTGACCACCAGGCTCTGTGCAGTGAATATTCCACGTTCAAACCAAGCAGAAAACAGTGACCCCTCACTGATAAAGCATGACATTTCCCAATGCTGCTTCGTGCATATTCTTCAGTGTTCTCTAACAATGCTATGAAAGTGTCCCTTGCGCTAAAACAAAACTATCAAAGTCTAAATGTCATCTGTCTTCACCCAGGAGTGACCATTCACTAGCAATAATGGGACCTTTCCAGCTTTGTTCTGAAAGTAATTGGCAGTATCAGTTGGTGAGAAGCTACACTGAATGCCATCATCTGGTCACAAAGACCAAAAAATATGCAAGAGTAAGAAAAGAGGACAATACCTCAGGGAGTTCATTCCACTTTGGAAAGATTAATGTGTATTTTACAATTTAATAGTCCCCCGTAAATAAATACACAGTTCCATTCCAAAGTCTACACACTCCTCAAAAGTCAAGGGAAAAAAGAACGGAAGAAAAAGGGTTGCACGTGCGTGTTGACGCGGGGTTTCTCCGCTTCAAGCAATGATTTGGTTTCCACTTGTAACCATATTACACTGCCACATTCACCCAGAGCAGTGAGGTGACTCTGCACAGCAGAGCTAATGGCATGGCAATGTTTTAGCTATACATCTACTTAGCTACATAGACTTTTCTGACTGCATAAATACTTCTTTAAAATAACAAATTAGTTATATATGGTAAGGATTTACATAACACAAAGTATGGGATGTACCTCACTTATTTCTTCGAGATGCACAAAGACAGTTTAAATGTTGCTTTTTTTCCCCCTAAAGACAAAATATATTTTTGCTTCTTCTTCGAAAGTTCAGCTATGCACGGGCTTGTCTTTATCTCTTTGAGGAATCACTGGAAATGTAACTGGAACAAGGAATGCTCAATCACCACCCGCAATTTTTTAAGCTCAAAGTTGATCAATTTTAAAAGGCATTTAAAGAAAATTATTTTACTCAGACTTTTTACAAGTCTGTAAATTAGGTTTAGTTTAGTTACCCTGGTGTCATAATTCCTTAGATTCTGGAAATCTTCCCAAGAGGAGCGGGAAGAAGACACAACATGAAATTCTGTAATTAAATAAGGGACCAGAGGGGAAATCTTAAAGAAAAAAGAAAAAAAGAAAAAAGGGAATCCCTGCAAACTGTGGAATTCTATAATATTCAGCAGTTTCCAGAAACTCCAGCAGAATTACGTGAGTCTTGCACTAGATTTATAATTATTAAAGTTGAACAGAGAAACTTAAAACACTAATACCAAAAGCTCAAAAAGTACAAAAAAAAAAAAACTATAAGAAAACCCAAAGTAATTGTTGAGCAGGTCAGCACTACTTGTCAGTTATTTCTTTTTATGGCTTTCAATGCTTTCACAAAGAAACAAAACCAGGCTTGTTTGTTTGTTTGCTGAATTTTACCTTTCCCTTGAAGACTAAATCAACCACATACCTGAATTTAGAGAAAGGGGAAAGCATCACAATATACTGCATTTCTTTATCTTAAAGCTTTTTGGATTGACCAGCCTAACTCAGATTTTCATACATTTCTTTCTTAGAAAGATCACAAGTCATGGCAGTTCCCAGCCTCCCTCAGGAAGACGTGAACATTCAGCTGTGGCTTGCTATTTCTGTAACCCTACTGATGTTCTTACGGGTCTAAGAGTGAAGAATAACAGCACCAGTCTGCTCTTACACCATGGGACAGAACCTACACTTACATAAGGCCAAGAACCACCCCAAGGAATCCAAAGGAGTATGACCGTTCTCCAGCGGAGTCAGTCGAGCTACAGATCAGCAGGTGATTTGTAAAGAGCAGCGAGTCCTCCTGAGGGTGTTTGTGCACCACCATTCCTATTGACAGGCACCGCTGGTGGTCCTTAGCGGAGTATCTGCCAGCCTACCATTCGCAGGTGCTGCCAACAGAAATAAACATACCCGCGTGAGACTTGAAGCGGACTGTCCACACGCGCTGTGGAACCGTTTGGACTTGTTAGATCTGTAACAGCCCAGTGACAGCAGCAGCTTTGACCAAGTTGCCAGAATTTCTCAAGTTAAAAGCAGGAAAATATATCCACAAAGAACAACGCAGCACAGGATAGCCCTAACTAGAGAGTGAGGCATCAAAGCTCCTCGCAAAGCCAAAAGGAGAGATTTGCAACGATGACAATTGGCGTTGCTTTGCCTGCTGGCACTCGCAATTCCCGGCACTGGGTTACCCTGTGCTTAGGTTAGAGAGGGGATTCAGGGGTATATGTGAGGGGTGGTACATAATAATCTACCGCATCATACGTAGCAGAATTTTTTTCTACTTCCTCTCACATTTCCACTCTAGTTGACAGAAAGTCAGGCAAATATTTCAGGGGGTGTTTTAGTTTTTAACAAGAGCCACCAGATTTTGTATGGCAAAGCATCTTGCAGTGCTTTGACGTGCCACCTTCATTCTGCTCTTGAGGAGACCATCAGAATTTTTTGCATTTTATAACCTTACAAGAGCAATTTCCACTCTGGCAATGCTCTCATTAAATCCTGAGACCTGTTACTAGTTCTCCTAGTTGTGCAGTCCGTACTACTAAAAGGGGAAAGGAAATCAATTTAGGGTGGGTCTTGGTATGCTCACATCATAATGACACTTTTAGAAAAATAAAATTATTTGCAGGTTTAAAGATGACAAATTTAATTGATAGCAGTGGATTAATTCTGGAGGTGCTTGCTCAACCTCTACCCTGCAAGCCCCGTCAACTTCAATTGGAACTCTACACTGAATGAAAGCTACAGCTTACAACCCAGACTTTATATTTCATAATGAAAACTATTAATTTTTGAAGGTTTACAGCTGCTTGAACAGAGCTTATGAGCTACAGCTAATGATTTTCTAAATACACCTATGTGTTTTTGAAGTTAAAATACTTAAAGAGGAGAAATATCCATTTCAGTAAAAGTTCACTGCCTTAAAAATCCCCTTCACAGATTACAACAGAGTGACATACTTCGTTTTTAAGGGAAGGTTATTCAGTAAGTAGGACTAATGGGCTCAGTGCTTAGGAGACCCTTCAGAAACCCAGGGTCTCCTTCGTCGTGCCCCTTTATCCCAACCACTGGGGTACAATATTTTAAGGAAGGGAAGCCCAGGCCCTTTTCTCTCGTGTGAATGGTACCCAAATGTCCTCGTGGCTGCATGATAAAGAGTATTTTAAAAGTTTAAATGTTAAAGAGTCAACCTTCTTGAATCTTTTCTTAATATTTGTGGTCACAAATATTGAATGTATTGACCAAGATCCTGGATAGTGCATTCGATTCAAGCTGCATTTATAGATGTTAATAAATTAATTGCTAAACAAGCCTGCAGAAACAAACCGATTCCCAGTGAAAATATACTAGGAGTACCAGAGCAAGAGAAGCGAAGTTACTCTTGTTCTAAGGAGTACTACTGCTCAAAGCACAACAGCATGGGATTTAAAAATAAATTAGAAGAAAACCAGGTCAGGGTCAGGAACTTCAGCTGGAAATAAAGAGAAAGGGGACACCAGCTGACAGTTTCACTACCGCATCAAACCTTTAATAAGGTTAAGATTTTATTAGGCTAAATAAAACAAATCAGACCAAAGAGACATTTCAAAATTATGAGTAATGAAAAGGCTGGACAAAACATCTGTGTTTAGAAAAATAACTGCACAAGGAGCTAACAATCTAGTCTCTCACAAACTTGAAAGAAATTCTCTCTCTGCTAGACAGCCTTCCTCCTGCCTTCTCTATTGGTTTCTGACTACCCTGGCACTACTTCTACTGCGAAACGTGGGAAGACAGTACTACACGGTGACTCTCATCTAAGACTATGTCAAGGAAAAAATAGCATATTGATGAAAAATCGGGAGTACTCGAAAGCTTTAAGAATACCAGATCCATTGCACCCGTTTCTCTCTCTAAACCCCTTTTATTACGGCTCCCTGCCCAGCTGCTGCGTTAGCGTCATTCTCCTCTATTACGTGTTTTGGGAACCATCATCCTAATCTGGGTCCATCTGGCCAGCTTTAAACAACAAGCTTCTTCCAGCACAAGAAACACTGTCCTTTTTGAAAAACAACTACAGATCCCAGTAAGATTAGCAGCAGCATAGCTACCCCTCCAGTTAAGTCATTTATTTATCCCTTTAGCAAATTGTTAATATCTCTTCTGCCTACTGACATGTTTCTGCTATTATGTCAGCATTTTAACAAACCTTCACAAACTCACCGTAGCTGCTTCTCCTTTGAAAGCAGGGGAGTACATCTGCAGGAACAGAACTGATGCAAAAAACCCAACTTACTGTTTTCTGTAATTTTAGGGCTACCGTGTTTGATTAAATAAGGGCTTATTCCCTTCCGGCTTTCCCACTTCTCTCTTCTGCAACAATGTCATACATTCGTATTTATCTTAGCCTTTTAATGGACACTATTTTCTGTTATCGCAACTTCAACATAATGACTTCACTAAAACGCTGAAAATGAACGTTAAGATTATTTTGAAAAGGGCAAGATCTGTTTAAACCTGTATTTTATCTTCAGTAACTAGAAAAAGTACCAATCAAAACGATAAAAGCACTGCAAGTTAATTTTTTTTCTGCTTTAATGCTGATATATCTGAAAACCTCTTGAATACAATAGAAGTTCATCTAAGCCTCAATTCAGATACCCTCTCTAGGCTTTGTTGAAACTTCAATATAGCCTCTAGGTTGGAAATCTTGATGCATCTTAGAGAAAGTACAAAGGATGAAAGGGACACGGAACAGAAGCCTTTAGCACACAGCAAACTGTTCCCCAAGAGTGCTAAATCAGCTATGTCTACTACCAGCCATGACTAAATCTTTTAGTATCCATAAAAAGCACAAGGTTTACCAATCCTCTGTTTCTCCTCCTGTTGATAATTCAGTATTTCACTACAATTCAGAACTCTTTACAGGTAACAGCAAGTATGACCTCTCGAAAGATTACGCCTCCAATTCAACTAAACAATTCAGTGCTTTCTTAGTGTGAATGCTTGTGTGTGCCTGAGGTATGTGAGTACGTATATTCTTAAACATGAGACTACCAAACACTAAGGCAAGATCCTTCTCCCTTTCATTTAAATGGAAATGCAAGTGCAGCAGCGTCCGTCAGCATTCCTGGAGCAAGCAGAGCCTGCTCCCTGCCATCCCACCCCGTCACACGCTGTCCCTGACTCATGGTACATCCCAGAGCCACCAGCACCACTATTCCCAAGCAGTTTAAGCACGACCTTGAGAGGAGCCTGGAGTTCACCACCCCAGTTCAACAAGCTGTGTGCATTCATAAATCTTTACACATTCAGGTCATGTAATTTTTTCCTCTCAGCCAAAGTGCTGCTAATCAGAGGACGGACAAAATTACTGGGTGGGGAAGCACAGCATTTAATGATCTGGACATGTAACTTAAAACAAAACTTTGTGTGCATATTTTAAACCAGTCAAATTATTAACATGTAAAATCGATAATACGAAGCCGTATCAGCTCCACACGAAATATGATTTAACAGCATAATCAATGACAGTTTAATAGCTACTCATATTTTCTGTGAATGAAGGCTGTTTAGTTTCACAACAGCAGGTGTTACAATCCTGTCAGTGTCACATAAATTACTAGTGGACACACCTGAAAACCAGAAACAGCCACTGACTTCACCGAAAACTCTGAGCACAACCTCAGTGGGAACTCTGGGGGTAGATCAGGACAGATGCTTCCAGGAACGTCCAAACTCGGAGGAAAAAACCCCAACAAAACAGCTTCTTATTTTCAGTGCTCTCTTTTGAATATCTACAGATTTCTTAGATATTTTGTGGAAAGTTTTTCCTAGATTTTGAAGTTTAAAGGACACCTTAATTGCTTAGCTGCCACATGTTTCCTTTCAAAGAAGAGGACTAGTAACACACACTTGTTGGAACCTCCTGATCCTAATTATGGTTAGGAAAAAGAGACACAGAATCACTCCCGTTGTATGTCACCGAGTAAAAACAACAAACAAATAACCAACTTTATCCTTTAATCACATCCATTCCCTCCTAATTGAACTATCTGAAAATGGCACCCATCCAGAACCATTTAATCTTGCCGCAGCCAATCCTTTCCCCTGGAAGAAAATAGACAGTATAATATTTTTATCATTTGGCGTCAAAACAGCCGCTAGAGAAAGACCCATAGTTTGATTATCATTTAAATTTGCATTTCCTACAGAAAGAATTGTGGATCTGTTTGAAAAGAAATCAAGTATCAGAAATTGTGCGTTCCCAAAAGAGACATAGTCCTTTTTGCCTATGATAATCTTATTACCTCCTCATTAAGTAAAACTTAATCCAAAGTAGGAAGATCAATGTGAGCAACACTTAAAACAATCAGCTTCATGGCAGACTGTCACACTGCCAGGGGGGCAGGGAACAGCTTGCCTGCTTTCTGAGCATCTGCGCATTAGGAGAGAACTACTCCCCCTCTGCTGCTTCCATATTCTAAGTAGCAAATCCAAGATAAAATAAACTTTAGAAACACTTCATATGGGGGAGGAAAACAAAACAAAACACCAAAAACCCAAACAAGCAAATAAAAAAGGAAGTCAATTTTTGGAAAGTTGACAAATTGCCGTGGAAGGGGTAGGAAATGAAGTCACCCACGTCCACCGTGAAACCTTGGCTCCAGTGAGTCCCTGGCACTTAGTGATGCTGCTTTGCTGTGAACAAAACCCGTACAATCCATTTTCACGGGCCAAATGCACCCACCTCAGTCAGGCAGGTGCAGAGAGCACACCTGGCGAGCTCAGAGCTTAACTGAGAGGATGGAATGAAAAACTGCTCAGAGACTTTCAGCAGTTAGTGATAATAAAGCTGTTTTGGTTTAAAGGGACCTTAAAGCCCCCCCAGTGCCACCCCCTGCCCTGGGCAGGGACACCTCCCACCACACCAGGTTGCTCCAAGCCCCATCCAGCCTGGCCTTGAACCCCCCCAGGGATGGGGCAGCCACAGCTTCTCAGGGCAATGCCTGGCACGTGGCTGGACAACCCTGGACAAAACCCTGCTTTGGTGAGCAAAAGGCAAAATTCCTGAGACATCATTTACAGACTTTTAGATTTGACCACAAGAAATCTGCAGAGTTTTATTATATACTTTTTTATTAATGTTCTATCTAGCTTCCTGTTTATTACCTCCGTGTACAAGGAGTAAGTTACAAATTAAACAATATGCTTCAACATATTCATTTAAAGATTTATTGGAAGATGTGAATCTGAGTTATCCATTATAGAGCCCTACAATTTTCGTCATTACTTAAGAAATAACAAATGGAAAGTTAAATCGACCTTTAACCATCTGACTCGTAAAGCATATTTGCTTATTCCCAGGCTCATGTGGAAAGCAGGATATCTGTAATAGTGCATGAGCAACTTCCCACTCTGCTGCTCTGACATCCATCAGATAAAGCGCTTAAACTTACATTACTCATCCAGCACAAGAGAAGCAAAGGTGCTGTAATAGCAGAGTGCCACGGACTCAGCCTTCCCCACATTACAATGACCTGTCTGGGTTTTGCCTTGACTCTTTTTTTTGTTTGGAATTTTTTTTTTTTTTTTGCATTTTCCCTCTTAATGAAAAACAATGTCAAAGCAGTAGCTTGAGACTGTATAGAGGAATTGATAGTACTGGAGCAAAATATTGCAACTTCCTTACCTCTTAAGGCCCATCAGTTTTGGAACCAAGCATTTCAGCCACCCATATAAACCAATATAGTCTTCATTCATTTTCAAACGAAAGAAAGATCCCATTCATTTGAATGAGGAAACTGGACCTAACAGCTCAGAACGGTAAGGAAAGAAGCAATTTTCTTGATGCTCCTAGTCCAAAATCTGACCTGCCTTCTAACTGCTAAAACAAATCAAATAAATGATTCTTGCTTTTATGTAACTAGTACGTTTAACTTCATGATAAAAAAAAAAAAAAAAAAAAAAAAAAAAACCCCACACTTTTG
>VZRU01005384.1:81982-96839 GCA_013398155.1 Pedionomus torquatus | reverse complement strand
CACGTGGAGGGGCGGCGGGGCCGGGGCTGTGCCGGGCCAGCGCATCCCTGGAGGCATCGCTGGATGCGGCGGGCCGTGCGGGGCCGGGACAGCTGGGAAATGAAGCCTGGGAAGAGCGGACGCCGGCACCGGACCGGCGCTGGTTCCGCAGAAAATCCCGTTTGCGTGGTTGTGGGTTTTGTGGACGGTGGAATCACAAAATGCTGCAGAAGAGCGTAGTTTAGGGGTTGAGCCCTCTCTGGTCCTTTTCTCCCCCAGCACACGCTTCAGAGGCATCGCCAGCTCGCTGAAGGAGCTCCGTGTTTCTAAAGAGCTTCTGTTTGGCCCGTAGACCTTTGTACCTTTTTTTTTTTTCCCCTCTTAATAACCTCCTCTGTGTTAATTTTACATTAGTCATTGCTTTGAGATCTGACTGTTTGAAGGAAGAGGCGTGGTTGGACTTGCAGTAGTAATGTTTCATTAACTAGCTCTTCAGTTTTTTCAGCATTCCTGTTTTTTGAGAACTTGGGAGTTTAGAGATTAGGGGAAGGGTGATAGCACTTCCCTCTTTAATAACTGTCTTTTTGAGGTAGATGCCAAATAATGTCTTCACTAACATAAAAATACAGGAACCTACAAAATGTGCTTGTTTAGTTTATGGAAATACAGTCATTTGGTCTTGTCTATCACGTTTAAAAGGAGAGGAGTGTGGTTTGGGGGCAGAAGCTTATTATTGGCGCTGTCGTGCTGTGGTGTCTCGGCTCAGTATTACACGCAAGTCACAGCAGCCTGCCTGTGAAAAAATAAATTGCGGTACCTTTCTCCTTCTGTTTATGTTGCTTGTAAAGTGCTGTCTGGCTACTGAAATAACCTGCTACTAATATTTTTAATTCAGGTAGGACAGCTGATGGGCCTTTTCCAGTAAGAGTAGAAATCCGTCTTGTTAGACATTAAGGATAAATAGCAGCAATAATAATGGCAGTTCTGCTGTGAAACACAGTTGGAGCAAGTTTTGTGAGAGGGTAGGGCTCTGTAAGAGGGGAGAACTTGTTCTGATTTTGCTTAAAATGTCCATATAACACACCTTCTGCTGTTTGCTTTTTTTTTTTTAATAGTAATGTGGGATCCTTTTATAATGAACAGATTATTTCAGTCACGCAATGTCAACAGTGGGGTATGGTGCATTACTGTTTCACAGCAGCTTCATGTGCTAGCAAAATAGCATCTTTAATGCACTTTGGCGGTTTGTTTATATCGAATGGTAGCATGTCCTACATCAAAAGAATAGTAGTCTTAATTAGTAAGCTGCATCAGGTGTTTCGTATAGGAAATCTGCATACGTTGTGAGAGGAGCCTCAGTGGAAGGAAGAATGCATATTAATAAAACAGGGAACATAAATAAGAACTTTGTGTACTTCTCTTTCACTTTATGTAGATTATTTAAATGCAATTATAGCAGATGAAAGGTTAAAGCAGTTGCAAAAGATGGGGATCAGTGAATCTTGTCTCAATTTTGTTGGTTGGTGTTTTGGTTTTTTTCTTAGCCGTGATGCTGAAAACCAGCAAGTTCTGCACGCATTTACCTGACTATTTATTTGCAAGAAAGCACCAACTAGTTTGGGGATCTCGGTGAGCTTAAAGTTGTTTTAAGTGTAATCAAGAATAATTGAGTTTATTACCAGAACATAGTTGCTCTGATACGGTGTAGAAGAGACCTCTGAAAAGCAAGCTGAACTCGTGGTACTTGTCTGGGGAAAAGTACCTGTGACCCTGCTATCAGACATCTTGTGCGTTCTCCTCCTTTACCTTCCTAGCGTTTTCAGTCACACCAGTGAGTCTCGGTTGAGGCTGGATTGCTGTGTTTGAGAGGCTGCACCCCGTTGGGGCTGTGTTTGGCTCAGCTGTCCCTGGAAGCAGGGGGTTTCCAGCCAGCCGGCAAGGTGATGGGTGGTGAGTGGTGGGGCTGTTCTGGGGGGCACGGCTCTGCGCCTGCCCTCTGCGGGGTCAGGCTGCTGCCAGCGGGCAGGAACGTGGGGCACGAGTTTGGAACAGGAACGTTGTTTGTAGGGTTTGGTGGGAAGTGACTGGTGAGAGCTGCTGCGGAAGGAAGGTGCTTTGCCATCTTGTGTAAAAAGCACATCTGCATCTCCTGAGCAACTCCTGTTGGTGCCCGTCGAAATGATGGAGTTTACACGGGTTTTGGTTGGGTACTGGTTGGGGCTTTTTTTCTCTAGTGAAAATTAGACAGAGAACCCTTATGAATATGGCATGTACCGTCACTCCGAAAGTAGGCTGAACTGGTTCAAACTTTACTAATTAGGGAGGGATAAAAAAAATAATAATTGAGCTAGCCCAGCGTTATGCGCGAGTGACTAGAAAGCCAGAGCTGGAACTGGAGTTGTGGGCACGGCTGGTAAACACTGCTCATCACTGGAGTGCAAACGCTGCTGACAGTAGGGCCCTTGGAGCCCTGGGGAGGATGGTGAGGACAGCAGAGCCCCCCGGAGCAGCACCTCTGGCCACGAGCCGCCCGTGGTGCCACAGCAGCACAGCACCCCAGCCCACCGAGCTGGGGGACGGGAAGGCACAGAGGGGTCCCCTGGCCTCGGGAGGGGTGGCCAGCGCAGGGTGGTCCTTGGTCCTCCGGCGGAGTGGCCAGCACAGAGCGGGGTCTCCCTCTGTAGCTCCTCTGATCCTGGGGTGCTGCTCTTCAGGCCGTTGGTGTGCCCTCGCGCGTTGGGCAACTTTTCATCTCCCCTGTATGCAAAGGGAACACTCGCTTATTCTGCCTGGGGGAGCTTTGCAGAGGGAGGGAGGAGGTGGATGAGGATGGCCAAAGCCTCTGGTGACCTTCCCAAAGCTTTTGCTTGCACAGAATTAAATCACAGCTTCTTGTCAGTTCAGATCTCTGCGGCTGGCACCAGCGTCCAGACCTTTGCTCCCTTCCACT
The DNA here is from genome assembly GCA_013398155.1 of Pedionomus torquatus. Lineage (NCBI taxonomy): Eukaryota > Metazoa > Chordata > Aves > Charadriiformes > Pedionomidae > Pedionomus > Pedionomus torquatus. Next base: position 93,910 of record VZRU01005384.1, on the reverse strand, counting down.
CACTGCCCCGAGGACCTCCCTCGCCTTTCTCCCCAGCGGAGCAGAGGCGCCGTGCGCTTCAGGGAGAAGGAAGGGCTCCTCCAGCTTCACAGCAGACTCATTTATTTTCAATAACGAAATCCCCGAGTCTGTCATTAAAAGGAAAGGCCTAAGGAGAAAGGCCTTTGGCTGGTACCTTGCAGAGGCTGGATTGCTCTTCCAGCCAGCAAAGGCGGGAGGACGTGCCTTTCCAGTTGGGCTGCGCTCTGCAGTGGAGCAGGCATGTGCTGGGGAGGTGACTCCGGCTCAGCTCTGTCCCGGTGGGGATGGGGAGCCAGCCCCCCAGTGTCTGGGGGCTGCAGAGCATGGTGTCACCCCCTTGGGACAGTCGGCTGCTGGCCCTGCCGCTCCTCTCACCGGCCACGGCGAGGGCAGAGCCCGGGGGAGGTCACCTTTAGCTTCCCAGTCCTCATCGCATCCCGCTCCCGCAGGCGAAGGAAGGCAGTGTCGCTTTGGGAAAAGCTGGGGAAAATCCAACAGTCTTTCACTGCTTTTAAACACGATGCCTTCTTAACACAAGTCTTTTTAAGAGTTAGGCATACCTCTAATAGACTTGTATTTTCCTGTGATTACTGCAATTTTAAGATACTGTGATGCCAAAAGAAAAAAGAAATGAGTATTTCTATGCCAAATGTCTCCATGGCCATGTGTTGCACATCCTCCCCCCACTTTTTTGATTGCCCTAGTGTTTGCAATTCTTACCTAGCACTAGAAGCTGAAGACCAGTCAACTTCCTCTTTAATGGGTTGTAAAAATCATTCTAACTATTACTTTATTTTTGTGGAGAAAATAAAACCGCGGGTTGTTACTTTGAGAGCGATTGATCCTCTCTTCAAGGAATAATGAAGATTGAGACTTCTTCCCCCACCCCACGTAGTGGGACCTTTTGCTTATAAAAGACCTGTGATCCGAGTGCCCTGACTGAAACGGAGTGGGGTTTTGTGAACCCTAAATCAACATTATAACTAATCTAATATTCTGATTGGTATTGTGATTAATTCATTATTAAAGAGAAAAAAGGAATCTCTTGTAAATCCTTTGAAGGTCTACGAGCTGAAACTTGCTTTGTGCATCACAGCTCAATGGGGGGATTTTTAATGTATTTACTGTTTATGCAACCGTGGGGTGGTAATTGTGGGCAGTGAATAAAATTACCCTTTAGCTATTGGATCTGCGAAGCAGATGGTTCATAGATACTGTGTAGGTTGTGTAATTAGCCTTTATTGTTCATTGAATTTGCAAATGGGAGTTGAGAGCTCCAGGTCCCCATTCCCGTATGAGTGAGGTCCGTCTCGGAGCGTTCGGTGGGATTCTGGCTGGTGGGACCGAGCGCTGGGTCCTCAGTCCTGAAGGAGTGAGGTCCATCTCGGGGTGTTTGGTGGGACCGAGCGCTGGGTCCCCATTCCCTATGAGGTCCGGTGGGATCCACAGGGCACAGCAAGAGCAGCTCTGCACGAGGTCCCTTTGCCCTGCGATGTCCTCAGCTGGAGCTGTCTCCAGGGCAGTGGAGCAGGAGGGAGGTTGTCCTGGGAGGAGGTGAAGGGGCCGAAGGCGAGGTGTGGGTGGTTTTTCTGGTGCCAGGCAGGGTGGGAAGTGGCGGGGATGTGGGAGCAGGCGAGGAGAGGAGCGGGAGGAGCTGGGTGCGTGGTGCCAGACGCTGCCTTCCCTCGGATGAGGTTCAGCTGGAAGCGAACAGGGAAGACGCGTCAGAAAAATTCTGGGTTTCTGTTTGTGTGGGTGCCAAAAACTTTTCCTCTCGTCACCTTCTTAACAAAACCTTGTGGTGGTACATATTTGGTGTGGAAAGCCTGAGGCTGTCACCTCTGCTCAACTTTTAACACTTTATTATAAATGTACTCAGAAGCATTTGTATCACATGTATCCAAATAGAAACCTTATAATCTATATCTTAATTTGCTTTAAATCATCTGAGTTACGTCACCTCCGCTAGGAACAGGAGCTGAAGGGGAGACTCCCCAGGTGGTGGGGTCCTGTCCTTCCTGCCCAGGAAGGCGGGGGCAGGCGATGCATCTTTAGCCCTCCCAAAGGAAACCTTCACTTCCAAACGGGGTGTTCTCCATCCTCTTGCGTTGGCAGAGTGTTCCGTTATTGTTTAAGCTGTGAACTGCCTATTTGTGCGTTTGTCACCGAGAAGGTAAATTTGGCCGGTGAAAACCAGTAATCTTGAGTTGCTGCCACTGTTTGCTCCCACGGGGTGTAGGGGGGCTGGCTCACGGCCGGGACGTGGCGTGTCTGCCCCTCCGTTGTCAGCTGGAAACTCTTGGTTGCAGCTACAGGATACAAACTTCCAGGTATTTCTTCCTGGGTCAGGCGGTGCGTGCAGAGCTGCCGCCGGTATCTGCTGCCTTACATGCTGTAACACAGTCCCTGCCTCCGCTTAGAATTAACCCTCTTGCTTTGTACTGGCAAGTTTTGCCGTAGTTCCGGTTCAAAAGGAATGAAAACTCACTGATCTCTGAAACTATTTCAGACAAACGATAGCTCCTTGGCTTCCTTCTCACTGTGACATGCTTCCAAACGAAGTGTTTCGTATCTTTCACAAAAATAAAACCAAGGATGTTTATCTAATGCAATTGCTTTCAAGGGCTTCTGGACCAGTAGGGTGCTGGAGCGTTAGTTGGAGACATCCTGTGTACACGTGTGTGTGTGACGCTCTTCACCGATTGTCTTCTGCTGATTCCTACAGGCCTTGCGTGGTATCTGAAGATAAATGGGGAGACAGGTCTTAAAAAGAGTTAATAGCTTCACCTGATTTTTATTTTTTAAAAACTTTGCCAGATTTTGTTGTTAAGAAATAAGGTGAAGGTATCAGAATGATAGCATATCGTGGAAGGAGACTGCATTTGTACTTTAACAGTTGCTAAATTCCAAATTGGTTTGCTGGTCTGTGAAGCAGGGGCAAATCCCTGCACCGTAGAGCTCTTGAACAAAGCAGCAAAGCTTAAGCAAAGAGATGGAACAAGTGGAGGAGAAGATCTCAAGAACGTGACTTTTTGTAATCCAGGAATCATAGAATGGTTGAAGTGGGAAAGGACCTTAAAGCCCCCCCAGTGCCACCCCTGCCCTGGGCAGGGACACCTCCCACCAGCCCAGGTTGCTCCAAGCCCCATCCAGCCTGGCCTTGAACCCCTCCAGGGATGGGGCAGCCACAGCTTCTCTGGGCAACCTGGGCCAGGCTCTCACCACCCTCACACCAAAGAAGTTCTTCCCCACATCTCATCTCCATCTCCCCTCTTTCAGGGTCAAACCCTTCCCCCTCATCCTATGGCTCCCCTCCTTCATCCAGAGTCCCTCCCCAGCTTTCCTGGAGCCCCTTGAGGGACTGGAAGGGGCTCCAAGGTCTCCCTGGAGCTTTTCCAGGATGAACCCCCCTAACTCTCTGACCTGTCCTCCCAGCGGAGCGGCTCCAGCCCTCCCAGCATCTCTGTGGCTTTCTCTGGCCCCACTCCAACAGCTCCATGTTCTTCTGCTGGTGGTGGCCCCGGAGCCGGAGGCAACACTAGGAGGGTTCTCCCCAGAGTGGAGCAAAGGGGCAGAATCCCCCCTCGCCCTCCTGGCCACGCTGCTGGGGATGTGGGTGGTTTCTGGGCTGCCAGCGCTCGTGGCTGGGCTGTGTTGAACTTCTGTTCCACCAGCACCCCCAAGTCCTCCTGGAGGCTGCTCTCCATCCGTTCTCCACCCCGCCTGGATCTGTGCTGAGCTGTTGGCCTGTGGTTTTTGTTACAGCCGTAGCTGAAGACACGGCAGTAGAATGTGCCATCTGTTGTGGCTCTGCATCCTTCAGACCAAGCTTTGTCCTCATAATGAAATGAAAATGAAAATAACCAGTGCCGTATTGTAGCTGAAATACAAAATATTGGCACGAGAGGTGATTGTTACGGTACGTCGCTTGTTTCTGGGAGCGTGTTTATATTTCAAAGAGAAGTTGCGAAAGCATTGAACCCAGAGATGTCAGCCGGGCTTTGGGTCTGTCAGGCGTGTCTGTGTGCTCTGGGGGAATTGGGCTATCCAGTCGGGGCAGGAAACTACAAACTTTTGTTAGTTTTGCAGGTTTTTTTCTTAGTGATACCCACAGCAGCAGCGCACACTGCTGTGTGTCAGATTTCTCTGCCATTTGCTTCATACTTTTCCGGCAGCTCTGTTGTTTAGAAATCTTTACAGGGTAGAAAGTCGGACACAAAACCTTGCTGGGGTTCCAGGACTCCAGATTTTTTTAAGGATGTTCTGGTAGGGAGCACTGCCCGTTGTGGGGAGGCTTTTCTGTTCCAGTGGATGTCACCACTCGTCAATACCGAGGGGCTTTAGTATTGCTGGGGAACACACAGGTTATTTTTAAGCAAGACAAAAAATTCAGCCGGTCATGTACTGACACTGCAATAAAAAAAGGAAAGCAAACCAAAGAACAACAACAAAACTCACCTGAATAACACTCCCCACCCCAAAGATGTGCAGGAGATTAAAATACATTGAATTGGCGAGGCAGACCGGGTCCGGGAGCTGGGTTCGTGGTGACAGGTTTTGGCCAGCCCGGATGCTTAGGAAGGAGCAGGAAGGGTCCTGCAGCCCGACCCTCCCGCGCTAACACAGCCTGGGAACCCTCTCGCCGCGTGGGAAGATAACGCTGTTTATTAAACTAGAATGCTTGTTGGTATTCACCAGGACTGGGCTTGTTTTATACCTGTTTTACCCTAGGAGGTGTAAAGGAGATGCCTTGAATCGGGGGTGTCGTGGTGCGGCGGGAGCAGAGCCTGGCTGTGCTGCGAGACCCTGCCGCGGGGTCTGCTGCTGCGTCGCTCCATCCTCTGCTGTGGCTGCCGTCTGCATTTATTGCACGAGCTAAATATTTATTAGTGCATTTCAGAAAGCCTGGAATCGGGAGTAGCAAAGGAAGATACGATTATTTTTTTGAGGCAGTGAAGATAACACGAGTTACTGCAGTTTTTCCAGAGTTTTCCATTGTGTTCCCTTTATTTTAGAGCACCGTGGGCATCGTAGTACAATATAACACGAACATTTGGCTATGGTACTAGTCCAGATAATTTTTGTTATAGAAAGTTGGAAATACTGCTTTCCATGTAGCATGGCAGACTGGCTGATGTTCCAGTTCGGCCATCTGATCTGTTAGTTTGGCTGGTTTGGCTGTGCTCGTCTGCACAGAAGAAAATGGTTCATGGCAAAACGTGGTGGAGCAGTTAATGTACGTGAAACAGGGTGTCAGGATGGCGCAACACAGCAGTACAAACCCTGCCTGTCACCACTGGAAGCCTTTCTGCAGCAGCTTGCTGTTCAGTCGCTGGTTTGGTGGCTGTACAGAACACCTGCAGGTCCTTGACTGCCGGTGCCTTGGGGCTCTTCCCCCGGGTGCTCACTGCACAAGGGCCTTCTCCATCAGCCCTTCTGGAACGCGCCTGTTGGATGGAGCGTTGGGAAAGCCAAGCATCTTGCTCTGCAGACGCTTTCTGCGTGTTGAGGCATCAACACTATCTTTTCCTGGTGATGGAAGCTGAGATTGAACACGCTTTAGAAGAATGTCACCAAATGAAAACTCAGAGCAGCACCTTCTTCAGTCACACTTTGTGATGGGAACAGCAGCTCCACAGCTCCTCCTCTCACCGTCCGGCACCTGAACAGATTCTTTTCCTACCATAGAAGGGTTTTTCTTACGCAATCAAGAAGTGCTCACGCCAAGTGGGTAACTTCTCCGGTGTTTCGTGCTTGGAGCTAATAACTGGTTGTGTGTGATCCTCAGCAAGCTTTCCCCTGGCCCCTCGCCCTCCTGGCCACGGCTGGTGGCAGCGCGTTCCTGTTGTCTGGGTGGCAAACGGGCACCGCCTGCCCAGGCTTCTCTCTGGAAATAGGTGGTGTGTCTGGCTGGCTTCCGAGCCCGTGGACGGGCAAGCCCAGAGGTGCCAGGGGGCGGCAGAGGCGGTGCAGCTCTGCCTGAGCTCCCCCTCTGCCCTGCCCTCCTTGCGCCGGGGCTCGCCGAGGCCGCCTGACTTCTGTCTCCAGAACTAGCCCTGCCCAGCAGCTGACCAACACCACTTGCTCCGGGAATGGAATATAGCCAGGGTGTGGATGTATATCCTGGGTGCAGAAACGCCTTCTAAACTAGAAACATTTCCTTTTTCCCCAGAATGAATAAATACTAAATGTGAAACCTCTGCCATGTCATTCTACTAACCTTCATAAACTAATTAACAGCCAATTATAAAGCCTCTGCTCTGGCAGCTTCTAACAGCCTCAAACAAAAGGAGAGCAGAGATGGAGTTGTGGTAACTAAATGATCTTCTTAACTTTCTTCTCTTCTACAGCTTTCATTTTTCCAACCCTCCCATCTTTTCTATTTACACTTGTGTTTTATAATTTCTTAAGCTAAGGCACCAGGTGAAAGCCTGTATGGAAGAGTCCACTGAAACTCCAGACTCTTCAGCTTGCTTGGCTTGTATTTCACAATCAGGTTTTGGTTCCAGACGAAAGATTAATAACTACTATTTTTCAGCTTCTTTTGTTGCAAGAGCCTGGCCCTTGTTTTACAAGAAGATTCTTTACAGAACAGGGGGGGAAACCCCAACCTGGGTAACAGCCAATATGTTGTGTTCCTTCAAAATATTTCTCCTTCGTTTTACACAGCTTCTTTTAAGAGATCCTGTAAACTGGGACTCTTCTATTTTCCGTTGCGTTTCCCAGTGCGTGCAGCAGTCTGTACTGGGGGCTCGGTTTGCCTTTCAGAGGACCTCGCTGACGGACAGCCTCGTGCACCCGGCGCTTGGACTTCTTACCAGGGTGTTTTTGTGAACGTGGATGGGAAACAGTTTGGTGTGATGTTGCCTCGTGATGCAGTGTGTTAAATTTGTAAAACGTAGGACTTCACAGGTGCACAAACACAGACTAATTGTTTCCAGACGCTAATTTGTACCTTGAAACGTGGTGGAACCAGAGCATCTGACTCTGAAGGTCCCCCAGATGTCCAGGTAGACTTGGCGTTGTTGGAGGGCTATGGGTGGATGCGACACGTAGCAAGTGCTTTGATTGTTAATAAGTTTGGCTACTGTATAAAGATATTTGTGAGTGTGTTTTATTCAAGAGCCTTAATTGAAATGGCCATGGCACAGGAGGGAAGCAAGCAAATCACCTTGATTTGACCTTTACGTTTTCCAGTTGCAGCAGAGCAGGATATGAATCAAAACTGCAAACACATCCCAGAGGAGCTGCCTGCTGTCTGCTGCTGTAACGGTGTCATTGAAGTAGTTGGAGTTTCCTTATGGTAGACTTGATTTCATCTGTATGCCAACATGCCCTTTTGCCATAAGGTAAAATAAACTTGGTACAGCAATAGGATAGGAATTTACTCCACGGCTCCTAACTGTAAGATTGCAATAGTGAGGAAAAAAGCCTGCAATGATTCTGTTCTCAAGTCAGATATTCAGTATATATATTTTTTTTCCAAGATGTTCATTACACTGAGCAATGTAATGTGTAGTTATAGACATAAATTTCTTTATTGTCATTTAAGACCTACTTGGTCTTCTCTTAAATGTCTGCTTAGCCTCATTTTTACCCCCAGGTATTCACAGAAAACAATATCTCCTCAGTCTCTGTTTTGTGAGATTTCTGCCTGTCAGAAAGGAGGGTTTGGTCCCTTTATCATCATGACAGCTTTTGAATTCAGTCACACCAGAACAACCAGCTGGAAATGTGAGAAAGAAGACCTGCACTAGGCGCTGGGTTAACTTGTGTTTCATTATGGTGGAAGCAACACTTTGGAGTCGCTGCTGGAAGGGTATTTTTGAGGTGCTACCGTGGCCATCTCGCAGAAAAGCTCATGAGCCCACAGTCTTCTCATCATCGTTTTGTGACGACCTTATCGTCTGTTCCAGAAACTGCCATTGGTCTCCATCTGTGGCTTGGATGAATTCCTCAAAGGCTTCCATAATAACATGCCTGCTTAAAGCCATGAGCCCGTCTTGGCGACTCAGGCCCCCACGGATTTGGAAGATGATTGAAGGCCAGTTGTTTTGACAGGGTTAAACATGATCACTCATGTTCCTCATGGAGAAGCTTCTTTCCAGGTGGAGCTTCTCATTAGTACCTTTTTGTCTTCCTTCCCGTAGGCTGCACACGTAATTGTGATCGTTTGAAAACAGAGACCATGGGCAGCTCATTCTGCCCAAGGTACCTGGTGGGGTATTACCTGCCTGTGTTCTCTCTACAACCAGATGTTTTGGTTACTCTTGGGATTTCTTTGCTGCTTTAGCAAGTCCTGTCTGGCTGGATTGTCTGTAACTTTCACATAACTCCATTACTATTTGACTTGGCAAACAACAGTTCCCCAAAGTCATGGACGTGTAGGTTTCTCCTCTCCCCTTAGGCTGCTCTACTTTTCCACTGGTATCTCTTTTAAAGTAGGTGTGCTTCCCAGAGAAGTAATCCTTGGTTGGTTAGCCGTACATTGCATGCCCCTGTGTGTCCTGTCCCATCGCTTTGGACAGCCAGGTGTGTTGGGTAGCACCAGCATCAGACAGCTCTGCTGAGCCCAGTAGGGTGATTTCACCACAGTGTTTTCTATTTCGTAAGATTTCCTCTTCTCAAATCAGCAGCTTTGGTTACAGAGCTGCCTACTCAAGTCATCCTTCCATTTAGAATTTAAATTGGTCTGTAACCATGTGGTCCATGGGTATTTCAGCAACTGTTTTTTTCTGCTCTCTCTTTTAGGCTCAACTTTGTTGAATAAGTAATTTTTTTTTGTTGGCTGAATTGTTCTTTCACCACTATATCCATGAAATGAATACCTGTGTCCCGCCGTGATAGTGACTTTTCAAGCATCGATCGATGTCTAGCAAGGCTGTGTCTTATAAGACCGAGTTTCCAGTGATACTTGTTTCTTACAGAGCTTCCACCCCAAAGTTTGAGTGGCCACTACTAGCAGCGATCTCTTCTCCACTGTTGGAGTTCACTAAAAGGCATTAATGGTCGTGCTGTAAACTCCATCCTTTTTCCACTGAAGGGACACCAATTACTGAAATGAACAGTCCTCCAGAGAGGTGACTTCTCTCTGAAGCTGAAAGCTGGGAATGTGACTGTTCCTATCTTGAGTTTTGTTTTGATCGGTGGGTCTTGCAATTCACCAGTGGATTAATTGTATAACTAATAAATTGGAAATATCACAAAACAGTCTGCTGTGAAGACACTGAACCAGTAGTTTATTAAGGAAGACTTTTGTTGTTGAAAGTTGGTAGCTTTGAGTGTGCTATGGAAGGACGTGTCCATCCAGGTAGCAGCAGGCCATCAGTGAGGTTGGGTGGTCAGTTCTTCAGAACTCAGTGTGAAACCTGAAGTTGGCATTGCCATTCCAGTAAATGAAGTGTTTCACTTTCATGAAGACTCATTTGGGAATAGTGAGGTCTAAAGACTGGACCCAGCCCTGTGAGGTGATAGTTGGTGATGAGTATGGAACAACCAACCAACCTCGTGTCAGAGCTTTGTCCTGTGCCAGTTCTACCATGTGTTCCTTTGTTTAAATGCTTTGTATTTCCGATTCCTTTTGGGATAAGAGTAGTGGGGGTGATGGCCTTGGTTTTGAAAGAGTTCCTTCCCAGATGCAAGCTGGCTGTGGGGACAGGCCCGATGCCTGGAGTACATGGATGGGGCACAGAGGTCTGCCCGCCGCTCACCCTGGCAGCACTGTGGGCAGGGTAGTCCTTGGGGAGGAAGCCTCGGTAGCCCTGGGCTGGGTTATCAGCCTGGTTCTGCTGTGCTGTGTTTCACCGCAGCACACGTGTACCTAGGCTGGTGGTGGCAGGACCATGTCCAGTGCCGGGGTAGCTGAGACCCCGGTGTGCCACCCCAGGAGTCGGAGGGCAGCAGCACCCTGGAGCACTGCTGGCACTGCGCTCTGCCGGCTCATTGGCACCTAAACTGACCATAAAGGAAAAGTTATGGGTCTTCTGGCTCATTCCGTGTCCCTGACAAAGTGGCTGGGCATATCCTGCCGGTGGCTCAACAGGAGGATGTTGATAGCACCAGCGCTAGAACCGGATAAAAATGGGACAGGAGACAGGATGGTGCGTGTGTTACCTTGCCCTATTTGGATGTGTTGGTCTGAAGTCTGCGTGAGTAGCCTCGCTCAAGTCTATTTTTAAAACACATAAAAAAAGAAGTTAACAATGTTCATCAGAAGGTGTGTTGAGAGTTGTTTGGAGCGAACCAGCAGCGTTACTGTAGAGAAACGAGTTACGAACTCTATTTACCACTGTAAGGAAGAAGCTTCTTTAAAATGCTATTTGAAGAATAATTATATGCAGATTATCTAATGCAGACATTCTTCGTTAAGTTTCTGTTGTGCTTTTGTTTGACAGAAGAAGTGGAGTGTTACACTCTTCCCTTCAATAAGCGAAGTGTACGGTGCGCTTGTGCACGTACTCCTGCCCCTCCTCTGCTGGCATCTTCACGGTGGCGCTGGCATTTGCAGCGTTCCCTGCCTGGTCCCGCTGGAGCTGGACCAATGGAGAATGGAGGAGGTGGCGTTAAAAGAAAAAGCAAGAAGAGCTCAAACCTTCTGTAGAAGGTTTCTTCTGTGCCTTTGCTCCATTTTAAATGCTTGGATTTGAAGTGGTCTCTCCAATAGAAAGGCAAAACCTGCAGTTAGGAGTGTATGCTACGTACAGGATATATACCATATATATGTAATGTATCCTGTTAGCATCTGTAATTTATCCCGCCGTCTGGAATATGGGAAAGATAACTAGCCACTGACTTAAAGCACCTTGCTGAAATGTTCATTTTTAGATAGCACAAATAGGCGTAACAGGTATTTTCAGTTCCTGTGGTGTAGAACAAGGGTGTTGGTGTCTCAGGACTGGTTGGGTGCTGCACGGTGCTGGAGGGCCCGGGGTGCTCTCCTGCTCAGCTGCTTCCTCTCCCTGTGTTGCAGCGCTCCCGGTTCCCTTGGGTATCAGCGACCTGAAACTGGGGAGGCTTATATGGAGCTGGAGGAAGGCATTCTAAAGCTGGAGAGATGTGCCTCGAACAGCAGTTACTGTCCAAGCCTTACATGAAATAGCGATCTTGCAAGTTGTGGAAGTGCATTCTTTTCAGCTGCTGTCATCCCTGAGTGTATTTCCTGAGCTGTTATATTGATGTTTTCCTGGACTTGCAGCGTGCAAGCAAGAGCAGGCTTTCCCTCTGCTGAGAGTGGAAATCCCCTAAAACAGTAATTAGTTGTTATGTTCTTTTCAGACTTACAATTGTGTAATTTTTCAAGTACTTCATGTTACTGGGAGGACTTGCTTTTGCTAGCTGTGTTTTAGACCCCTCATTTTGAGCTCTGCGTAAAAAGCACAGTGAAACTTGAGTTTGTTGTTCTGGTGGTAGAGTTCCTTGTGTAAATAGATCAGTGCTGATTGCCAGGTATGTCTAAATCATAACCGAGTGTTTATTTTTTTCTTTCAGATGTAGTTATGAAAAGGCCTGAAAAACAAAGTTGGTTTGAATTTGAAAAGGGGAAGAGCCCCCCAGTACCCCATTTAGAAGAGGCAGTAACAGATAAATAATTAATGGCATCGATACTGCCTGATCCCTGGCAAGAAGGCAGCAGTAGCTTTTAAGTGTTATCCTTGATTATTGTTTTGTCTTTGCTGCAGTGGCTCCAATGTCTCACCTGTTATCGCTTCCCCCAGCGCCTCTGTTCTCTATCCGAACACAGGCGACTCCTGCATAAGATCCACAAAGCTTTGGGGTCTCCCTTCTGACTTTTCAAATGATGTAGCTTGAAATCGGGTGTACCGAACTGGCGATAGTTCTTCGGCTGAGCGGGCTGGGAAGGCGGTGTTTGGGTGCAGTGGGACACAGGATGAGCAGCACTGATAAATG
>VZRU01005384.1:56650-81929 GCA_013398155.1 Pedionomus torquatus | reverse complement strand
TTTCCCTTTTCCCCCTCCTTTTCCTTTGCCACAGGAAAGTGTGCTTTGATTACAGGCATCCCAGCTTTCCCACCGCTCCTCCGGTTGGGACGGGCTCCCGCGTCCCCCACGATGGTCCCAGCTGGGCTCTTTGTCAGGAGCCCGCCTGGCAGTCTCAGGCTTTACCTACAAGATGTGTTTCTCCCAGTGCTCTTGCCACAGACCAAGTTAGGTAGAGTTGATACAGTCTGCTCTTGACAAACCCACCCTATTCCTTAACATTTGAAGTTCTAGTGCCTATGAGCTAGCCCGTTCTGGTTTTGGTGTGCCTAATTTTCCCTGCTCAGAAATTAGAATTGGAAAAGAATACAAGGCAGGGAATTAAAAGGCAGAAATAAGAATAATGGTGTTGTGAGCTGTGTCTCAGACTCCTTTGAAACTTTGAATTTCAGCTTTTAAAATACATGAGTCATATTTTCAGTCTTTCGGGAGCTGAGGCAGGAAAGCTCTCTGAACTGCAACTCCAAGTGGTAAACTCGGATACAAAATATTGCCATCTCATGACAAATTGCATACCTGTAGGAGACTTTACAGAAAGGAATGTTTTTCACTGAGAGAAGGAAGGTTTTTCACTCGTGTCTCACCATCATGGCAGTGCCACATAAAGATGTGGTTCTTCACCCGACGGGCAGCCCGTCCACGTGGGGCTGAGAGGTTCTTCTTGTAGCTGAGCGTCAGTAAAAGCCCTGCACCGTTGGCCGTCGTTTAGTCTTTGTTTCCCTTCTTGGCCGTTTCCACACTCAATCTTCGTTCCTTCGGTGCAGAGCTCCCTCTGAATGTCCCTGTTGCTGGCCACAGAGCTGCATGTGCTCAGTGGGCATCTCCTTCAGAGGGGGGTTAGAGCTGTTGGCGCTACTTAACGTGCCACTGACCTGACCTTTTTCCCTTATGGCATTTCTGCAAGAAGTCTTCGTGCCCTGCCGAGCGTCCCAGGTGCGGTGTGTCTGACTGTGTTAGGCTGTATCACCCAGCCCTGCTGCCGGGTGGCATCCCCCTTTGGAGGGGATGGTTCACACAGCTGTGTAAGTACCAGCGTTAACTCCTTTTCCGTGCTGTATGGGTTTGCTCAAGTTACCCCGTCGCCTTTGGTCTCCTCTAATCATAGTGTCACTTGGAAATTTTGGAGTTTCACAGCTCCTCATCTCTCTAAATCATTAGTAGAAATACTAAGTTTTCTCTAGAGCAGAGTTAGGTGGAATCCTGCTACAGGTACTTAAAATTATGAAGGGTAAGCACAGTCAAATACACCTCAGAAAAATAAAACCAGTGGTACCTCCTCCTTGGGAGAGCGGAGAACTGGTTGAAGTATTGGTAACTTTGGCCTTAAAAGCCAGATGCTTGTTTCGTAGCATTTGCTGCTACATCCAACTTTTTTTGCTTTGCGCTTGGGGAACCGAGGAGGAGAAAGCTCCGTTTGTTGAATGTAGATGTCTGCAGGTAGAGCGTTCTTAGCAGCAAACCGAGTTTTGCTGTGCAGGCCTGCTTCAGAGCAAAATGAAGAGTAAACACCAGTTTGGCAATTGATCAAACCTCGTTCTAGTCAAACCTCTGGCTAACCCACAGCTGTGCGTGTTGCAGAGCAGTCCCCAGCCCGGCTTTGTGGCTTCGACAATTCTGCAGGAATTGGAGCAGCAGCAACCGCAGGTTGTGTTAAAGGATGCGTACCGGATCCTGAGCCAAAGTGGAGGTTGTAACATCATCAGTTTGCAGATTTTGTGAGGGCATGGATGGATTTTTCCTCTTGGTAAACCTGATTTAAACTGTTGCTGCTTGGTGACTTGTTCCTGGCTGATGGTTCCCAAAGCAGAGGTGGAGACCGCGGTGTCAGTCTGCCTGGCGAGTGCAGCCACGCCAGCGGGCTAGCCTGGAGGTGTTTTAGAGGCAGGATGCGGCAGGGGCTGGTGGTGTCTGGCTCCAGACCATCCCGGGGGCTGCACCTGACACCACATCCCTCAAAAACTTGTGTTGGTGAAACAGGGAACTGCCAAAGTCTGTAACTTCAGCCGTCTTCTGAAATTGTGGCTGTAGCCCTTCATTTTTTCATTGGGAAGATTGTTTTTATAAATATTTTTTCCAATATGCTACATGACAAAGTCGAGAAGCATAGTTTCATAAATGCATATAAGATCGATTTGGTTTTCAAATGCCTGCAGGTACCGTGCATCGCATCCCCCGGTAACGTAGGGACGATTGTACAGGGCTAGGAGAGTATCCAAGTGGAAATGGAATGTTAGCTGCAGCCAGCGTTCCGATGGTGTTCCGATGGTGGGGTGCTTACGCCTGTAGCGACAGTTCTCCTCAGTTACTCCCTTGGTTGTTGGTGGGAGCTGTCGGGTGGGTCTGGCCCCTGCAGCACGGGAGCCCTGGGCAGCGGGTACCGCACAGCACCCGTCGGCTCCGGCTCTGCCGGGACCTTCGTTCTGAGTCACCTCCTGCCCTAAATCAGTGCAGAGTGTTCCAACACCGAACGAGGGTGTTACCCCTCCGTGGATGCTGAGTGGATCATTGGTGGATGTCTCTGTCCCCTGGCGGTCTGTGGGGAGCCTCAGCAACACCGCCTGTCTCTCTGCCACGGGGTGGGACCCGACGTGCCCCTCCAGATAAGCCCTGGTCTGGTTCCCAGTCTGCAGAGCTGGTCCAGAGCACCCAGCTCCAGCAGGGCTGTTCTGAAGGGCAGCGGGTTTGGGGGTATTGGTGGGACAGGGCGGTGGGCTCAGATGGTCCAAAGGAAAGTTTCCAACTTGGGCTCTGTCCTTCGTGTTTTCTTTAAGGCCTTGTTGACTTTACTACTGAAAACTATTCCTTGCCAATTCGCTGATGGTACTGCGTGTATTTGTGAAGTCTAAATGCTCTCCAGACACCCTTCAGATGACAAAGATTCTTGTTTTAAGGTGTGCTCCAACTGGTGCCTCAGGCCTTGAAGGATACGATCCTAAATGTGCCTGTATTCAGAACGGTCGTCCTCGGTACCATCTGATCTCTGCTGGGTGGTTGGTTTGAAAGCTATAACAATATTCATCTTGTGAGCGTGTTACAACTGGATGTTTGCGGATGTAGATTCCTGCCAGCTCGCTGGAGTGGAGTTGAAGTATGTAGCCACGGGCCAAAAAAGTAAAGGCTGTCTTTTGCTGGGAGCTGTAACAAAAATACATTTATCCCAAAGCCAGTGTAATCCTTTTTGAACCTTTTAAAAAGGACATAGCATCGTGTGCCTTTTGAACCTGCAGGTATTTCGGGGGGTGGGAGGGGGAAAAACGTGTGGTGAGGAGCAAAAGGTCTGAGGAAGATGGTAGCCCTAGCAGTGCGATGGTTGCCCGCGTGCCCCGTTCCCCAGGCAGCGGGTCAGCTGGGGGCAGGTTTCTCCCGAGGGACTCGCTCTGCACAGCTGCAGGGCTGTATTGCTTTCCCCTCTCCTTACAGAAGGAGGTTTCTTCTGTGTTTCCGTCAGGTAATGTATTTACTTCCCTGGTTCATCCTGATGCCCGTGTGAACAGAACTCCTGCACCGCTCATGCCCAGAAAGAACCATAAGGTGGTATCTTGGCAGAGTGTGCAGCCTCTAGTGTGGTGTCTCCAGTATCTTGACTTAGCGCATCTGGAAACTTTAAAGCCTATTTTTCAAGTAAACTTCTGAGCCACCTTTCACATAATCCATTTTTAATTGCTTGTGTGTGCTCTGCAGGTGGCTGAGGTGCCGCCTGCTGTCCGTCTGTCCGAGCCCGTGCGGGCATCGCCTGCGCTCGGTCGCTCGGGGCAGGGAGTGGAAATCACTGCCTGGTTTGGGGGAGCAAGGCTGAAGGGAGCCACACCTCTGCGAAGGAGCTCACAAAATCAGATGAGTTTTAATCATGGCTTCAGCTAAAAGCTGTAGAAATGTGGTGAGGCTTGTTGTGGATTCTGCTCTCACAGACCCTGCAAAGGATGAAAAAACGAGAGTCGTTGACCGAGAGGTGAGATGTGCCATGTTCCTTAACTATAAACGCGTACAAACAACTTAGTTGCATAATAAATAACGTGTCAGCGTCCCTGCCAGCTGATTTTAGCTTATGGGAGCCGTTTTTCTTTTGTGCTGATGAGTACAACACCCTGGTGCTGGAGCTGATCCTGGAGCTGGACAAACACAAGGATTTCTACCTGTTGCCCATTGTTTTTCTCATGTTTCCCCCGCGAAACAGATAGGGTGTAGCCTGCCCTAGCTACAGCCTTCATAAGCATTGTGTTACCTCTGCAGCGCAAAGGGCTCAGGTGCCGCGTTCCTGGCACCAGGTCGGCGATGGGGAGCCCGGGAAGAGGAGCGCGGGTGAGGGGCACACGGGGGGCTCTCCGGGCCGGGAGGGCAGAGGAGCTCGGAGGATGCGGGAGGGAAGCTGGGAAGAGCTCGGCATTCCCTGTGCTGCGGGCAGCCCGGGGCGGGCTGGGCTCTCCTGGGGCCCGCGCCACAAGGAGAGGGGTTACTGGGTCCTGGCGGAACCGTCTGGGTACCTCCAGAACAGCCGCCGGAGCAGCGGGAGCCGGGGAGCAGGGACTGACGAGCACGAAGATCACAGCACGCTTTCCTACACTCAGTTTGGTGATTTCTCTTTTTCCTCTCCTCAGCTGTGTACTCTTGTCCCTTCCTTGCATCAGTGGTTGTAGGGCTGCAACATCAGCTGGTTCAGAAAAGCACGCCACCCCCACCCCAGAAAAAGCACAGCTTTGTGTCCCATGAGCGCCCTGAGCCTATTTGCTCTGCAGCTGTTTGCCACAGAAGCAGGCGTTGCCCAGGCTGGCAGCCCCCAGCCTCCCTGCCTGCCACGGGGACAGCCGGCACTGGGGAGCTGCTGGAGCAAACTGGGGACCCTGCCCCAGGCCCCGCTGGCTGCCCAGAGCTCCGGTGCCGCCCGCAAAGGGAGAGCAGCCGGGAGGTTCTGGGGAGCCCCAGCTTCGTGTAAGGGTGTAAAGAAGTGGTTGCTGCGTGTGTGTGGCGGAGCCGATGGGTATCCCCAAAGAGGGAGCTCAAATGTGGGTGACCCAAACCCCCACAGCTGCCTCAAGAGGTCTCTGCCGCTCATGGGGGACTGCAACCTGATGCTTTGGGGGCTTGGTTCTGATCCAGCTTGCTGGGTGGTTTGATGAAACCTGTGCCTCCACGGCAGAGGGGATGGAAGAGCCACTCTTTTCAGAATCATTCTAGAGTATCTCGGACCAGAGGGCTCAGATGGAACAGCTGTACTGCCTTCTCCTCACACACCTGCGCCCAGATTGAAAATGTGAATGCAGAGACTGGCACCGCTCTGTCCTCTTCTCCTTTGAAGTTTCAAAATTCAGAAAAGGTGTGAGGAATTTTCTCGGGCGTATGGTACGAGATGAAGCATTCAACAATTCTTCTGAAAAGTTACTGAAATGATGCAGAATACATTCTTTTGATCAGAGGCTGAAATTACAGAAAATAGTAGCACGTTCTCCCCGTTGTCAAGCCTGCTGTTAACCGCCCCCAGAGGCTTCAGCCTGGCATTAGGCTTTTGGGCTGGTCTAGGACACATATACCAGTCACTGATCTGTAGCTCTGCAACATCCATCAAAAGATCATCTCGGAACACTTAAGTCTTTCAATATTCTTACATTCTTTGCTGTAGGAGAGAACTTAAATCTGTAAAGCTCTCTGATATTGAGGAATTTTAGGAAGTTATGTGAGTCAGATGCGCTGAAATGCATTGCACAAAGCAGCAGGACAGTGAAACAGGTTTGCTGGGGTTTTATTACAGCTACGTAGACCTCTGAGTCTTTCACACGCAGGAGCAACGTGAGGATGAAAAGAGCTGGAGTAGAGGGGCTTCAAGGTGCACTTCTGTACCTGTGTGAACTGCCCCATGCACCCAGCCCTGGTGCTGCAGGAGGCAGCCCCACGTCCAGCCTGGCGGCAGCTTCACAGCCACCGTGCTGCAGCCACGGGCTGCAGGAGATGAGGGCTTGGGTGGACAAGGAAGGATGGAGGAACGGTCTCCTGCGCTGGGTGAGATCTGAGTGCTGGGCTGGGACACAGGAGGCGGGCAATAGAACCATGGACTTAACTTTCTGAGGGGTGCAGTCTGGTTGCTTGTTGTCCGTACCCAAAGGAGCGAGTAACACAGCTCAGGAGGTACCTTCAGCCAGTAAAGCCCAGTCCTGTGTAAGGAAGAAAGAAAGGAAGAAAGTTTTCTTATTAACTCCTCCCAAGTTTGACTCATCCCTGATTTTAAGGCTCTCCCAAGTCCTGCGTTTGGTATTTCCTATTCCCCGAAGGTGAACATGAGAATCTAAACGGGCTTTGTGAGTCCCCTTCCTCAGACGGTGTGCCTGGCCTTGGGCAGGGGGTGGGACGGGGTCCTCTGCGGGGCTGGGCTTCAGAAAGCATCTCCTGGGTGCTCCTTCTTCTGCAGCACCTCGTGGCCCCAGCCCGCGCGCCCGGCCAGGCAGCAGCTCGGGAGAAGGAGCGTTCTCGGGAGCCGGAGCTTAAGTGCGTACGTAAGAGTGTGTGGGATCAGAGCCAACAGTTGCCTAATCTTGAAGTCGAGATTAGAAAATCAGGAACTTGGCCAAGAAATGTGTTAATTGAAAGAACAGCAGTTAAAACAACTGCCTGGGTGGAAGGGTACGCCGCTCTAATTACACCTCTTAACACGGAGATAGATGTACATTTAACACTGACATCTTCATTAATAATTAATTTGATTGGTTTTCATCTGAGGGTTGTTATTAGAAACTCAATGCTGCGTATATTTTCTGTTCAGAGAAATTACCGTACCTTCCAGCCAGTTCAGATGCACGTTTTCTTGTCTGGTTGCAGAACTGCACTGCGGGTAGGCTGAAGGGTTGTTTCAGTGTTGGGCTGAGAAAAGATAAAATTATGGAAAAGCCAAACTGAAATCGTCTCGTATCTCTGCTCATTATATCATGTTGTTGTAGGGGGTTCTGTTTGGGCCAGTTTTAGGCATTGATTTTAACAAGGTTCTTTGAAAGCTCTCACACAGAATTGGCACTACGTTTTTATACTACTTTTGTGGCACATCAGCCATGGAAGCTTCCAAAAGTCAAGACTTTTTTAAGTTAAAAAAAAAAAAGATTAAAAGAAAAGACATGCTTTTCTTCCTGCTGTATCCTAAGGAAGCCGTGCAGATGTGGTGCTGAGGGACGTGGGTCAGTGGTTGGACTTGATCTGAAAGGTCCATTCCAACCTCGACTGTTCCCTGATGGGTCCTGTCCTGTTGGCAGACCAGGTGAGGGAGGGAGAAGCTGCTGTGTGCCACTGGTGTGCCCGGTTCTCCTGCCACGATCCTGGCACTGGAAAGCTGGTGGCACTTACTTGTGCGGTTCCTTTTCCTCCGCTCCAGGAGGCGAGCACCGTGGGGACACCAGCTGAGCCCGGGCTCTGTACCAAGGCCCTTGCCAGGTGCCGGAGCCCTTTCTGGTGCGGTCGCTGCCGGGAGGAGCATCCCTCCTCGTGCTGGCTGAGCCCCAGGCAGGCTCTGGCTCTCCTCTCTCTGGAACCAGCTTCTGTTCCCCGTTCTCAGCGGCAGAAGCTGGTGGGTGGCCGGGCTCCTGCTCTGTGCTACCCCCTGCGCTGCCTCTCCGCTGGCCTCCCCCCAGCTTCTCTGAAGCTGCTGTCTGATGTGACACCCCACGCGGGCCGTGTCAGCAGCTCTTTCAGCAGATGAGAACAGTGTGGTCCATAGAGACCACCTGCCAGCCCGCTGGAACAGCAGCCGGCCCTCCCTCTCACGGCGTATGTGCTGCTCTGCCTGAAGCACAGCACAGGTACTTGTCTCTCCTGCTTTCCACTCGCCTCTGCTGGCCGGGGCTGCCTGCAGGAGTCCTCTGGCAGCACCGTGTTTGCCCGTGCCCAGCCCCTGTGCCCGTGCACCGACACAGACGTCCCGAGGGTGATTCCTGGAGAGATCCCGTCAGGGTCAACTCAGCTGCTGCTCCAGCCAAGTCAGAGACCTGGCTTTATAGCGGGTCTCGCAGGCTGTCTGTGTGATTTTGGGGCGGTGTGTGCCAGCTTTGTGCCAGTTCAGCATTTAGAACGAGCAGGTGGTGGAGCAGGGCTGGAAGTCCTGCGTGTGTCTGCAGCGTGAGCTGCTCCTTGAGGAGCGAGGGGAAGGAAGCTGCTGTTCCCCTCTGCCTTCTCAAGGAATATTGAGTGTGTTCTGGAATATTGACTGTGTTCTGGAAGTTTGAGTGTGTTCTGGAAGTCCAAGATGAAATACTGAAGTACGTTAGACCTCACCTGCTTGATTTTCTTTTTTCTTTTAACTTCCAAGGGGAATTAAAGCCCGGTATATGTGCAGAAGCTACATGGATACCACCTCCTCGCTGTTTTCGAAGCACTAAACGCCTCGTCGCTCTCGGGTGTTGGTTAGCAGTGCCTTGAGCTGCTCCTCGCCTGCATGGCCCTTGCAGTGTGCTGGAACCGGAATGAGCCCCGGGGCTGCCCATGGCTAACCCTGTCTGCCCTCTCCGCTATCCATAGCCCGGGGCAATTGGCTTAACTTTAGTGTTTTAATTTATTCTATTGCAAACCTAACACCAGAAGCATTATTCTCATTAACCTTTTATTACCGTAATTACTCTCTTCCCTGGTTTGTTCCTAACTGCTGTTAGGTGTCGTTCTTCTGCGCTGTGGACTGCACAAGGCAAACTTCTGGTCCTGGCTCTTCATGCATCTCGGGTTGTGCTGCTCTTAGTAACTACTACAAAACAGTGTTTGTAAAGTACAAATGTCATGCTGCCCGGTGGCTTCTGCCCGGCCCCATGTCCCGTAGGTAACTCTGGCTTGGGTTTGTGAAGGTGAAGCCCAGGAGTAGCACCGTGCGTTGGCACCAATAACGCCGAGTCCTCTGCTACTTTGGTTACGCTTGGAATGGTTTTAGAGAAAAAGATGAGAGCATTTATAATCCTGAAAACTTGAATTTTCTGAAACGTCACTGGCTCAAAATGTAAACTGTTCTAAAATCTGGTTATTGCAGGCAAAATGCCAGCCCCCGAGCAGGGCCCGATGGTGGAGGAGGGGCTGCCGCAGACCACGCAGGAACCTGCCACGGGCCCGGGCATGGAGCCGGAGGCCACCGCCACTACCATTTTGGCTTCTGTAAAGGAACAGGTACGTGCCACCTCCCCAGCAGTCGGCTGCCTCCCTGCGTGCTGGGGGTCCACGGTCTGCGGTTGCGTTGCTGGAGAAAAACCATTTCTGAACCGTGTTGCCCTGCCTTGGTGGAGCTTATTCTGAAGGTCAAAGCGTTAGAATCGGGACATAAAGGGTTCCTTTAATTGCATCCAACAGAAGCTTCGTTATGGTGTTGTGTGTCCCTTGGAAGGGATGTGCTGGAGCTGTAAAGCGGGCTGGAAATGCAGGTTTATTGTTTAAAATAGACACGCTGGCAAAGAACTGATGTTGGGAACTTGTCCATTCTGCAAGCTGGGGACGCTGCGGGGATCTGCACAGGAACCTTTTGGTGGGATTCAGTGTATTTTGTTAAAGAATGGGGTTTCAGTTGTCAGTACTGAGGTAGTAATGTATTTAAAACCTGCCATGTGTTTGTGGGCATGTGTCTTAGTGATAGTCTTTATGGGAAAAGAATTGTGTTTGAAATCAAGTTCGAGATTTGGATTATATTTATANACCCCAGAACTTTCAGTCTTAAATAAGAAATTTCTGCAGGTTGATGAAATTTGGATATTTTTTTTCATGCCTGAATTAATGGTTTCAGAAGTATTTTAGGATGACAGTAACAACCCTAATAATTTCTTAGTGATATTAAAACTAATATTAAATCTTCTGATGCAGAGGATGTTCGTGCTGGGGGCTGCTGGGGTAGGAGCAATCGCAGTCATCTGAGTCAGGGTGATGTCGGGCACCTCCTCCTCTGAGACAGTGGCTTCCCTTGTGCCACCTCAGCTCATCACAAAGCTCAGGCAGAGCTCGTGTGCTTCATGTAAGTTTGTGATGATTTTAACTTGGCCTGTTTCGTTTTGCAGTTGACAAAGCCCGTGCTCATTGTGGTAGCTGAGCTGGTGAGCAGCTGCAATTAATGCCGGCGCTGTAATTGCTAGTGAGCCGCAGCCGACGGTCTGGGCACCCACCCTGGGCGGGCACCCACCCCTGTGCCAGGCACCCAGCTCTGCTTGCCTGCGCTTCGGTGCAGCAGCGACTGCCTCGCCTGCCCTGCAGCCGGGACAGCACTCTGCTCTGGGGTGGGACACGATCAACCGCACAGTGCAGAGCCATTGGCTAACGTCCCACCCGAGACATGTTTTTATCTTGTTCTTAGAGAAAAAAAATGGAGTATTTCTTTATTTTTCAAAAGGAGGTTAAATCCTCTTCCCCTCTCCTTTCCCCAAAAGACTATTACACGTGTGGACTAAGAAATAACTCGGTTCTGATGAAAGGGGAAAATAGTGTTTATTAGCTACTGGAACACAGACTTCAGAGTTGTACCTAACGTTAGGATGTGCAGACACACGAGAATTGATAGGGGAAATGGTTTTAAATTGGAAGGGGGACGATTTAGATGAGATTTTAGGAAAAACTTCTTTGCTGTGAGGGTGGTGAGTCCCTGGAACAGGTTACCCAGAGAAGCTGTGGCTGCCCCATCCCTGGAGGGGTTCAAGGCCAGGCTGGATGGGGCTTGGAGCAACCTGGTGTGGTGGGAGGTGTCCCTGCCCAGGGCAGGGGGGTTGGAACTGGACGATCTTTAAGGTCCCTTCCAACTCTGACCATTCTGTGATTCTATGACTATGAGGGGGAGGAAGATGTAAATTGTCTCTCACTCTTGTACGTGTTAATGTGAAAGGATTAAGAGCTGAACTGTTGCTTTCTGGTATTTTTTCTGTTGATAATAATTATGGACACTGACATACTCAACCCCCTTCCTGTATGGCAGGGAGCCCAGAACAGAATATTTTCCAGTGCAGTTATTTACTTTATGAAGCTGGAGTAGAACCTCCTCTGCTGTTGGCGGTGGCCTGGCTTCCCTTTGGCCGGGCATCTCTCCGGTCGAGCCGTTTCAGAGCAGCTGCCTCCTGGACCTCCCTCGCTCCAGAAACACTCAGTGCAGCGCAAACNGGCCGGGCATCTCTCCGGTCGAGCCGTTTCAGAGCAGCTGCCTCCCGGACCTCCCTCGCTCCAGAAACACTCAGTGCAGCGCAAACTGGGTTCAGGCCAGGCTTCAGCCTTACCGGAGCGAGATGTCAACTCGTTCAGAACGTTTGGAACTGCTACCGTAGTTGTGAAATGAGCAGGCCAGTCAGTGAGTGCCTGGGTTACGGTTCCTGCCGTAGCGGCACGGGTACGGCTGTTTCGGGAGCTGCACGATCGGCTCTGCCAGCCCTGCCAGCGTCTCGGGGTGCGCTGGCTCTGCCAGCCCTGCCAGCCTCTCGGGGTGCGCTCCCCCCGGGGTTCTCCTTCCCGTCACCCACCTGGGCTGAAAGCAAGGCTTTTAGCAAAGCACTGCTGAGGCTGAGCCCGGAGCAGCCTCTCCCGAGTGCTCTGGGGAAGAAGCCCTGCGGCTCCCTCCTTGCAAAGGTTGGAACTAGTGTCACCTTTGGAGACGCGCGGACCCCTGCGGTACGGCAGGGGATGCTTCACACCCAGACCCCGCCGGGCTGCCGGGCACGGGGGACAGTCCTGGCACAGGCAAAGCTGGTGCCTCTGTGGAGGCAGCAGGGCACTCACTTTGGGTGAAAATGAAGGGAAGGAGGGGCTCTCAGGGGCAGAAGCTGCACCTTGGCCAGAGCAGTTCCACGTGGATGCAGGAGAACCCTACAGCTGACTGTAACGAACCGGAACCCTTTCAGCCTTTTTCCTTGGGTATTTTGTTCCTCTTAGTGGGTTTGAGGCTGGCTGGGGGCGTGTGGTTTGGGGAGGGGGCTGTTTTCTGTGGGTTTTGTTTTCAAAAGCTGTATTTCACTTGTGAAATGTTACAAGTTTCCATGGATAGAACTGTCTTAGGAACTGCTGGAACAAATTTGAAGTGAAACCCAAGCACTAAAATACACCCTTCTGTGCTTCTGGATGCTGGGCAGTGCTTGGGTAGAACTTCAGTGAGCTCTGTAGGGAGTCTCTTGCCACATTAGAAGCAAGTTATTTGTGTACTAAAGTAAGCGTTTGGGCAGCATTGTCAGGGTAGGGGGGTGGGAACACCCAGGGGATGGAGGGGAGCAGACGCCGGCAGCCCCAGCCAGGGGGTGGATCGCGGCCGCCCCAGGGACACAGCCTTTGGGACGGATCGCTGCTCGACCGGCAAGATGCGGTGGGGCCGTTGGAATTGTGACTTGCCTGCTTGGCGGGTCAGCTTTCCTTTTCAGTGCCTGGGCTGAGGGAGGAGGTCTCCCGGGAAGAGCTGCCCGCCCAGCACGGGATGCTGGGCTTGGTGCCCTTGCCAGGAGAGGCGGCCTCGCAGCACTGGAAGGGTTTGTCTGGTTCTTCGGTCCAGTTGGTTTTGACACCCAGAGATGGACAACTTCTCACCTGTTCTTTTGTAAATAGATGACAACAGAGTAAGAGTTATTGGACGTGCTTTTGGGTGAATAATCACAAAGATCACAAATAGGTGTTCGCTTCTGTTCAACTCTTCAGCAGGAGCTTTTCCTTCCCCATCACCGTGCTGGACCATTCCATAGGCTTAGAAAGGCTAAACTTTACTTTTTGCCCTTTCTGTAGTTTAAGGACAAAATTCTCTATGTAGTTCCTGAGATGCTTTTATAGAGTTTGGGGAAGTAAAAGCCTGCATTTTTCAGCTGACGATGGAGGAAAAGAATGCACTCCCCACACAGCAGTTTATTACTGCGTGCTTTAAGGCATTTTTACTAGAATGACAGTATTTTGATACTAAATTTGGGAGATTCCTTTGCTGGTTCAGGCACACGGCGCTTTACATCAAGTACTCTACAGCCCAGCTGTGCAGGCGGGTGGCTTTGAGAGCTACCAGAGGAGAAGGCTCACCACGTGCACTTTCAGTAGGTGGGCACGAACACCGGGCAGGCTGCCTTGGAGATCCTGATCTGCGCGCGCCTGGTGGCCGGTTGGGTGGATAAGCGTCTGTCAGTTCTGAAACGAAGGCTATACTTTTTATTACATGAACATCCAAGCTTTGTGCCAGTGAAACAAAAATCTTCGTCAATGTTTTCTAAATGACTGGAAGAAGTGTTTTTTCCCCAACTCTCTGGCTGTTGTGTTCGGTGGCAGAGGTCGCTCTTCCCTGTGTAACCCCAGAGCTCTGTCGTTTCCCGTTTCTGCTGTTCACACGCATTTCCAGTGCAGGTGAATCACGTCTGAGCAGTCCACTTCCCGAGGCTCTCATTCTAGGCCAAAACACGTACCGCTCCTGTCTCGGGTGAGGTGACCAGCTCATTGCTCTAATCAGAGTTCTGGGTCCTGCTGTATCCACAGGAACGTCTAGAAATGAATCTTCATTTCTGGCATCCGCTTTTGGGCTTCCGAGGAGGAACTCCCCTTGAAGAAGAGAGCCGTGGGTACCCCTGAAATGTACCGGGGTACTTGTCCCTTTTGTAACACACGGTTGGCGTGGGTTGCCAGCCTGCCCGCCCAGCAGCAGCCACCCTCTGGTCCCTGGCAGACAGTGCTTAGACTCAGCGGGGGCTTAAGAGAAGCTGGTCTGGGAGCAACCAGCTCCAAAGAGGGGCTCAGGTGTGGCAGGGGGCAGCTCCATGCCATTCTTCCTCCCTGCCGCTGACCGAAGTAAGCTTTCTATGAATCGCTTAAATTTTGCTCCCTCATCAGCTAGAGCAGCACCACGGTGCTTTACCAGACCAGTGAACAATGCGGGCAGGAAAGTATTAAGGGCTTTAATGGTCTGCTGCTGCTGAATGCAGGGTGCGTGTCGCCAGCCCATAACTGCAGTTGTGCCATTTCACATCCTGCGATTCTCCTCACCCTGGCCAATTTTTCATCTTTTGTCTTCTATTTGGAAGATACTGAGATACCGAAAGCATGCAAATGCCGTTGTGTGCGTGAGTACACTTTATTTTTACAGAAAATGTTAAGTTTAATCTAATATGGTCAGTTAAAAGCGTGGAGTAGTTTCTTAATAGATTCTGGTAGAGAATTTAAATATTAGGCCACGGCAGTGGGATATTCATATTGGGGGAAATACAGTGTTCTGTGTGCTTTGGAGTAATCAGCGGGTTGGTCTAGCTTAGGATTACAGCAGGTGGAAACAGAACTCTGTGGATGAGTGCAGGAGGTTCATGTGACGAAGGCAGAAGCGAGTTTCATGTCGTTTGTCCTCTTCTTTGTTGCACTTGTGTATCACAGGAACGTCCAAACTGCGACTGCCTTTTTTGCACCGTTTGAACTCTGTGGGCAGTAGGTGTGTGGCTCTGCTTCCCGTGGTGCAGTTGATTGAGGGATGGTAAATGCAAGGTAAAAGAATTTCTCTGAAAGGATGGCTGCTCTTTCTTAGATCAACACAAACTACTGACAGAGGCTCCACTGAATTGTTCAACAGGCAACGTTTTCACGATTAGGAAAACATTTGATAGTTCAGCTTACACTTACCTTCTCAGCATTTCCCAAGGATGATGATGTTCAGCAGTTGAAGTAACACAGCATATCCCTGCATCACTACAGCTTGAGATAACGTCCCATCCTAGCCCTGTCTTCTACCACAGCAGCCACCGAGCGCCGCTGGACGCCAAGAAGCTGCAAGGGATGCATCTCCCTGTCAATGGCTTCATCCCTTTCAGGTGTCCCAACTCGCCCGATCCCGGTCTGACTAACCAGACGTGCACTATTCAGAGTTCTGGCGCTGTCTCCACTGCGTGTGGTGTTGCTGCAGACCTGTGCGTAGCTGTCACTAGAAGACCTTCAGTTAGCCAGGTGGACCACTGCTGCTTTAAAGCTTTAAGTTACCTGTGTTTTGCCAGAGGTTTTCAAATCACAAAAGTGCAGGAAGAAAGGTGTTTTTATTTGTCAGCATTGTGAATGTAGAGGACTCATTCTCAGCCGTGTTACTGAGGGATAAAAGTTCCTCATTAACCAAAATTAAAATGCTGGGTCTGAAGATGGTACTGTAGTGAGATGCAGATAGAAAGCACAGAATTGCCTCTAAACCCTCTTTCATTATCCAGAGCCACGGGAGGATGACAGTCTTCATGGTCAGCCATACAAGGTAGACTCCCATTACCCACCTGTTCTCAAATCTTTGCTGTCAATAGCCCAGCGTAGTGTTGTTGGCAACTGCGTTCACTTGCCAGGGAGCCACAAGCTATGTTGTCTTCAGGATTGGGACAACTTGTCTCATCTCTGTCCTGTTGCAGTGACGACCTTGAAGTGTCTTCTGGAGTGAGATCTCAGCACCGTTGCAGACACATTCCCACTTGCCTGCAGAGGTAGCCGAGTAAGGGCTGTTCTTGGGCAGCTGGGGGTGCACTTCAGCATCCGCAGGGCTTGTCCCTCCTCCAGAGGCTTCAGCCTCCAAAAGGGAATTATACAGCTCTGAAATTCCATAACTTTTGGTTTTCACTCCGGGGGGGCTCGTCTGCCTGCAGTCTCTGTGACTGCCTTCCTGAAGCAAGCTGCTTTCTCTCTTCCTTGAGCCACGCAGAGGCTTCCTGTTCCTTAAGTGTAATGTGTTTAAAGCTAGCATTCTTTTGTAGCGTTGTGTTAAGAAATACGGTTTGTGGTTTTGCAGTGGAATTTAGGTTATGAATACAAAAACTCTAGTTTTATAAGGTGATTAAGTAGTTACTGCTAAACAGGTGGATAGAATTACAGGGGTATTTTTTCCCTGGAGGTATATTGAATAATTCTGGAAAAGAAATAGTAGCTGTGGCCAAGGCATTGGAGCGTGCGTGGTTGAGAGACCCAGTCGGTTTGATGCAGTATGGCAGCTATTCTGTCCTCTACATCTAGCATTTCAGTATGCTCTTGCCTCATAGATATTCTTCTCCAAATGCAAACAAGCTTATTAATTGTTTTATTTGGCTCCTGTCACTGTCATTTTGTCACAAGCCAGTGCTCTAAAAGGCAGTGAGATGTGATTTTTGCCGAGGGCAGCAGCTTCCCTGCGCTGCTGGCAGCCAGCGCTGTGCGGGTTCCGAGCCGGGAGCTCTCCTCTCGCAGAGGAGCTGGCTGAGAAACGCGGCCACGGCGGACCCTGCGCCAGACCCTGTGCTCTCTGATGGGTAAACATGGCAGGGACAGGTCTCCATCCCGAGTGGCACAAAGTGTCGTTGCAAAGGTGATCAATGCACTTGTTTAGAAATGACTGGGACTTAGCTTTCTGTAATAATACGATGACTTAAGCTAAAAGAAAAAGAAAGACCTTAAAAGTGAGGTATTCCAGCTGTAAAGAAGTTGGTACCTCTAAAATCATCCATCTCATGTATTTGTAAAGGTATTTTAGAAGTATCAACCACAGCTGCAATTAACTGGATTTAATTTAGTTTTAGAAGATTAACAATTTTTGCCTCGATTTTCAGTGGTAATCTCTTCCCACTCCTCTCAAATCCCTGAACCTCAAGGCAGGAATGAAGTCCTTCGTGTTATAAGCGAAGATCAGTTGTGAGACCGCCTGAGGAACCTGACCACACATGCCCATGGGACCTGACGAGCTGCATCCCGGGGTCCTGAGGGACCAGCTGCTGTAGCTGCCCAGCCTCACCCTGTGTCGTGTTTGAAAAGTCGCGGCAGTCAGGCGAAGACCCCTGTGCCTGGCAACAGCTGCTTTTAAGAAGGGTAAACTACCCCAGGAACTACCCACCAGTCAGCTTCACCTCAATGCCCAGTAGGATCGTGGGCAGATTCTCATGGAAGATTACGGAAGATAGAGAGGTGATTAGAGACAGCCAGCGTGGCTTTACCAAGGGTGGGACGTGCCTGACTGATCTGGGGGCCTTCTGCAGTGCAGGGAGTGACAGTAGGCAATGGCAGAGCAGCTGCCTGGGGGTCCGTAAGGCCTTCGATATGATCTCCCACAATGATCTTGCCCACTAGGTTTGAGATACAGGTTTGCTGGAGGGACTGTGAAATGGGTAAGGAACTGGCCCGAAGGCCACGCTCAGTGTCTCAGCGAAAGCCAGCGGGGAGTGGTGTCTCTCACCTGTCTGTACTGGGACCAGTGCTATTTATCACCTTTACAGTGAGACAGACGGCGGGATCGAGTGGCACCCGGCGGGTTTGTGGGTGACACCAAGCTGAGGGCTGCAGCGGATTCACGGGTGGGTTTTTCAAGAGTGCAGGAGCTGGTTGGTTCTTTCAGAGTTCAGGAGAAGACAGTCAGGGCAGGAGAGGGCTCAGAAGAGCGTGTATTCCTCGCATCTATTAAGAGCATGTTATCTAGAATGATATTATGTCCATTAATGCCTCTGCCTGTAGTGAAAACGCAGATTAGCAGGGGCTGGCTGAGGGGGGCGAGTAATGGCTAGCGTGTGTTTTATTCTGGTCATCTCATTAAAAGACCAGTAAGTAGTCGTGTGCTCAGATTCCTAGTTTGTGTCGGTAACACTGCTATTTAAATATTAATTTAAAAGTAAGGAGCGAGAAGCAGCTTTAAACATAGGGTAAAGGTTTTACATTATTTCTGCAGACAAGCAGTATGGTACTGTTTATTCTAAAGATCCGTTTGTTCCATGCTATATTGCTATGTATGCACCCGGTGTCATTTGGGAAAAGCTTCTCTTTCTGACGTTTGCTTCAGAACTCACAGAGCCTGAGCATTTGAATGGGTTTTGGAAATCCTGGCATGCTCCACCAGCACGTTAAGGACTGGTGAGTCAGCCTCTGGGTGGATGTATTGTCTGTGGTCAGACTTAGAGCTGGAAAATAAATTCTCCTTTGTAAATTTTTTTGAGGTTTTTCTTGGCCTGGTACACTATTTAATATTTTCCTCTCCAAAACACCAACTGTCCAGGTGAGCTGGGCACCTCTGTGGTGTGGGGTGAAGGTGTGCGGGTGGCAGCAGGGTCAGCTGCTGGGTGCAGCTACGTGGGGTGCAAACCCTCTGGGATTATCTGTCCCTCCCAGTCCCCGCGCAGCCCACGGGATTTCTGCGGTCAGCAGGTTATCGTATGCATGAGGGTTTTCATATCTGGCCTAGGATTAAGAGGATTTAGTTTTAGACTTCTGTCTAGAAGCAGCTGTAATAAATGCCAAGTTGAGGACATACGTCCTAAAATGCTCTGTCGGGTCTGAGCGTGGACTGTGCCGAGCTCGTCGAGCGCTGAAGCTCGCCAGCAAACGCCGGGCTGTGGACGGGGTGGCTGGGGATGCTGAGGAGCACATCCCTTGCTGCCCCCCCGCTGCCCAGAGCAGTCCCTGCTGATTCACCCGCTGTGCCGGGCGTTCTTGGAGGCCATCTCATGGTGGGCTTGGCAGGAGAAACCTCATCTCTCAGGATGAAGCTCCTTCAGGAACCATGTCAGCCTCATTCCGTGTAACGCAAGGTGTGAAGGGATAGTTTGCATCAGCTGTAAGCTATGGGTGAAGGGGACTTTGCACGCAGCTGCCGTGTGACACACCTCGGTGATTTACATTCAGGAAATAAAGCCCTTATTAGTGGTTTGCACTTCACAGGGGTGCTTCTGTGCTGTGTGTGACTTGTGTCTCAGACTTGTTTCATCAGGTTATGACATTCTGCTGTTCACCTGCCTTTCAGTAGTATGGAGCCGTTCACCTGAACGTCAGGGCACGCAGTGTCAGTTTGAAAAGGAGCACAACTGCTCGTTTAGAATGCCTTTCTGTCATTAGCAGAAGTGAACCGCGGAGGAGAGCGTGGCTCATGTCCCACCACGAGATCGCGTTGCTTTCGCAGTCCCCCAGCAGCAGGAAATGTTTCCCTGCGTTCATCCCATCCAAAGGTTCTGTGCAGCGCCTGCATCGCCGTGCCCTCCTCCAGCAGCGTGTCCCAAAAGCCTTCTGCAAAGGCTGGGCTTTGGTACCATCAACAAGAACCAGAGGAAAAGCTGAAATGGGGAAAGGTGAAATAGCACACCCTCAGCCGGGCTGAAATAATGTCTGTGAGCTCTTGCAGACCCCGGTCAGACCCTAGCCTAGCTGAGCCTTTGGAGCCTCGCCGCTGGGGAGGTCGGGGTACAGTATTCTCTAGTACACCCCGCTGTAGATGGACACTTTTCTTTAGATTGTGGCAAGATAAGGACACTCAAAAATTTTAATTGCAGGAAAAATAAAATCCAGAACTGCTTAAACATGTTTTTCCTTTTGCAATAGGTGATAAATGAGTACTTGCATGAATCGCTGATTTAAGGAACCATTAAATTCCCACTTTAATCTTCTAATAGTTTATTCCACTAAGGAAAAGTCAAAACAAGAGATGTGATTGTGATGAAACAGTGATTGTTTCAGAATTAATCCACACCCATTTTTTAACATCAAGAATGCTTTTCTTTTTATTTTGAAATTTCAGGAGCTCCAATTTCAAAGACTTACCAGAGAACTGGAAGTGGAAAGGCAAATTGTGGCTAATCAGCTAGAAAGATGTAGGCTTGGAGCAGAATCACCAAGTATCGCCAGCACAAGGTACAGGTCCTGATGACTTTACTTTCCTATGTCCCATAAATTAAAGGGCTTTTTAGTGGTGCTTATGTCCTACATACATATATTTTCACTGGTAGTTATTCACCTCCTGTTAACATAAGTATTAAAAAATGATGCAAATTTGCTGTAAAGAGTTATGGGATAGTTTGAAGGGGCCTCTCTGATCGTGGATTACATTTTCAATACAGCCTATGTAAAGCTTTAAATGTGTTGAAGTTTGCTTTTATGATTTTAAGATTCAGCCAA
This sequence comes from Pedionomus torquatus, assembly GCA_013398155.1. Classification (NCBI taxonomy): domain Eukaryota; kingdom Metazoa; phylum Chordata; class Aves; order Charadriiformes; family Pedionomidae; genus Pedionomus; species Pedionomus torquatus. The sequence continues at coordinate 62,114 of VZRU01005384.1, read as the reverse complement.
AGAGAACTGCAGTAGAGTTACACCTATTTGTGTCAGAGTGCTAGTTAAATGCATTAATCGAATTATGTATTTTTCCTGAATTAACTACCTAATTTCATCCAGCATTTCTGAAACACTTCCTGTTGCTCCCTTGGTTTGCAGGGAGCGTCCTGCTGTAAGTGTGTGGGTAGCACATTTAAATGCTGAGACACATACCCAGGATATTTTGCATACAATGACGGTAACTATAGCAAAGCATTTTGTTAATATTTCAGCTTTAACTGGTAGTCTGTTTATTTTTTATTATTATTATTCCTATGCAAGCTTTTTAAGTGTAAATGTGTTTGGGCACTCATTCCTCTCAAGCATATTAAATAATTGGTAGCTCTGGATTCTGCTCAGTGCCAATGTGTTCTCTTCTGCAACATCTGTGCCTGCATTTTGGGTTACAGCATGATTTCTTGCCGTAAATACTGCCTGCTTCTGTATTCTGTCGGCAACGAACGTGGGTATCATTCTGAAATGTTTCCTCCTGTGGCCATAGTAAGTATTTCTGCAAGTGAAACGAAAAATTTTTCCAACAAAAACTTAATAACCAGGAGGTGATTATTTAAAAATAACTGGGAAGGTGCAGTGGGGCAGCAGCTGACACGGCTGGCTGTGGACATCGCACCGCTTGGGCCGTCCTGTGGCAGGGTTGGTGCTAGCACCAGAACTTCTGTTTTAGAAAATCTGAAATGGTCACAAACGTTCCTCGGGCAAGATGACCATTTCATACCTTCCATGTTTGCCTGTCTTCCCTCTGGATCCACCTATTTCTCCAGCTGTTGCTCAGATGCTGTTTTAAGAACTAAACCAGTTAAATTCCCACGGAGGAATAAGTGGAAAGGCTGTTGTTTTATGGCTGCAGCCGCTTCTGGTTCAGCCTGGCATGTCGGTTCCTGCACGCCCGTGCCCCCACGGAGCCTCTCCCGAGCCGGTGAGGGCGCTGAGCTGTGTTGCACGGGGCGACCGCTCGGTTTGGACGGTGGGGTCTGAGGTGTGGGTCTCCCTGCTTAAGTTTTTCACCACTTCTTTCACGTGGGTATTCCTTTTAAGAGATAGGTGAGAAGCTGGGGAAAAATACCCTCTGTATCTGAATTAGACGCTTTCCTTTCTTCCCAAGCGGTTGCTCCGGGTGCAGTCAGAGGAGTTGTTGGAAGAATGGAGGTGGGACAGTCCCTCAGAGCCGTGTCGCTGCAGCCGCGGATACAGCAGCCACATCTGTAGCCAGATACAGGGGTTTCCCCAAACTCTGATGTAAATGTTTTGAGGCTGACAGGAAAGAAACAGACACGAGGAGGGTGTGGAGAGAAGGCTTAAGGGAATGCTGTGCTGGGGAGGGGTCCCGGAGAGCTGCCAGCCTGCTCCAGAATCAGGGGCAGTTAGGGGCTCGGGAGAGGTGATGTTTCTCCTCGCCACGCAGAAGAATGGTCCAACAGAGTCATGTTTAAAAAGTCAAACCCAAAGTGATGACAAAAACCGAAACTAAGCAAAACTAAAGCATAGGATACACACCTTTTTGTGTTTACCCTTTGTTGAAGCTCTCTGTGCCTGCGGGCACGGGCAGTGCTCTGTTGTGCTCTCCGTTAACAAGGGTACGCCGTCGGGCAGCGTTTCCTTTCCCAGGTGCCAGCTGGGTGGTGGTACCAGCGCCCCCCATTTACCCACTGCTGGACCGGGTTCTGGTGAGCTGGCACCAGCTGGGAGGTGGGGACGCTCTCAGAGCAGCCCCTGCCGTGAAGCTGCGGGCACTTTGTGGCAGCCTGTGCCCAGGCTGCCCTGTGTCCCCCGGGTGACCCCCTGAGCTGGCACAGCCCCAGGGAGGAGGGAATGCCACGTACCTGAAAACAGCTTCTGCACAGCTGCTCCGCCAGCCTTGGTGGCCCCGAGCCCAGCGCCACCCCTGGGGTGGGCACGGCTGCTCAGAGCATCTCCTGCCTGAGGAGCCTGAGAAGGGCTCTCCTTTCTGAAGTGTGCTCCTTTCTGCCACCGCTGCTCCCTGGTGCTCTGGTGCTTCATGCCCATGGGCAGAGGAGGTGCTTGTGGTTCAGGCTGGCTGGTCTGTGCCCACCTGTATTACAGCTCCGGTGAGTGCCGGGGGCACGGAGGGGCGGCTGGCTGGCGCTCCCAGCGTGAGCCGTGTCGAGGGCAGACCGTTGTGGTGCAACGGGGGGTACAGCAGCCAGCAGGGCATTGCTCCTGTGCGGCTGGGGGTTACTTGCCTGCTAAAGTTATTTCTTCTCATAATTACTTTTTATCCTTGGATAATGTGCTCAGCACTCCTCAGCTCTCTCATGGCATCCCGGGCACCTTTCAAATCTCTGAGAGCCTGAAATGATTCCTGAGAAGGATCACATGTAGGTAGTAAATAGTTTCACCTGTGTTGCAGACTGCGGGATGGGAGGTGATGGACTGGGAGAGCACCGTGAGGGCCCGTGGTGTGTTCTCCCTTCTGCTCGGTGCGTGCAAGGGGTTCCGTGCAGAGGCACGGGCTGTCCAGCCTCCCCTGCCGCTGGGCTGGAGGGGTCCAGAGCAGAGCCACCAAGCTGGGCAGGGGTCTGGGCAACATGTCCTGAGAGGAGAGGCTGAGGGAGCGGGGGGTGTTGAGTTTGGAGAAGAGGAGGCTGAGGAGACCTCCTTGCCCTCTCCAGCTCCCTGACAGGAGGGTGCAGAGAGGTGGGTGGTGGCCTCTGCTCCCAAGGGAATGATGACAGGAGCAGAGCAATGGTCTGAAGCTGGGGCAGGGGAGGCTCAGAGGAGATATTAGGAAGAAGGACTTCACTGAGGGGGTGGTCAGGCACTGGAGGGCCTGCCCACGGGGGTGGTGGAGTCCCCATCCCTGGAGGTATTTCAGAAGGGTGTAGATGTGGCACCTCAGGGCACGCTCTGCTGGCAGAGATTGTTGTGTTGGGTGGTTTGGCTTGTGGGGTGTGTGGGGTAGGGTGAGTTTCGGGGCTTTTTCGTGCAGTGTTTTTCTTGTGTGCATGTGTATGGTTGGACTCAATCTCAGAGGTCACTTCCAACCACGAAAATTCTGTGCTAGCAAAGGGGCCGCGCTCGGCCCACCTGGGTGCCTTCTGCCGGCTCTTGGGGCCAGCCCTGGTGCAGGCAGGGCCCAGCATGTGCCCAGGGCAGGGGGCAGACCCCAGAGCACGTGTTGCCCACCCCTCGGGAGGGAGCTGCCTGTGACACAGTGGCCTCTAGCTCCTGATGGTGGTGGTGGGAACCAAAAGGCTCCTACTTACAGCGGCTCCTGTAAGCCTTCCTGGCATCCCAGCAGAGCTGCCCAGTGCCAGTCCAGGCGAGGGGCTTGGGGGCTTGTGTGCAGTTTGCTGGTGCTCAAACAGGGAGAAGGCGGGGGGAGGCTGGTGGGGGCGGCGTGCCCTCCTGCTGCCACTGTGCCAGCGGTGTGTGGTGTCAGGGCACAGGGTGGCAGCAATCCCGGCTCCCCGTGCCCGGCTGCCTGTGCCGGAGCGTGGGGTTCAGCCTGGCACAGCCGCGTCTGGGTGCAGTATCCCAGAGACAGCGCTTGAAATTCACCCGCAGGGTGTGAATTCCGTACAGGGTGTGAATTCAGCACCCGCTGTGCCATGGGAGAGGCCCAGAAGCGACGAGGCTGTGCCGCTGTGTGCGGGGCACATGGGGCTGGGCATCCCCTGCGGTGCCAGGCAGGGCGGGCGCGGGAGTCAGGCACCTCGGTGACATCCTGAAGATGGCTATTGCAGAAGCTGCAGGCTGGAAATGACCTCCTTTAGTTGAAACACTTGTCAAAACTTCGCTGACCTTGATCAACAAGAAAAGCAAGAATAGGAAACCTCACTGCGCTGCCAGGGATGGTGCCAGCGGCGTCTGATGAGCATTACAAGCTTATGGAGTTCAATGTTCGCCGTTTCATGAGAGAGCCCCCCTCTGCCAAGAGTTTTCAGTCGGACAAAGCCTGAAGGCTCCGGGCTGCCTGTAGCTGCGTGTCCTGGAGGCGGGCACGGGAAGGGGCAGGTAAGGAGCAGTGTGACCCGCTGGGGCTCAGGGGTGCCCGGGCACCGACCACCCGCCCCGCCAGCAGAACAGATGTACCCAGCGCGGGAGGCTCAGCCAGGAGCAATGAACTCACTGGGGAAATGTGTGAGAAGTACGTAAACGTTCAGCAGAATTAGATATTTAGCTTCTCGCAGCTTTTCACCACTTGAGAAATATTTACCAAATATTACTTAATTATTTTTGCTGTTGCCTTCTTTTGATGACAACAGCGGTATATCCGAGCAAGACAGGCAGTGGAAATCACTGCTTTTCTCTCAAGCAGGCACTGTTTAAATCAGAAATGCCTTTCGTCTCTATGAATTCTTGCGAAGTTAGTGGCCTTAAGCTCTTTGTGTCGTACACCTGCAGAAGTCGCCTGTGGCACTGGGAGCTTAAGTTAGCTGTCCAGTCCAGAGACTGAAGATCCTGGTGGTGTTTACGTAATTCTGAAAAAGCAGTGTGTGGCTTAAGATGTCTTAACAGGGACTGGGAATCTGCCATTTTCTCCAGTGCCAGCCTGTTCCTTTGGCCCTGCTGTGCCCTGTGGGACCGGCTCTGGCCCGTGTGCTCCACTCACCTCCGCTGTGGGAGGGGGAGGACGGGCCCCCCGTGACCCGGACCCGGCCGAGTCCCCCAGACCCTGGCTGCCCGCTGGGTGCCACAGCTTCCAGGGGGGGAGATGGCACCGGCCGTTCCTGGCGTGCTTTGGGACTGGGGTGATGGCACCTTTCCCTTTCATCGGATTTGTATTTTTTTTCCCCAGATTGGCAGCGAGTTCAATTTTATGTCTTAAGATGTCAGCTTGGAACTAAAGCTGTGAGATGGCAAGAGAGAGGTGTGAAATTAATAAGGGGGTGGGGGAAACAAACCAACCCAACAAAACAATGCCGATACTTAGAAAACAGAAGTGAGGAAAAAGGCAAAGCATCGACCCCCTGACGTAAATAGATTGACTTCAGCAGATTTTGTGTGCACGCTCCATCTTCAGTTACCAAATATTTGTGTTACTGGCTAAAACATGAGTGTTTCCGTGTACGTGTTTCATATGCGCTGAGCGTAGAGTTGGGGTTTAATTCACTTCTTTGTGCTCTCACAGAACAGATTGAGAAGGGGAAAATTCTTTGCACGTACAGGACCATATGTCTGGTATTTTATCTCTGCTTTCCTGCCCTAGCATTTGAAAATACCCGCTATAGTGTAATAATATTTATCTCCAACTTCTGTAATTGACAACTATATATGTTGTACCAAAGGGCTCTGAAAGACAAACACGTTTTCTGCACGTCCGCCCTACTGACCCGGGTGTGTTTGAAGGCTGAGGGTGGGTCAGTCAGAAGGCCATCGGTGGTGGGCTGAGGGTGGGTCAGTCAGAAGGCTGTCGGTGGGCTGAGGGTGGGTCAGTCAGAAGGCTGTTGACGGTGGGCTG